>JAJUPC010000345.1:0-391424 GCA_023614405.1 Avena insularis
ATCCTTTCTTGGCAAAAACGCGAGTATCTATCAACAAAGACTCCCGGATCCACTCGGGGCATCTAACCCAATCCATGACTGAAGATCCTTTTTATCCTTTGTTCACCCTGGAATTTTATTTAGAAAATTGGAGTGATGAGATTCTTGAAGTTTCCATGTCTTGATGCTCAAGTCTTGTCGCTTCCACCAGGGGACATGGCTAAGTACTTAGGAAGTTTTCACTCTGCGGAGGTAGGTGCACTTTCCCACAAGCCTTGGTTTCCCAGGATCGGTCAATCCTTGATAGCCTTTCACTTAGTCAAATGGGCGGCGTTCCAATACTATCACATCCCATCCTGCACCCAACATGTCCAAAGGAGCTAAGTTCCCGACATCTTTAAGATCATGGCAGAGCTTTATAATGCCAAGTGTAGTTTGCACTTGAAGCTTTTCAACATTTGACATCTCAAATCTCTTTTGTTTCTTTGGGTGGCCATCACAAGTGAGATACACCAAGCCAAGTCCCATGGCCTTGTAGAACCACTCAACTTATAAGCCATAGTCCTTCCATTCCACCCGAATTCAGTTCATTAACTTAGTTGTTTATTTTACAAAAACATAAGTCTTAGACTTAGAAATTTTTCCATCCCAGTGAATATATAAACCACCCTTGTTTTCCTATTAGCTAGGCTAAGCATGATAGTAATAGGAATCTGGACTTGGGAAATTTTCTTTGGAAAAAGGCTTAATCTAATAAGAGTTTTTCCCAAAAGCATAGCTTGTGCTTAGCTTCTAAAACTCATGCAAGTCCTATACTTAGAAATACTAATACTAATGCATATACTAAAAAAAATAGGAATGAATATTCATGATGATAACATCCACTTGCCTTGTTGGTGTGAAGTAGCACTTAGGTCACAATCACAATCACTAGCAAAATCTACACACAAAGTTTGCCAGCATACAATTACACACAAATATATGCAAACAAAATAGTATTATGAATGCATGCATGCATGAATCTACCATCAGTGATGATTTTGAAAGGAAACTTCAACAAGCAAGTGCATTTTACCAGAATCTAAACAAGAGTCTACCAAATATACCCCAAGACAACTTAAATAACTTCTAAAACCAAAATACTAAAGCTAAATCTATACTTAAAATGGCCTCGAACAAGTCTCTCTCACGCAATTTTAGCACGTCATCTAATAGGTTACTATATGCTAAACAAAAGGATAGGCAGAAAAGGTCTTGTTTTTTGAATCCAGACGTGTATATAAAGTTTGCAAGAATTTCAACGTGGCATTCAAAAGATATAACGACATTTGAATTTCGGATCCAAATTTCTGGTTTAAATTCTATTCTCAGGATCTAACGCCTAGCCGCGATCTTATTCTTATTAATAACCCGTCTGGGATTCGCTTATTTGGATCGGAAAGGCTCTTCTGTACCGTAGGAGTCTAAAGAACAGAAGTCTGGCTCGAGATCCTTGATACTTGAGGTTTAAGTGATCTATCGTGGCGTTCGATCCGAATCACTTGAAATTAGCACTACCAACCTTGGCCGAGGTATGGCGAAGCGGCTCGGCTACCGTGGTATTGTCGATCGGCAGCGTTGCCGATGATCACGAGGCAGCGAGGAGAAGGAGGAGTAGCTCACGGGCTCAGGAGGTCCGACAATGAGGGCTTCGTCGATACTCGCCCCGGTTGGTCGAAAGCGCTTCTGTCGGCATTGCGATTCCTACTTTGAGATTCAGCGGCGGCGTCGGAATCACGTCGGGTGGTCGTCAGAGGCGTCATTGGCATGAATCACCCAAAGGCAAGATAATGACACGGTTAGGTTCCACACCGGCGTCGAGGCGAGTCGATGTGCGTGGTGAACTAGAAGCTGGCGATGCGTACTTACCACTAGAGTTCATGGGAGTTACGATGGGGCGTGGTGGCGACTGAAGTGCGATGATATTTCTGTTGCGGGGCTTCACCCGGTCCCATGCGAGGAAACCAACGAGAATGTGTTAAAAAGAACGCGAGACTCACTACTGAATCGGTTTTACGCAGAAGAACGAGAAACTTTCACGAACTCACCGGAGATACTGGCCTTGTTAGAAGCGGAGGGAGCTGCAGACTGTAGCGGCGGGCGCCGGTAGCGATGCGTCGAGCGGCGGGGCCCTAAAGCGATACCGCAGCGACTTTGGTAGGCGCTCTGGGTTGAGGTTTGAGTGAGAAGAGGAAGAGGGGTTCTTATAGCCTGGTCCGGCGAGAATCCTTTCGGCCAATAACTTTCGAATTGACACCTGAATTTAAACCGCGAAGCCTTCGCGTTGATTTGAGAGATGAAACGGGTCATGCGGGTGAAACAGCGGTGGCGTGGAAGGCCGCTTTGGCGGTGAGGGCCTTAGTGCAGTGGGACACAGTCGGCTTGTCGGCGTCATGCGTGGGCTTCGTAGCGTGAGAAAGTAAAGGAGATCCGGGTGGGCTTCTTTGGGCTATAAATCATCATTTGCTGAATTAAGCCAGATTCAGCATGTTAAGCGCATGACCTTTTCTTTCTTCCAAGCTTTTCTTTTCTAATTTTATTTTCTGGATAAATTTGATATGAATTCAAATCCTTTTTGAATTCAAACTTCTTTGGGATTTTTGCAGGAGTTCTTGTGGGTTCAAATGGGTCTCAGCATATAACCATGTGGTCACCTTGCAAGGCTTCTTCCAGTCAGCTTGGGTCTTTGAAATAAGAGACTTTGTCTCTTTGTCTCCTAGTTACCAAATATTTGGAATAGGGTTTGAAAATATTTCTAAATTGAAGTCTTGGGTTTTTTTTAAAGCTACTCTAATCTTTCCAACCATGGAGGCAAGCAAACAAGTACCTAAGCATTCAAATCTCAAAGGGTGATGGCCAATTGAGATAAAATACACATGAAATCATAGCTCAAACTTACGCCTCTAAATGATTTTGAGAAAAACCCTATATGAATGAATGATGCAGAATGACATGAAACATGATTTTTAGGGATATTACAGCTGATGTCATTGCATGTGTGTTCTTTTCATAAACAACATGGATCCACTAGATGTCATTACATGTGTCTTTTTATAAAATACATTGAACCCACTTTGATGTCATTGCTTGTGTGTTCTTTTCATAAACCACACAGATCCACTAGATGTCATTGCATTTGTGTTATTTTCATAAACCATGGATACACTAGATGTCATTGTATTGTGTCCTTTCATAAACCACACTAATCCACTAGATGGCATTACATGTGTGTTCTTTTCATAAACCATGGATCCACTAGTGTATTTGCATATGTGTTCTTTTCATAAACCACATGATCCATTAGATGTCATTGCATGTGTGTTCTTTCACACATGTATCCACTAGATGTCATTGAATGTGTGTTCTTTTCATAAACCACATGGATCCACTAGATGTCATTGCATGTGTGTTCTTTTTATAAACCACATTGATCCACTAGATGTCATTGCATGTCATGTTGTTTTCATAAACCACATGGATCCTCTAATGTCATTGCGTGTGTTCTTTTCATAAACCACATGGATCCACTAGATGTCATTGCATGTGTGTTCTTTTATAAAACACATTGATCCATTGTTGTCATTGTATGTGTGTTATTTTCATAAACCACAGGATCCACTAGATGCCATTGCATGTGTGTTCTTTTCATAAACCACATGGATCCACTATATGTCATTGCATGTGTGTTCATTTCATAAACCACATGGATCCACTGATTTCATTGCATGCATGTGTTCTTTTCATAAACCATATGGATCGACTAGATGTCATTGCATGTGCGTTCGTTTCATAAACCACATGGATCCACTAGATGTCATTGCATGTGTGTTCATTTCATAAACCACATGGATCCACTAGATGTCATTCCATGTGTGTGCTTTTAATAAACAACATGGATCAACTAGATGTCATTGAATGTGTGTTCTTTCATAAAGCACATGGATCCACTAGATGTCATTGCATGTGTGTTCTTTTCATAAACCACGGATCCACAGATTTCATTTCATGTGTGTATTTTCATAAACCACATGGATCCACTAGTGTCATTGCATGTGTGTTCTTTTCATAAACCACACTGATCCACTAGTGTCATTGCATGTGTGTTCTTTTCAGAAACCACAATGATCCACTAGATGTTATTGCATGTGTGTTCGTTTCATAAATCTGATGGATCCACTAGATGTCATTAAATTTGTGTTCTTTTTATAAACCACATGGGTCCACTATATGTCATTGCATGTGTATTCTTTTCATAAACCACATGGATCCACTAGATGTTAGTGCATGTGTGTTCTTTTCATAAACCACACAGATCCACTGATGTCATTGCATGTGTGTTCTTTTCATAAACCACATGGATCCACTAGATGTCATTGCATGTTTGTTCTTTTCATAAACCACACTGATCCACTATATGTCATTGCATGTGTGTTCTTTTCATAAAACACAGTGATCCATGATGTCATTGCATGTGTTATTTTCATAAACCACATGGATCCACTAGATGTCATTGCATGTGTGTTCTTTTCATAAACCACACAGATCCACTAGATGTCATTCCATTTGTGTTATTTTCATAAACCACACTGATCCACTAGATGTCATTGTATGTGTGTCTTTTCATAAACCACACTAATCCACTATGTCATTGCATGTGTTCTTTTTATAAACCACATTGATCCAGTGCTGTCATTGCATGTGTGTTCTTTTCATAAACCACATGGATCCACTAGATGTCATTGCATGTGTGTTATTTTCATAAACAACATGGATCCACCGGATGTCATTGCATGTGTGTTCTTTTTATAAAACACATATGGATCCACCAGTGTGATTGCATGTGTGTTCTTCTCATAAACCACATGGATCCACTAGTGTCATTGGATGTGTTCTCTTCTCATAAACCACATCATCCCTAGTGTCATTGCATGTGTGTTCTTCTCTAAACCACATGGATCCACTAGATGTCATTGGATGTGTGTTCTTTTCATGAACCACCAGTGTCATTGCATGGTTCTCTCATAAACCACACATGGATCCACCAGTGTCATTGCATGTGTGTTCTTCTCATAAACCACATCGATCCACTAGAGTCATTGCATGTGTGTTCTTTTCTAGACCACATGGATCCACTAGAGTCATTAAATGTGTGTTCTTTTCATAATCCACAAGGATCCACTATATGTCATTGCATGTGTGTTCTTTCCCTAAACCACATGGATCCACTAGATGTCAGTCCATGTCTATTGTTTTTATAAACCGCATGGATCCACTAGTGTGATTGCATATGTGTTCTTTTCATAAAACACAATGATCCACTAGATGTCATTGCATGTGTGTTCTTTTTATAAAACACATTGAACCACTGATGTCATTGCATGTGTGTTATTTTCATAAACCATAGGGATCCACTAGATGCCATTGCATGTGTGTTCTTTTCATAAACCACATGGATCCACTATATGTCATTGCATGTGTGTTCTTTTCATAAACCACATTGATCCACTAGATGTCATTGCATCGTGTTCTTTTCATAAACCACATGGATCCAGATATGTCATTGCTTGTGTTCATTTCATAAACCACAAGGATCCACTAGATGTCATTGCATGTGTGTTCATTTCATAAACCACATGGATCCACTAGATGTCATTCCATGTGTGTTCTTTTCATAAACCACATGGATCCACTAGATGTCATTGTATGTGTGTTCTCTTCATAAAGCACACTGATCCACTAGATGTCATTGCATGTGTGTTCATTTCATAAACCACATGGATCCACTAGATGTCATTGCATGTGTGTTCTTTTCATAAACCACACTGATCCACTAGTGTCATTGCATGTGTGTTCTTTTTATAAACCACAATGATACACTAGATGTGAGTGCATGTGTGTTCATTTCATAAACCACATGGATCCACTGATGTCATTAAATTTGTGTTCTTTTCATAAACCACATGGGTCCACTATATGTCATTGCATGTGTGTTCTTTTCATAAACCACATGGATCCACTAGATGTCATTGCATGTGTGCTTTTCATAAACCACATGGATCCACTGATGTCATTGCATGTGTGTTCTTTTCATAAACCACATGGTTCCACTAGATGTCATTGCATGTTTGTTGTTTTCATAAACCATGGATCCACTATATGTCATTGCATGTGTGTTCTTTTATAAACCACATTGATCCACTGATGTCATTGCATGTGTGCTCTTTTATAAACCACATGGATCCACTAGATGTCATTGCATGTGTGTTCTTTTCATAAACCACATGGATCCACTAGATGTCATTGCATTTTGTTCTTTTCATAAACCACTCATACACTAGATGTCATTGTAGTGTGTCTTTTCATAAACCACACTAATCCACTATATGGCATTGCATGTGTTCTTTTCATAAACCACATGGATCCACTAGTGTCATTGCATGTGTTCTTTTTCATAAACCACATGGATCCACTAGATGTCATTGCATGTGTGTTCACTTCATAAACCACATGCATCCACTAGATGCCATTGCATGTATGTTCTTTTCATAAACCACATGGATCCACTGGATGTCATTGCATATGTGTTCTTTTCATAAACCACACTGATCCACTAGATGTCATTGCATATGTGTGTTCTTTTCATAAAACACATGGACCCACTTGATGTCATTCCATATGTGTGTTCATTCATAAACCACATGGATCCACTAGTTGTCATTGCTTGTGTTTTCATTTCATAACCCAAATGCATCCAGTCGTATCATTGCAAGTGTGTTCTTTTCATAAACCACATGGATCCACTAGATGTCATTGCTTGTGTGTTCTTTCATAAACCACATGGATCCACTAGTATCATTGCATGTGTGTTCTTTTCACTAAACCACATGGATCCACTAGATGTCATCATGTGTGTTATTTTCATAAACTTCACGTCCAAGATCTCATAGCATGTCTGTTCTTTTCATAAACCACATGGATCCACTAGATGTCATTGCATGTGTGTTCCTTTCATAAACAACATGGACCCACTAGATGTCATTACATGTGTGTTCTTTTCATAAACCACATGGATCCACTAGATGTCATTGCATGTGGTGTTATTTTCTAAACCACATCATCCACTAGATGTCATTGCATGTGTGTTCTTTTCATAAACCACATGGATCCACTAGATGTCATTGCATGTGTGTTCTTTTCATAAACCACATGGATCCACTAGATGTCATTGCATGTGTGTTCTTTTCTTAAACCACATGGATCCACTAGATGTCATTGCATGTGTTCTTTCATAAACCACATGGATCCACTAGATGTCATTGCATGTGTGTTCTTTTCATAAACCACATGGATACTCTAGATGTTATTGCATGTTGGTTTATTTGCATAAAAAACATGCATCCACTATATGTCATTGCATGTGTTAATTTCATAAACAACATGGATCCACTAGTGTCATTGCATGTGTTTTCTTTACATAAACCACATTGATCCACTAGATGCCATTGCATGTGTGTTCTTTTCATAAACCAAATGGATCCACTAGATGTCATTGCATGTGTGTTCTTTTCATAAACCACATGGATCCACTAGATGTCATTGCATGTGTGTTCTTTTCATAAAGCACACTGATCCACTAGATATCATTGCATGTGTGTTCTTTTCATAAACCACATGGATACACTAGATTTCATTGCATGTGTGTTCTTTCCATAAACCACATGGATCCACTAGATGGCATCGTATGTGTGTTCTTTTCATAAACCACATGGATCCAATATATGTCATAGTATATGTTTTCTTTTCATAACCCACATGGATCCAATAGATGTCATTGCATGTGTGTTCTTTTCATAAACCACATGGATCCACTAGATGTCATTGCATGTGTTCTTTTCCTAAACCACATGGATCCACTAGATGTCATTGCATGTGTGTTCTTTTCATAACCACATGGATCCACTAGATGTCATTGCATGTGTTCTTTTCAAAACCACATGGATCCACTAGATGTCATTGCATGTGTGTTCTTTTCCTAAACCACATGGATCCACTAGATGTCATTGCATGTGTGTTCTTTTCATAAACCACATGGATCCACTAGATGTCATTGCATGTGTGTTCATTTCATAAACCACATGGATCCACTAGTGGCATTGCATGTGTATTCTTTTCATAAACCACATGGATCCAATAGACGTCATTGAATGTGTGTTCTTTTCAAACCACATGTATCCACTAGATGTCATTGCATGTGTGTTCTTTTCATAAACCACATGGATCCACTCATGTCAATCCATGTGTGTTATTTTCGTAAACCACATGGATCCACTAGATGTCATTGCATGTGTGTTCTTTTCAACCACATGGATCCACTAGATGTCATTGCATGTGTGTTCTTTTCATAAACCACATGGATCCACTAGATGACATTGCATGTGTGTTCTTTATAAAACACAATGAATCCACTAATGTCATTGCATGTGTGTTATTTTCATAAACCACACGGATCCACTAGATGTCATTGCATGTGTGTTCTTTAATAAAACACATGGATCCACTTATGTCATTTCATGTGTGTTCTTTTCAAAACCACATGGATCCACTAGATGTCATTGCATGTGTGTTCTTTCATAAACCAAATGGATCCACTAGATGTCATTGCATGTGTGTTCAGTTCATAAAACACATCGAGCTACTAGATGTCATTGCATGTGTGTTCTTTTGATAAACCACAAGGATCCACTAGATGTCAGTGCATGTGTGTTGTTTTCATAAACCACATGGATCCACTTATGTCATTGCATGTGTGTTCTTTTCATAAACCACATGGATAAACTAGATGTCATTGCATGTTTGTTCTTTTCATAAACCACACAGATCCACTAGATGTCATTGCATGTGTGTTCTTTTCATAAACCACATCGATACACTAGATGTCATTGAAGTGTGTCCTTTTCATAAACCACACTAATCCACTATATGTCATTGCATGTGTGTTCTTTTCATAAACCACATGGATCCACTAGATGTCATTGCATGTGTGTTCTTTCATAAACCACATGGATCCACTAGATGTCATTGCATGTGTGTTCTTTTCATAAACCACACTAATCCACTAGTGTCATTGCATGTGTGTTCTTTTCATAAACCACATGGATCCACTAGATGTCATTGCATATGTGTTCATTTCATAAACCACATGGATCCATTAGATGTCTTTGCATGTGTGTTCTTTTCCAAAACCACATGGATCCACTAGATGTCATTGCATGTGTGTTATTTTCATAAACCACATGGATCCACTAGATGTCATTGCATGTGTGTTCTTTTAATAAACCACATGGATCCACTAGATGTCATTGCATGTGTGTTCTTTTTCAAAACCACATGGATCCACTAGATGTCATTGCATGTGAGTTCTTTTCATAAACCATATCGATCCACTATAAGTCATTGCATGTGTGTTCTTTTCATAAACCACATGGATCCACTAGATGTCATTGCATGTGTGTTCTTTTCATAAACCACATGGATCCACTAGATGTCATTGAATGTGTTTTTTTCATAAGCCACATGGATCCACTAGATGTCATTACATGTGTGTTCTTTCATAAACCACATGGATCCACTAGATGTCATTACATGTGTGTTCTTTTCATAAACCACATGGATCCACTAGATGTCATTTCATGTGGTGGTCTTTGCTAAACCACAAGGATCCACTAGATGTCATTGCATGTGTGTTCTTTTCATAAACACATGGATCCCCTAGATGTCATTGCATGTGTGTTCTTTCATAAACCACATGGATCCACTAGATGTCATTACATGTGTGTTCTTTCATAAACCACATGGATCCAAGATGTCATTGCATGTGTGTTCTTTTCATAAACCACATGTATCCACTAGATTTCACTGCATGCGTGTTCTTTTCATAAACCACATGGATCCACTATATGTCATTGCATGTGTGTTCTTTTCATAAACCACATGGATCCACTAGATGTCATTGCATGTGTGTTCTTTTCATAAACCACATGGATCCACTATAGGTCATTGCATGTGTGTTCTTTTCATAAACCACATGGATCCACTAGATGTCATTGCATGTGTGTTCTTTTCATAAACCACATGGATCCACTAGATGTCATTGCATTTGTGTTCTTTTCATAAACCACATGGATCCACTAGATGTCATTGCATGTGTGTTCTTTTCATAAACCACATGGATCCACTAGATGTCATTGCATGTGTGTTCTTTTCATAAACCACATGGATCCACTAGATGTCATTGAATGTGTGTTCTTTTCATAAACCCATGGATCCACTTGATGTCATTGCATGTGTGTTCTTTTCCTAAACCACATGGATCCACTAGATGTCATTGCATGTGTGTTCTTTCATAAACCATGGATCCACTAGATGTCATTGCATGTGTGTTCTTTCATAAACCACATGGATCCACTAGATGTCATTGCATGTGTGTTTTTCATAAACCACATGGATCCACTAGATGTCATTGCATGTGTGTTCTTTTCATAAACACATTGATCCACTAATGTCATTGCATGTGTGTTCCTTTCATAAACCACATGGATCCACTAGATGTAATTGCATGTGTGTTCTTTTCATAAACCACATGGATCCACTAGATGTCATTTCATGTGTTCTTTTCATAAACCACATTGATCCACTAGATGTCATTGCATGTGTGTTCTTTTCATAACCCACATGGATCCACCGATGTCATTGCATGTGTGTTCTTTTCATAAACCACATGGATCCACTAGATATCATTGCATGTGTTCTTTTCAAAACCACATGGATCCACTAGATGTCATTGCATGTGTGTTCTTTCATAAACCACATGGATCCACTAGATGTCATTGCATGTGTGTTCTTTTCATAAACCACATGGATCCACTACATGTAATTGCATGTGTGTTCTTTACATAAACCACATGGATCCACTGATGTCATTGCATGTGTTTTTTTTCATAAACCACATGATCCACTAGAGTTCATTGCATGTGTGTTCTTTTCATAAACCACATGGATCCACTAGATGTCATTGCATGTGTGTTCTTTTCATAAACCACTTGGATCCACTAGATGTCATTGCATGTGTGTTCTTTTCAAAACCACATGGATCCACTAGATGTCATTGCAGTGTGTTCTTTTCATAAACCACATGGATCCACTAGATGTCATTGCATGTGTGTTCTTTTCATAAACCACATGATCCACTAGATGTCATTTCATGTGTGTTCTTTTCATAAACCACATGGATCACTAGATGTCATTGCATGTGTGTTCTTGTCATAAACCTCATGGATCCACTAGATGTCATTGCATGTGTGTTCTTTTCATAAATCACATTGATCAACTAGATGTCATTGTGTGTTCTTTCATAAACCACATGGATCCACTATATGTCATTGCATGTGTTCTTTGCATAAACCACATGGATCCACTAGATGTAATTGCTTTTGTGTTTTTTAATAAACCACATGGATCCACTATATGACATTGCATGTGTGTTCTTTTCATAAAATACATGGATCCACTAGATGTCATTGCATGTGTGTTCTTTTTATAAACCACATTGATCCACTGATGTCATTGCATGTGTGTTCTATTCATAAACCACATGGATCCACTAGATGTCATTGCATGTTTGTTCTTTTCATAAACCACATGGATCCACTAGATGTCATTGCATGTGTGTTCTTTTCATAAACCACATGGATCCACTAGATGTCATTGCATGTGTGTTCTTTTCATAAACCACATGGATCCACTAGTTTCATTGCAGGTGTGTTATTTTCATACACCATATGGATCCACTAGATGTCATTGCATGTGTGTTCTTTCATAAACCACATGCATCCACTAGATGACATTGAATGTGTGTTCTTTTCATAAACCACATGGATCCACTAGATGTCATTGCATGTGTGTTCTTTTCATAAACCACATGGATCCACTAGATGTCATTGCATGTGTGTTCTTTTCCTAAACCACATGGATCCACTAGTGTCATTGCATGTGTGTTCTTTTCAAAAACCAAATGGATCCACTAGATGTCAATGCATGTGGGTTCTTTTCATAAACCACATTGATCCACTAGATGTCATTGCATGTGTGTTCTTTTCATAAACCACATGGATCCACTAGATGTCATTGCATGTGTGTTCTTTTTATAAACCACATTGAACCACTGATGTCATTTCATGTGTGTTCTTTTCATAAACCACATGGATCCACAAGACGTCATTGCATGTGTGTTCTTTTCATAAACCACATGGATCCACTAGCTGTCATTGCATGTGTGTTCTTTTCATAAACACATGAACCACTAATGTCATTGCATGTGTGTTCTTTCATAAACCACATGGATCCACTAGATGTCATTGCATGTGTGTTCTTTTCATAAACCACATGGATCCACTAGATGTCATTGCATGTGTGTTCTTTTCATAAACCACATGGATCCACTAGATCTCATTGCATGTGTCCTTTCATAAACCACATGTATCCACTAGAGTCATTGCATGTTTGTTCTTTTCATAAACCACATGGATCCACTAGATGTCATTAGATGTGTGTTCTTTTCATAAACCACGTGGATCCACTAGATGTCGTTGCATGTGTGTTCGTTTCATAAACCACATGGATCCACTCTATTTTATTGCTTGTGTGTTGTTTTCATCAACCACATGGATACACTAGATGTCATTGCATGTGTGTTCTTTTCATAAACCACATGGATCCACTAGATGTCATTCCATCTGTGTTCTTTTCCTAAACCACATGGATCCACAAGATGTCATTGCATGTGTGTTCTTTTTATAAACCACATGGATCCACTAGATGGCATTGCATGTGTGTCCTTTTCATAAACCACATGGATCCACTAGATGACATTGCATGTGTGTACTTTTCATAAACCACATGGATCCAGTAGATGCCATTGCATGTGCGTTCATTTTCATAAACCACATGGATCCACTAGATTTCATTGCATGTGTGTTTTCATAAACCACATGGATCCACTAGATGTCATTGCATGTGTGTTCTTTCATAAACCACAAGGATCCACTAGATGTCATTGCATGTGTTCTTTTCATAAACCTCATGGATCCACTAGATGTCATTGCATGTGTGTTCCTTTCATAAACCACATGGCTCCACTATATGTCATTGCATGTTCGTTCTTTTCATAAACCACATGGATCCACTAGATGTCATTGCATGTGTGTTCTTTTCATAAACCACATGGATCTACTAGATGTCATTACATGTGTGTTCATTTCATAAACCACATGGTTCTACGAGATGTCATTGCGTGTGTGTTCTTTTCATAAACCACAATGATCCACTAGATGTCATTGCAAGTGTGTTCGTTTCATAAATCACATGGATCCACTAGATGTCATTAAATGTGTGTTCTTTTCATAAACCACATGGATCCACTAGATGTCATTGCATGTGTGTTCTTTAATAAACCTCATGGATCCACTAGATGTTATTGCATGTGTGTTCTTTTCATAAACCACATTGATCCACTAATGTCATTGCATGTGTGTTCTTTTCATAAACCACATGGATCTACTAGATCTCATTGCATGTGTTTTTTTTTCATAAACCACATGGATCCACTATATGTCATTGCATGTGTGTTCTTTTCATAAACCACATGGATCCACTAGATGTCATTGCATGTGTGTTCTTTTCATAAACCACATGGATCCACTAGATGTCATTGCATGTGTGTTCTTTTCATAAACCACATGGATCCACTAGATGTCATTGCATGTGTGTTCTTTTCATAAACCACAGGGATCCACTAGATGTCATTGCATGTGTGTTCATTCATAAACCACATGGATCCACTAGATGTCATTGCAGGTGTGTTCTTTCATAAACCACATGGATCCACTAGATGTCATTGCATGTGGTGTTCTTTTCTAAACCACAAGGATCCACTAGATGTCATTGCATGTGTGTTCTTTTCATAAACCACAAGGATCCACTAGATGTCATTGCATGTGTGTTCTTTTCATAAACACATGGATCCCCTAGATGTCATTGCATGTGTGTTCTTTTCACAAACCACATGTATCCACTATATGTCATTGCATGTTTGTTATTTTCATAAACCACATGGATCCACTAGATGTCATTGCATGTGTGTTCTTTTCATAAACCACATTGATCCACTAGATGTCATTGCATGTGTGTTCTTTTCATAAACCACATGGATCCACTAGATGTCATTGCATGTGTGTTCTTTTCATAAACCACATGGCTCCACTAGATGTCATTGCAATGGTGTTCTTTTCATAAACCACATGGATCCACTAGATGTCATTACATGTGTGTTCTTTTCATAAACCACATGGATCCAATAGATGTCATTGCATGTGGTGTTCTTTTCTAAACCACAAGGATCCACTAGATGTCATTGCATGTGTGTTCTTTTCATAAACACATGGATCCACTAGATGTCATTACATGTGTGTTCTTTTCCTAGACCACATGGATCCACTAGATGTCATTACATGTGTGTTCTTTTCCTAGACCACATGGATCCACTAGATGTCATTGCATGTGTGTTCTTTTCATAAACCACATGGATCCACTAGATGTCATTGCATGTGTGTTCTTTTCATAAACCACATGGATCCACTAGATGTCATTCCATGTGTGTTCCTTTCATAAACCACATGGATCCACTAGATGTCATTGCATGTGTGTTCTTTTCATAAACCACATGCATCCACTAGATGTCATTGTATGTGTGTTCTTTTGATAGAGCAAACTGATCCACTAGATGTCATTGCATGTGTGTTCTTTTCATAAACCACATGGATCCACTAGATGTCATTGCATGTGTGTTCTTTTCATAAACCACATGGATCCACTAGATGTCATTGCATGTGTGTTCATTTCATAAACCACATGGATCCACTAGATGTCATTGCATGTGTGTTCTTTTCATAAACCACATGGATCCACTAGATGTCATTGTATGTGTGTTCTTTTCATAAATCACATGCATCCACTAGAAGTCATGGCATGTGTGTTATTTTCATAAATCACATTGATCCACTAGATGTCATTGCATGTGTGTTAATTTCATAAACCACATTGATCCACTAGTGTCATTGCACGTGTGTTCTTTTCATAAACCACAATGATCCACTAGATGTCAATGCATGTGTGTTCGTTTCATAAATCACGTGGATCCACTAGATGTTAATAAATGTGTGTTCTTTTCATAAACCACAACGGTCCACTATATGTCATTGCATGTGTGTTATTTTCATAAACCACATGGATCCACTAGATGTCAGTGCATGTGTGTTGTTTTCATAAACCGCATGGATCCACTGATGTCATTGCATGTGTGTTCTTTTCATAAACCACATGGATCCACTAGATGTCATTGCATGTTTGTTCTTTTCATAAACCACACTGATCCACTAGATGTCATTGCATGTGTGTTCTTTTCATAAACCACATGGATCCACTAGATGTCATTGCATGTGTGTTCTTTTCATAAACCACATGTATCCACTATATGTCATTGCATGTGTGTTCTTTTCATAAACCACACTGATCCACTCGTGTCATTGCATGTGTGTTATTTTCATAAACCACATGGATCCACTAGATATCATTGCTTGTGTGTTCATTTCATAAACCACTTGTAGATCCACTATATGAAAAGATCCATGTGTGCAATGCTAGTCCTCGATCAACTAGCATCCACGATTAAGATGAAGTACATGTGATACAAAGGTCGCTTATTACAGTCATTCCGAGATAAAACATAGTCTTTACAACTCATGGCCAAAGGCCTAGTACAAGAGTTTATGGAATAAGTAAATAAACATAAGTCTTCATCTTCATGTGCCACAGGCAAGCATGTTGAGTGTAGACTCATGACTCCTAATCATCATCAGAGTAACCTGCAACATCATAAGTTACAGCCACAAGGGTCAATACTTTGGAATAGTATTGGCAAGTGATACCTTAGTATATATTTAAGTGGACTATAAGACTATATGCATTTGGTGGTGGAGCTTAGGCTTGCATTGCTCAAAATAGATTTTTCCTTAACTTTTGAAAACACTAAGTTTTTGCTTGACAAAGTCCATCCCAAGGTATCTACCAATCAGAGACTGAAGATCCACTGTGGCATCTACCAATCAAAGACTGAAGATCCTTTAACCCTTGTTCACCCACAAGTTTTATTCAGAAATTGGAGTGATGAGATTCTTGAAGTTTCCATGTCTTGATGCTCAAATTGTCCTTTACCAGGGACCTGGCTAAGTACTTAGGTTTTACACTCGCAGAGGTGGTGCACTTTTCCCACAAGCCTTGGTTTCCCAAGGATGATCCTTCAAGAGCCTTTCCTTAGTCAGATGGACGTTCCAACCTATCATCCCATCTACCACCCACCGTCCAAAAGACTAAGTTCCAAGATCCTAAGATCATGGCAGAGCCCATAATGCCAAGTGGTTGCACTTGAAGCTTCTCAACATTAGACATCTCAAATCTCTTTGTTTCTGGTGGCTATCCACAAGTGAGATACACAAGGTTCACCAAGATTCTGGCCTTGTGTAACCACTCAACATCCCCCATTCTTTCCATTCCACCCATGTGATTCATTAACTTAGTTGTTTTGTTAAATAAAAACAAGTCCTTAGACTTAGAATATTTTTCCATAGTGTGAATATATAAACCACCCTTGTTTTCTAGTAGCTAGGCTAAGCATGGCATGGCAACTTATCTTTAGGGAATTCTCCTAGCAATTCTAGCATTCTATTCTAAATAGGATTTCCCATTATCAATTGACAAAAGTAGCATGCAAGTCCTAACAAAATATATCTAATGCAAGTATAAAATATAGGTATGGAATATTCATGAAGATATCACTTGCCTTGGTAGTGTGGAGAGTATCACTCCACAATCACAATCACTAGCAAAATCTACACACAAAGTTATAGCACACAATTACACACAAATATATACAAACAAAATATTATGAATGCATGCATGCATGAATCTACCAAGTGATGATTTTTGAAAACTCAACCAAGCAAGTGCATGAATACAGAAACTAAACAAGTCACAAAATAGCCAAGACAACTTAAATAACCCTAAAACAAAATACTAAACTAAATCTATACTCAAAAAGGCCTCAAACAAGTCTCTGCAATTTTAGCACATCTAATGGCTACTATTTGCTAAACAAAAAGGATGGGCAGAAAGGTCTTGTTTTTCTGAATCCAACGGTATAAAGTTTGCAAAATTCTAACGTGGGATTCAAAAGATATAGGCATTTGAAATCTGGATCAAAATCTTTTAAATTCTATTTTCAGATCAGCTCCTAGCCACGTCATGTTCTTATTCGCCTGCCGGTTACCGGATCGAGCTCCACAGCCGAGGATCTAAATAAAATCTGGCGGCTCAGATCGCTGCATCCTGGGTTAAGTGATCTATCGTAGGCGTTCGATCCAGATCTAACGGCTACTACTGCCTGGCCACAGATGGGCGGCGCTGCGCGGTGGCTACCGGCGGCGGAACTGTCGGTCGACGACGTTGCCGATGATGCAGACGGCGAGGGAGAAGGAGGAGTAGCTCACCGGGCTCAGGAGGTCACGGCGAAGCTCGTCGTACTTGCGGTTGGTCGAGGGGCGCTCGGGCACGGCTGCGATTGCTCACCGGAGTTGCTGTGGGCGGCGGTTGCGCGGGTGGTCGTCAGGACGTCGCGTGAATCACCCCGAGGCAAGATAATGACACCGGTTAGGTTCATTGTGGTCAAGGCAGAGTGAGCATGAACGGAAGGCGAGGGGCGGTAGACCTACCGGAAAACTCGTCGAGTTGATGTCGCCGGTGCTCGCGGTGTCGTGGAACCGGCGACTGGGCAAGACAGAGAGACTAGTGAGGTCGAGATGCGCAAAGACATGCCGAGTCGATTGTAAGAACGAGAGGCGAGGGGCGCCAGGCTCACCGGAATCGATCGCCGGAGAGGCTCTGTCAGCGGTGCAAAGTTGATTGAGGACAGCCTGGTGGCGGAGCGAAGTAGGTGTTTGGGGAAAATGATCGCGAGGCGAGGGGGTCTTATAGCGATGCTCGACGAAACGTCCGCCGATTAATGCCCAATTACTCCTGCATCACTGCGGCAACGGTTGATTTGGCGGAGATCGTCGAGATTGGGAAGACGATGCCGACGTGGAGAAGGCCGCTGTCGGCGAGGCGCTGGAGTGCAGGTGGGGTCGCCGCCAATCACGCGTGTGCTCAAGGTGTGAGAAAAAGGAGATCCCGTGGGCTTGCGGCTTGATCCGCTGGGCCAGATTCTGCCGCCGGCCTTTTTCCTTTCTTTAAGCCTTTTCTTTTCTAATTTCATTTTCTGAATAGATTTGATATGAATTCAAATCCTTTTGAATTCAAACTTCTTGGGATTTTTGCAGGGTTCTTGGGTTCACAAACAATCAAATAACCTAGTGGTTACCTTGCAAAGGCTTGGTCAAGCTTGGGTTTCAAAATAAATGGAGATTTGCTCTAGTTGCAAATATTTGGAATAGGGTTTAGAAAATATTTCTAAATTGAAGTCTTGGGTTTAAATGTTACTCCTATTCTTTCCAACCATGGTGGCAAGCAAACAAGATCATGAACAATCAAATCCCAAAGGGTGTTGGCCAATTGAGACAATTTGCCCACATGAAATCATAGCTCAAACTTCTGTCTCCAAATGATTTTGAGAAAAACCCTAAATGAATGAATGATGCAAGAATGAAATGAATGAGTTTTTGAAACATGATTTTTGGGATGTTACAAATCTAACCCCTTAAAATGAATCTTTTCTAGATTCGGATTGGCTAGCAAAATAGGTGAGGGTGGTCTTTCCGAAGATCATCTTCTCTTTCCCATGTTGCTTCTTCTTCGGAATGATGATTCCATTGTACTTTGCAAAACTTGATAGTCTTTGTTCTTGTGACTCTTTCTGTGGTCTCAAGAATCTTGACAGGCTTTTCTTCATAGGTGAGATCACTTTCTAGTTGAACTTCTTCCAAAGATATGGTATCTTTCAAAGATGTTTCTTCCATTTCTGGGTGACATTTCTTGAGCTGGCTCACATGAAAAACATTATGGACTGCTAGTAAAGATGCTGGCAGTTCGATTTCATATGCAGCTTCTCCCTTGCGACTTAAAATGTTGAATGGTCCCACATATCTTGGTGCTAACTTTCCTTTGACTCCAAATCTTTTACTCCACGAGTGGTGATACTCTAAGATAAGCTCTATCCCCAACTTCGTAAGTGACTTCTCTACGCTTAGCATCTGCGTAGCTTTTCTGTCGAGACTGTGCTATCTTCAATCTGTCTCTAACCAATTTGACCTTTTCTTCGGCGTCTTTGATAAGGTCTGGTCCAAACAAACTTCTTTCTCCCACACCATTCCATAGCAATGGGGTGGTACACTTTCTTCCGTATAGAAACTCAAATGGTGCCATCCCAATACTAGATTGGTGACTGTTGTTGTAAGAGAACTCTGCGTAAGGCGTACTTTCATCCCAACTTGCTCCATAGTCCGGGCACATGCCCTCAACATGTCTTCAAGAATTTGATTAGTCCTTTCTGTTTGTCCATCGCTTGAGGATGAAAGCAGTTGAATTCCAACCTCGTTCCTAGAGATTCATGAAGTTGTCTCCAAAAGTGAGAAGTGAACTGAGTTCCTCTATCAGACACAATACTCTTAGGTACACCGTGAAGGCATACAATTCTGCTCATGTAGATTTTGGCTAACTTTGCACTGGTATAAGTTGTCTTTACGGGTATAAAATGAGCCACTTTAGTTAGGCGATCTACTATTACCCATATGGAATCATACCCTGACCTGGTCCTTGGTAATCCAGTAATGAAATCCATACCGATATTTTCCCACTTCCACTCAGGAATAGGCATTGGTTGAAGCAAACCTGCTGGTTTCTGATGCTTTGCTTTCACTCTACTACACACATCACACAAAGCAATGTGTTCGGCGATGTCCCTTTTAAGATTGTTCCACCAAAATCTTTCTTTCATATCCATATACATTTTGGTGTTTCCCGGGTGAATAGAATATGGAGAGTTATGGGCTTCTCGAAATCAGTTTCCGCATTTCCGGATCTTGTGGAACACAAATACGCTTCTCGTGCCATAAAGTACCTTGTTATTCCATATGGAAACTTTTAGCTTTCCTTGGCTAATCCTTTCCTTGATCTCTTCGATCTCTTTATCCGCCTTTTGGTCTTCTTTAATCTTATCCAATGCAGTGGGTTGAACATCCAAAGACATGAGATGTCCTTCCGCACAATCTCCAACCTGAGTTCCTTGAATTGCTTACACAAATCATCAGGCAATTCACCTTTGGTAAGACCATTTACAAACGCCTTACGACTTAGAGCATCTGCTACTACATTTGCTTTACCGGGGTGGTATTGCAAACTCAAGTCGTAATCCTTGATAAGTTCTAGCCATCTCCTTTGTCTCATATTGATCTCCTTCTGGGTGAAGATATATTTCAAGCTCTTATGGTCGGTGAACACTTCACAACGTTTTCCCAAAAGGTAGTGTCTCCATGTTTTGAGTGCATGGACAACAGCGGCTAACTCTAAATCATGAGTAGGATAATTTACTTCATGGGTTTTGAGTTGTCTCGAGACATAATCCACAACTTTTCCGCCTTGCATAAGTACGGCTCCTAATCCTTGATGCGAAGCATCACAATATACTTGGAAATCCTTTTCCAAATCTGGTAGGCACAGAACTGGTGCTGACATAAGTCTCTCCTTTAGTTCTTGAAAGTTGAGTTCACATCCTTCAGACCAAGCAAATTTCTTATCTTTCTTTAACAATTCTGTCATTGGTTTAGCAACCTTAGAAATTTTTTCAATGAATCTTCTGTAGTAACCTGCTAAACCAAGGAAACTACGAACCTCTTTTACGTTCTTGGGACTTTTCCATTCTGTCACAGCCGAAACTTTAGCAGGATCAATCATACACCATCCTTTGTCATAACATGACCAAGAAATCCAACTTCCTCTAACCAAAACTCACACTTGCTGAATTTGGCATAAAGCTTATGTTCCCTTAGTTTCTCAAGTATCAAGCGTAGATGTCTTTCATGTTCTTCCTTGCTCTTGGAGTAGACTAAGATGTCATCGATGAAAACGACAACGAACTTGTCGAGAAATTCCATGAACACTTTGTTCATCATATTCATGAAGTATGCTGGAGCGTTGGTTAAACCAAAAGGCATCACAGTGTACTCATACAATCCATACCTTGTGGTAAATGCTGTTTTAGGTATGTCTTGCTCTCTTATCTTGAGTTGAAAATAACCTGACCGAAGATCAATCTTCGAGAACACACATGCTCCTTCTAGCTGATCAAACAAGTCATTTATTCTTGGCAAAGGATACTTGTTCTTGATGGTTACCTCGTTGAGAGAACGGTAATCTATGCATAATCTTTGAGTTCTATCTCTCTTTTCTACGAACAAAACTGGAGCTCCCCAAGATGAAGAACTTGGCTGGATGAATCCTTTCTGCAATTGTTCTCCAAGTTGTTTCTTGAGTTCCTTAAGTTCGTCAACTGACATTTTATAAGGCCCCTTTGCCCTTGGTCCAGAACCTGGTACCAAATCTATTATAAACTCCACATCTCTATCTGGTGGCATTCCTGGTAATACTTCCGGGAACACATCCGGATACTCACACACAATTGGCACCGTGTCCATGCTAACCCCCTTAAGAGAATTCAGCTTACTCCCTTTTGACTTAAAGTTGGACTTGAATATTATCCTCTTACCTTCAGGGGTTGTGAGTGAAACTGTATGATTTGCACATTCTAGTACTCCCTTATACTTAGTCATCCAATCCATTCCCAAAATCACATCCAATCCTTGGGAATTTAGGATTATTAGGTTTACTGGAAACTTATGTTTTCCAAACTCTATGACCAGGTCATGGCATCCTGAGTTTACTATCATTTCTCCACCAGGAGAACTTACTCTTATAGGACACCCAATGGTTTCTACTGGTAGTTCATTTCTTTCGACAAATGCTTTTGATATGAATGAATGAGATGCACCAGTGTCAAAGAGTACAAATGCTGAGATGGAATTGAGTCTGAACTTACCAAGAATCGGCATCAGGTTCTTCATAGACTTCCTCCACATTGATGTGGTTAACCTGTCCTTTCGAAAAGGGTTGGGTTTGTTAGGTCCTTCAACGCTCTTCTCGTGGCACTCATTAGCATAATGCCCCACTTCTTGCATTTGAAGCATTCAACCTGTTGTTGTCCTTCTTAGGTTGACTTCCACTTCCACTTCCACTTCCACTATGGTGGCTCTTATATCCACTCTTGTGGTTCTTGTACTTATCATTGTCATGTCTGATGATGCTTGTTGTCATGACGGTTGTGGTTGTGGTGCTTGTTAAACTTCCCCGCTTGTGGGATCTGGTGACACTATCATCATAGTGAGATCGCTTATGATACGATCGAGCTATGCTTGTCTGAGTGTTTCCTCTTTCTACTCTCAACTTGCTTCATTTTATTCTCCACAATAACAGCCTTGTCACACAATGATGGTAAGTTGGAACATATGCCATGCAGAACCGCAGATTTAGCTCATCATTCAAGCCTTCTAGAAACTTTTCCTTCCTTTTGGCATCAAGGTCAACCTCATCCGCATAGCGCAGATTGTTGAACTCTTCGATGTATTCAGCCACTGTGGTGGCTACTTCAGTTGTGAAATTCCTTCTTTTTCAGCTCATCATACCGTGAGATATGAGTAATGAAATCCATCTTCAAAGATAGCCCAAGTCACCTCATCAATAGGCGTGGTAATCTGAAGTTGTCCCACCATGCTGGCTGGTCCTTCCAACAGATGTCTTTGCGAACCTGACCTTTTCAGCATCTGTGCATCCTACGGTCACTAAGTCTTTGTTCACAGAACGTAGCCAATCATTGGCCACCATGGGATCAGTCGTTCCTGAAAACTTAGCTGGCCTTAGACGCAGAAATCTGGTGAGCATATCAAAACCTGGAGGGTTGTTGTTGTTGTTGTTATTGTTGTTATTGTTGTTGTTGGGGTTGTTGTTGTTGTTCTGGTTCTGGATGAACGTTGTCATCATTTGCATAAGCTGTGTCTGCGCATTCATCATTTGTTGCATTTCCGGGGTAATGTTGGGGTTGGGGTTGGGGTTGGTGTTTGCGCGACGGGGAGGCATCTGTGGTTTATTCATATAGAGATAAGAATGAGATACCCTTACATGATTTATGCACAATACATTACACAAGCAAACACATAGCAAGCAACACTAGGATAAAAGCTAAACAACAAGATAACAAAAGTCTCAAAGTACAAACACACAAGTGGCAAGCCATCCACATGTCGGATGGTCCAACAATAAGTTCACAAATAACAAGTGCGGTAAATAAAGATAACTGAGTAGTCGATCTACTGTCGGCATCAATCTCCTCCTCGACAAAGGTAAGACCCTGCTCTCCATTGCGGTCTTGTTCTCCTCGATGGTAGTGGTCAAAGAGTCGATCTTGGCCTTGAGAGCCCTCTTAGGAACGGCCTCTCAATCACTGCTCTTTGCTCTAACTCAAGTCCTTGGACTGTAGTTCCTCGGTCATATCACGAATCCTCTTGTTCCTATCCTCGACACGCTTCTCTTGACTCTTGAACTTACGGTCTTGGGTCTCAACTTTGCCTCCATCTCCTTGACTATCTCGTCACCTGCCTTGAAGAGTTTGTCCTTCTCGAAGCTGCACTGGAGCTCGTCATTACTAAGCATGACGTTGGTCCCATCGGTATCCACGTGCCTAATAAGAGTCTCTAAGTCCCGGAGGTACAGGCGTGATCGGCTCTGTGACCCTCGAGTCGCCCTCAAAGTCAATGGACTCTCCGTCATCATCACGCCTTCAAGGCGTGGAAGTGAGTGCCTCTAACCTGCCGGGAGTGGGCCTAACAATCGTCCTATCAGATCCTGCATGACAACCTCCATGCCTCTCTCCTCGCCATCGTGCATAAGCTTGAAGACGATGGCCTCCGTAGTAGGCTCTGTCTGGCGTCCTGGCTGGTTCACCTTGAAGCCCCAAAGGTCCTTCCTCTCAAACTTGGTGAGTGGGTGCTCCGTAATGATAGGAAGAGGGAGATCGAGTAAAGTAGTAAGCTCTACGATACAAGGACCAAAACGGGTAGCCTGGAACTCCTCAACAGTGCTGATGGCAATAGGCATCTATTTATAAGATTGAAAAAGTTAGAACAACACAATTTAAGATAAACAAGACAAACATTCAAACACAATCTTGGGACACACAAAAATCATACAAGTCATGCATACAAGAATCCCTTACATCAACCAAGGTTCAAACTTATTTAAGGTATCATTTTGGAAAATAAGGTGATAGGTGGTGGTCCAACTAACGAAGTGCGCTTACAATCCTATCTCATTGGATCTGGTGGCTAGCACAATGTTCCTAGTGGCAATCACCCTATCTTGTTCACATGCTTCTATCACTAAGTCTATAATATCTCCTCTTAAGGATTGGTTGGTGATTTCCAACTCTTGGGTATGTTCCTTCTCTTTCTCTAAGTCTTTTTGAAGGTTGAGCATCCTGCACTTGACTCTAGCACTTAGTTCCTTGATAGTCTTCCAAGCTGCTTCTTTTGCTGACTCAAAGAATGTGGTGTGCATAAAAGTGTTGGTGTACATGCAGAAGCCTTTTTCTTTGTGGTTGTCTTCCTTGTTCTTGTACAAGTGAAGTTGCACCCACCAATACTCCACTCCATCCTCCATCACTGGAAAGCCTTTGTACACTTCTTTTCATGTACTCCCATGGTTTCCATGAGGTCCTTGAGAATCTTGGGAAACTCAGTCTCACACTCCAAGGTCATGGTCATGAGTGGTCCTTTCTTCACGGCTTGGTTGTGAGTTCATCTACAAATAGAGATGAGAAGGAGAAGATTAGAAAAGTTTACGAGAAGAATAGACAAGTGTAGAAGAAGTAAAATTTTCCTTAGTGGTTTCCAATCCTAGGGTCATAATCCTACAGGCAACACAAGGCTCGATACCATCTGTAAGATCCCTCCTTATTAAAGGAAAAGATCCTGTGATTGCAATGCTAGTCCTCGGATCAATGCTAGCATCCACAGCTTAAGATGAAGTACACAGATACAAAGGTCGTTTATTACTCATTCGTAGATAAAACATAGTCTTTTACAACTCATGGCCAAAGGCCTAGTACAAGAGTTTATGGAATAAGTAAATAAACATAAGTCTTCATCTTCATGTGCCACAGCAAGCATGTTGAGTGTAGACTCATGACACCTAATCATCATCGAGTAACTGCAACATCATAAGTTACAGCCACAAGGGTCAATACTTTGGAATAGTATTGGCAAGTGATACCTTAGTATATATTTAAGTGGACTATAAGACTATATGCATTTGGCTGGTGGAGCTTAGGCTTGCATTGCTCAAAATAGATTTTTCCTTAACTTTTTGAAAACACTAAGTTTTTGCTTGACAAAGTCCACCCCAAGGTATCTACCAATCAGACTGAAGATCCACTCAGGCATCTACCAATCAAAGACTGAAGATCCTTTAACCCTTGTTCACCCACAAGTTTTATTCAGAAATTGGAGTGATGAGATTCTTGAAGTTTCCATGTCTTGATGCTCAAATTGTCCTTTACTGTGGACCTGGCTAAGTACTTAGGTTTTACACTCTGCAGAGGTGGTGCACTTTTCCCACAAGCCTTGGTTTCCCAAGGATGATCCTTCAGTAGCCTTTCCTTAGTCAGATGGACGCGTTCCAACCTATCATCCCATCTACCACCCACTGTCCAAAAGACTAAGTTCCAAAGATCCTAAGATCATGGCAGAGCCCATAATGCCAAGTGGTTGCACTTGAAGCTTCTCAACATTAGACATCTCAAATCTCTTTGTTTCCTGGTGGCCATCCACAAGTGAGATACACAAGGTTCACCAAGACTTCGGCCTTGTGTAACCACTCAACATACCCCATTCTTTCCATTCCACCTGTGTGATTCATTAACTTAGTTGTTTTGTTAAATAAAAACAAGTCCTTAGACTTAGAATATTTTTCCATAGTTTGAATATATAAACCACCCTTGTTTTCTAGTAGCTAGGCTAAGCATGGCATGGCAACTTATCTTTAGGGAATTCTCCTAGCAATTCTAGCATTCTATTCTAAATAGGATTTCCCATTATCAATTGACAAAAGTAGCATGCAAGTCCTAACAAAATATATCTAATGCAAGTATAAAATATAGGTATGGAATATTCATGAAGATATCACTTGCCTTGGTAGTGTGGAGAGTAGCACTCGTCACAATCACAATCACTAGCAAAATCTACACACAAAGTTATAGCACACAATTACACACAAATATATACAAACAAAAATATTATGAATGCATGCATGCATGAATCTACCAAGTGATGATTTTGAAAACTCAACCAAGCAAGTGAATGAATACAGAAACTAAACAAGTCACAAAATAGCCAAGACAACTTAAATAAACCTAAAACAAAATACTAAACTAAATCTATACTCAAAAAGCCTCAAACAAGTCTCTGCAATTTTAGCACATCTAATGGCTACTATTTGCTAAACAAAAGGATGGGCAGAAAGGTCTTGTTTTTCTGAATCCAACGGTATAAAGTTTGCAAAATTCTAACGGGATTCAAAAGATATAGGCATTTGAAATCTGGATCAAAATCTGTTTTAAATTCTATTTTCAGATCAGCTCCTAGCCACGCGTCATGTTCTTATTCGCCTGCATCGGTTCGCCGGATCGAGCTCCACAGCCAGGATCTAAATAAAATCTGGCGGCTCAGATCGCTGCATCGCCGGTTATGATCTATCGAGGCGTTCGATCCGCATCTAACGGCTACTACGCATGGCCACAGATGGGCGGCGCTACTGGTGGCTACCGGCGGAATCGCTTGGTCGACGACGTTCCGGCGATGCAGACGGCGAGGAGAAGGAGGAGTAGCTCACCGGCTCAGAGGTCACGGCGAAGCTCGTCAGACTGCGGTTGGTCGAGGGCTCGGGCACGCTGCGATTGCTCACCGGAGTTCTTTGTGGGCGGCTTGCGTCGGGTGCTCGTCGTGGACGTCGTGAATCACCCCGAGGCAAGATAATGACACGGTTAGGTTCATGGTCAAGGCAGTAGTGAGCATGAACGGAAGGCGAGGGCGGTCTCTCACCGGAAAACTTCGTCGGAGTTGATGTCGCTCGGTGCTCGCGGTGTCGTGGAACCGGCGACACTGGGCAAGACAGATGTACTAGTGAGGTCGAGATGCGCAAAGACATGCTGAGTCAGATTGTGAACGAGAGGCAGAGGGACGCTAGGCTCACCGGAATCGATCGCCGGAGAGGCTCATCATGGCGGTGCAAAGTTGATTGAGGATGCCTGGTGGCGAGCGAAGCGAGGTGTTTGGGGAAAATGATCGCGAGGCGTAGGGGTCTTATAGCCAGATGCTCGACAGGAAACGTCCGTCGATTAATGCCCAATTACTCCCGGCATCACTGCGGCAACGGTCAGCGGCGGAGATCGTGCGCGGAGACAGGGGAAGACGATGCTGACGTGGAGAAGGCCCGCTGTCGCCGAGGAGCCTTGAGTGTGGGGTCGGGCTGTCACTCAAGTGGTGCAAGGTGAGAAGAAAAAGGAGATCCCCGGGTGGGCTTGCTGGGCTTGATCCGCTGCTGGGCCAGATTCTGGCCGCTCGGCCTTTTTCCTTTCTTTAAGCCTTTTCTTTTTCTAATTTCATTTTCTGAATAGAATTTGATATGAATTCAAATCCTTTTGAATTCAAACTTCTTTGGGGATTTTTGCAGGGTTCTGTGGGTTCACAAACAATCAAATAACCTAGTGGTTACCTTGCAAAGGCTTGGTCAAGCTTGGGTTTCAAAATAAACAGAGATTTGCTCTAGTTGCAAATATTTGGAATAGGGTTTAGAAAATATTTCTAAATTGAAGTCTTGGGTTTAAATGTTACTCCTATTCTTTCCAACCATGGTGGCAAGCAAACAAGATCATGAACAATCAAATCCCAAAGGGTGTTGGCCAATTGAGACAATTTGCCCACATGAAATCATAGCTCAAACTTCTGTCTCCAAATGATTTTGAGAAAAACCCTAAATGAATGAATGATGCAAGAATGAAATGAATGAGTTTTTGAAACATGATTTTTGGGATGTTACAATAAACCACATGGATCCACTAGATGTCATTGTATGTGTGTTCTCTTCATAAAGCACACAGATCCACTAGATGTCATTGCATGTGTGTTCTTTTCATAAACCACATGGATCCACAAGATTTCATTTCATGTATGTTCATTCATAAACCACATGGACCCACTAGTGTCATTGCATGTGTGTTCTTTTCATAAACCACACTGATCCACTAGTGTCATTGCCTGTGTGTTCTTTTCATAAACCACAATGATCCACTAAATGTTATTGCATGTGTGTTCGTTTCATAAATCACATGGATCCACTAGAAGCATTAAATTTGTGTTCGTTTCATAAATCACATGGATCCACTAGATGTCATTAAATTTGTGTTCTTTTCATAAACCACATGGGTCCACTATATGTCATTACATGTGTGTTCTTTTCATAAACCACATGGATCCACTAGATGTCAGTGCATGTTTGTTCTTTTCATAAACCACATGGATCCACTGATGTCATTGCATGTGTGTTCTTTTCATAAACCACATGGATCCACTAGATGTCATTGCATGTTTGTTCTTTTCATAAACCACACTGATCCACTATATGTCATTGCATGTGTGTTCTTTTCATAAACCACACAGATCCACTAGATGTCATTGCATTTGTGTTATTTTCATAAACCACACTGATACAATAGATGTCATTGTAGTGTGTCTTTTTCATAAACCACACTAATCCACTATATGGCATTGCATGTTTGTTCTTTTCATAAACCACACTGATCCACTATATGTCATTGCATGTGTGTTCTTTTCATAAACCACATGGATCCACTAGATGTCATTGCATGTTTGTTCTTTTCATAAACCACACTGATCCACTATATGTCATTGCATGTGTGTTCTTTTCATAAACCACATTGATCCACTAGTGTCATTGCATGTGTGTTGTTTTCATAAACCAAATGGATCCACTAGATGTCATTGCACGTGTTTTCTTTTCCTAAACCACATGCATCCACTAGATGTCATTGCATGTGTGTTCTTTTCATAAACCACATGGATCCACTAGATGTCATTGCATGTGTGTTCTTTTTATAAACCACATTGAACCAGTGCTGTCATTGCATGTGTGTTCTTTTCATAAACCACATGGATCCACTAGATGTCATTGCATGTGTGTTCTTTTCATAAACCACATAGATCCACTAGATGTCATTGCATTTGTGTTATTTTCAGAAACCACACTGATACACTAGATGTCATTGTAGTGTGTCTTTTTCATAAACCACACTAATCCACTATATGGCATTGCATGTGTGTTCTTTTCATAAACCAAACTGACCCACTAGTGTGATTGCATGTGTGTTCTTTTCATAAACCACATGGATCCACTAGATGTCATTGCATGTGTGTTCTTTTCATAAACCACAATGATCCACAAGATGTCATTGCATGTGTGTTCGTTTCATAAATCACATGGATCCACTAGATGTCATTAAATGTGTGTTCTTTTCATAAACCACAAGGGTCCACTATATGTCATTGCATGTGTGTTCTTTTCATAAACCACATGGATCCACTAGATGTCAGTGCATGTCTGTTGTTTTCACAAACCGCATGGATCCACTGATGTCATTGCATGTGTGTTCTTTTCATAAACAACATGGATCCACTAGATGTCATTGCATGTGTGTTCTTTTTATAAAACACATTGAACCACTGATGTCATTGCATGTGCGTTATTTTCATAAACCACAGGGATCCACTAGATGTCATTGCATGTGTGTTCTTTTCATAAACCACATGGATCCACTATATGTCATTGCATGTGTTTTCATTTCATAAACCACATGGATCCACTGATGTCATTGCATGCATGTTCTTTTCATAAACCACATGGATCCAGTATATGTCATTGCATGTGCGTACTTTTCATAAACCACAAGGATCCACTAGATGTCATTGCATGTGTGTTCATTTCATAAACCACATGGATCCACTAGATGTCATTCAATGTGTGTTCTTTTCATAAACCACATGGATCCACTAGATGTCATTGTATGTGTGTTGTCTTCATAAAGCACACTGATCCACTAGATGTCATTGCATGTGTGTTCTTTTCATAAACCAGATGGATCCAGAAGATTTCATTTCATGTGTGTTCATTCATAAACCACATGGACCCACTAGTGTCATTGCATGTGTGTTCTTTTCATAAACCACACTGATCCACTAGTGTCATTGCCTGTGTGTTCTTTTCATAAACCACAATGATCCACTAGATGTTATTGCATGTGTGTTCGTTTCATAAATCACAGGGATCCACTAGATGTCATTAAATTTGTGTTCTTTTCATAAACCACATGGGTCCACTATATGTCATTACATGTGTGTTCTTTTCATAAACCACATGGATCCACTAGATGTCAGTGCATGTGTGTTCTTTTCATAAACCACATGGATCCACTGATGTCATTGCATGTGTGTTCTTTTCATAAACCACATGGATCCACTAGATGTCATTGCATGTTTGTTATTTTCATAAACCACACTGATCCACTATATGTCATTGCATGTGTGTTCTTTTCATAAACCACACTGATCCACTAGATGTCATTGCATGTGTGTTCTTTTCGTAAACCACATGGATCCACTAGTGTCATTGCATGTGTGTTGTTTTCATAAACCATATGGATCCACTAGATGTCATTGCACGTGTTTTCTTTTCCAAAACCACATGCATCCACTAGATGTCATTGCATGTGTGTTCTTTTCATAAACCACATGGATCCACTAGATGCCATTGCATGTGTGTTCTTTTTATAAACCACATTGAACCAGTGCTGTCATTGCATGTGTGTTCTTTTCATAAACCACATGGATCCACTAGATGTCATTGCATGTGTGTTCTTTTCATAAACCACACAGATCCACTAGATGTCATTGCATTTGTGTTATTTTCAGAAACCACACTGATACACTAGATGTCATTGTAGTATGTCTTTTTCATAAACCACACTAATCAACCATATGGCATTGCATGTGTGTTCTTTTCATAAACCACACTGATCCACTAGTGTGATTGCATGTGTGTTCTTTTCATAAACCACAATGATCCACTAGATGTCATTGCATGTGTGTTCGTTTCATAAATCACATGGATCCACTAGATGTCATTAAATGTGAGTTCTTTTCATAAACCACAAGGGTCCACTATATGTCATTGCATGTGTGTTCTTTCCACAAACCACATGGATCCACTAGATGTCAGTGCATGTCTGTTGTTTTCATAAACCGCATGGATCCACTGATGTCATTGCATGTGTGTTATTTTCATAAACAACATGGATCCACTAGATGTCATTGCATGTGTGTTCGTTTCATAAATCACATGGATCTACTAGATGTCATTAAATGTGTGTTATTTTCATAAACCACAGGGATCCACTAGATGTCATTGCATGTGTGTTCTTTTCATATACCACATGGATCCACTATATGTCATTGCATGTGTTTTCATTTCATAAACCACATGGATCCACTGATGTCATTGCATGCGTGTTCTTTTCATAAACCACATGGAACCATAATATGTCATTGCATGTGCGTTCTTTTCATAAACCACAAGGATCCACTAGATGTCATTGCATGTGTGTTCATTTCATAAACCACATGGATCCACTAGATGTCATTCCATGTGTGTTCTTTTCATAAACCACATGGATCCACTAGATGTCATTGTATGTGTGTTCTCTTCATAAAGCACACTGATCCACTAGATGTCATTGCATGTGTGTTCTTTTCATAAACCACACGGATCCACAAGATTTCATTTCATGTGTGTTCATTCATAAACCACATGGACCCACTAGTGTCATTACATGTGTGTTCTTTTCATAAACCACACTGATCCACTAGTGTCATTGCATGTGTGTTCCTTTCATAAACCACAATGATCCACTAGATGTTATTGCATGTGTGTTCGTTTCATAAATCACATGGATCCACTAGATGTCATTAAATTTGTGTTCTTTTCATAAACCACATGGGTCCACTATATGTCATTACATGTGTTCTTTTCATAAACCACATGGATCCACTAGATGTCAGTGCATGTGTGTACTTTTCATAAACCACATGGATCCACTGATGTCATTGCATGCGTGTTCTTTTCATAAACCACATGGATCCACTAGATGTCATTGCATGTTTGTTCTTTTCATAAACCACATTGATCCACTATATGCCATTGCATGTGTGTTCTTTTCATAAACCACACCGATCCACTAGATGTCATTGCATGTGTGTTCTTTTTGTAAACCACATGGATCCACTAGTGTCATTGCATGTGTGTTGTTTTCATAAACCATATGGATCCACTAGATGTCATTGCACGTGTTTTGTTTTCCAAAACCACATGCATCCACTAGATGTCATTCCATGTGTGTTCTTTTCATAAACCACATGGATCCACTAGATGTCATTGCATGTTTGTTCTTTTCATAAACCACACTGATCCACTATATGTCATTGCATGTGTGCTCTTTTCATAAACCACACTGATCCACTAGATGTCATTGCATGTGTGTTCTTTTCGTAAACCACATGGATCCACTAGTGTCATTGCATGTGTGTTGTTTTCATAAACCATATGGATCCACTAGATGTCATTGCACGTGTTTTCTTTTCCAAAACCACATGCATCCACTAGATGTCATTGCATGTGTGTTCTTTTCATAAACCACATGGATCCACTAGTTGCCATTGCATGTGTGTTCTTTTTATAAACCACATTGAACCAGTGATGTCATTGCATGTGTGTTCTTTTCATAAACCACATGAATCCACTAGATGTCATTGCATGTGTGTTCTTTTCATAAACCACACAGATCCACTAGATGTCATTGCATTTGTGTTATTTTCAGAAACCACACTGATACACTAGATGTCATTGTAGTATGTCTTTTTCGTAAACCACACTAATCCACTATATGGCATTGCATGTGTGTTCTTTTCATAAACCACACTGATCCACTAGTGTGATTGCATGTGTGTTCTTTTCATAAACCACAATGATCTACTAGATGTCATTGCATGTGTGTTCGTTTCATAAATCACATGGATCCACTAGATGTCATTAAATGTGTGTTCTTTTCATAAACCACAAGGGTCCACTATATGTCATTGCATGTGTGTTCTTTCCACAAACCACATGGATCCACTAGATGTCAGTGCATGTCTGTTGTTTTCATAAACCGCATGGATCCACTGATGTCATTGCATGTGTGTTATTTTCATAAACAACATGGATCCACTAGATGTCATTGCATGTGTGTTCGTTTCATAAATCACATGGATCTACTAGATGTCATTCCATGTGTGTTCTTTCCACAAACCACATGGATCCACTAGATGTCAGTGCATGTCTGTTGTTTTCATAAACCGCATGGATCCACTGATGTCATTGCATGTGTGTTATTTTCATAAACAACATGGATCCACTAGATGTCAGTGCATGTCTGTTGTTTTCATAAACCGCATGGATCCACTGATGTCATTGCATGTGTGTTATTTTCATAAACAACATGGATCCACTAGATGTCATTGCATGTGTGTTCGTTTCATAAATCACATGGATCTACTAGATGTGATTAAATGTGTGTTATTTTCATAAACCACAGGGATCCACTAGATGTCATTGCATGTGTGTTCTTTTCATAAACCACATGGATCCACTATATGTCATTGCATGTGTTTTCATTTCATAAACCACATGGATCCACTGATGTCATTGCATGCGTGTTCTTTTCATAAACCACATGGATCCAGTATATGTCATTGCATGTGCGTTCTTTTCATAAACCACAAGGATCCACTAGATGTCATTGCATGTGTGTTCATTTCATAAACCACATGGATCCACTAGATGTCATTCCATGTGTGTTCTTTTCATAAACCACATGGATCCACTAGATGTCATTGTATGTGTGTTCTCTTCATAAAGCACACTGATCCACTAGATGTCATTGCATGTGTGTTCATTTCATAAACCACACGGATCCACAAGATTTCATTTCATGTGTGTTCATTCATAAACCACATGGACCCACTAGTGTCATTGCATGTGTGTTCTTTTCATAAACCACACTGATCCACTAGTGTCATTGCATATGTGTTCTTTTCATAAACCACAATGATCCACTAGATGTTATTGCATGTGTGTTCGTTTCATAAATCACATGGATCCACTAGATGTCATTAAATTTGTGTTCTTTTCATAAACCACATGGGTCCACTATATGTCATTACATGTGTGTTCTTTTCATAAACCACATGGATCCACTAGATGTCAGTGCATGTGTGTACTTTTCATAAACCACATGGATCCACTAATGTCATTGCATGCGTGTTCTTTTCATAAACCACATGGATCCACTAGATGTCATTGCATCTTTGTTCTTTTCATAAACCACACTGATCCACTATATGCCATTGCATGTGTGTTCTTTTCATAAACCACACTGATCCACTAGATGTCATTGCATGTGTGTTCTTTTTGTAAACCACATGGATCCACTAGTGTCGTTGCATGTGTGTTGTTTTCATAAACCATATGGATCCACTAGATGTCATTGCACGTGTTTTGTTTTCCAAAACCACATGCATCCACTAGATGTCATTGCATGTGTGTTCTTTTCATAAACCACATGGATCCACTAGATGTCATTGCATGTGTGTTCTTTTTCTAAACCACATTGAACCACTGATGTCATCGCATGTGTGTTCTTTTCATAAACCACATGGATCCACTAGATATCATTGCATGTGTGTTCTTTTCATAAACCACACAGATCCACTAGATGTCATTGCATTTGTGTTATTTTCAGAAACCACACTGATACACTAGATGTCATTGTAGTGTGTCTTTTTCATAAACCACACTAATCCACTATATGGCATTGCATGTGTGTTCTTTTCATAAACCACACTGATCCACTAGTGTGATTGCATGTGTGTTCTTTTCATAAACCACATGGATCCACTAGATGTCATTACATGTGTGTTCATTTCATAAACCACAATGATCCACTAGATGTCATTGCATGTGTTCTCGTTTCATAAATCACATGGATCCACTAGATGTCATTAAATGTGTGTTCTTTTCATAAACAACAAGGGTCCACTATATTTCATTGCATGCGTGTTCTTTTCATAAACCACATGGATCCACTAGATGTCAGTGCATGTCTGTTGTTTTCATAAACCGCATGGATCCACTGATGTCATTGCATGTGTGTTATTTTCATAAACCACAGGGATCCACTAGATGTCATTGCATGTTTGTTGTTTTCATAAACCACAATGATCGACTAGATTTCATTGCATGTGTGTTCGTTTCATAAATCACATGGATCCACTAGATGTCATTAAATGTGTGTTCTTTTTATAAACCAGAAGGGTCCACTATATGTCATTGCATGTGTGTTCTTTTCATAAACCACATGGATCCACTAGATGTCAGTGCATGTCTGTTGTTTTCATAAACCGCATGGATCCACTAAAGTCATTGCATGTGTGTTCTTTTCATAAACAACATGGATCCACTGGATGTCATTGCATATATGTTCTTTTTATAAAACACATTGAACCACTGATGTCATTGCATGTGTGTTATTTTCATAAACCATAGGGATCCGCTAGATGTCATTGCATGTGCGTTCTTTTCATAAACCACATGGATCCACTATATGTCATTGCATGTGTGTTCATTTCATAAACCACATGGATCCACTGATGTCATTGCATGCGTTTTCTTTTCATAAACCATATGGATCCACTAGATGTCATTGCATGTGCGTTCTTTTCATAAACCACATGGATCCACTAGATGTCATTGCATGTGTGTTCATTTCATAAACCACATGGATCCACTAGATGTCATTCCATGTGTGTTCTTTTCATAAACCACATGGATCCGCTAGATATCATTGTATGTGTGTTCTTTTCATAAAGCACACTGATCCACTAGATGTCATTGCATGTGTGTTCTTTTCATAAAACACACGGATCCACAAGATTTCATTTCATGTGTGTTCATTCATAAACCACATGGATCCACTAGTGTCATTGCATGTGTGTTCTTTACATAAACCACACTGATACACTAGTGTCATTGCATGTGTGTTCTTTTCCTAAACCACAATGATCCACTAGATGTTATTGCATGTGTGTTCGTTTCATATATCACATGGATCCACTAGATGTCATTAAATTTGAGTTCTTTTCATAAACCACATGGGTCCACTATATGCAATTGCATGTGTGTTGTTTTCATAAAACACATGGATCCACTAGATGTCATTCCATGTGTGTTCTTTTCATAAACCACATTGATCCACTAGATGTCATTGCATGTGTGTTCTTTTCATAAACCACATGGATCCACTAGATGTCATTGCATGTGTGTTCTTTTCATAAGCCACACGGATCCACTAGATTTCATTTCATGTGTGTTCATTCATAAACCACATGGATCCACTAGTGTCATTGCATGTGTGTTCTTTTCATAAACCACACTGATCCATTAGTGTCATTGCATGTGTGTTCTTTTCATAAACCACAATGATCCACTAAATGTCATTGCATGTGTGTTCGTTTCATAAACCACATGGATCCACTAGATGTCATTGCATGTGTGTTCTTTTCATAAACCACATTGATCCACTAGATGTCATTGCATGTGTGTTCTTTTCATAAACCACATGGATCCACTAGATGTCATTGCATGTGTGTTCTTTTCATAAACCACATGGATCCACTAGATGTCATTCAATGTGTGTTCTTTTAATAAACCACTGATCCACTAGATGTCATTGTATGTGTGTCTTTTCATAAACCACACTAATCCACTATATGTCACTGTGTGTGTGTTCTTTTCATAAACCACATGGATCCACTAGATGTCAGTGCATTTGTGTTCTTTTCATAAACCACATGGATCCACTAATGTCATTGCATGTGTGTTCTTTTCATAAGCACACTGATCCACTAGATATCATTGCATGTGTGTTCTTTTCATAAACCACATGGGTCCACTATATGTCATTGCATGTGCGTTCTTTTCATAAACCACATGGATCCACTAGATGTCATTGCATGTGTGTTCTTTTCATAAACCAGATGGATCCACTAGATGTCATTGCATGTGTGTTCTTTCATAAACCACATGGATCCACTAGATGTCATTGCATGTTTGTTCTTTTCATAAACCACATGGATCCACTAGATGTCATTGCACGTGTGTCTTTTCATAAACCACATGGATCCACTAAATGTCATTGCTTGTGTGTTCTTTTCCTAAACCACATGGATCCACTAGTGTCATTGCATGTGTGTTGTTTTCATAAACCATATGGATCCACTAGATGTCATTGCATGTGCGTTCTTTTCATAAACCACAAGGATCCACTAGATGTCATTGCATGTGTGTTCTTTTCATAAACACATGGATCCACTAGATGTCATTGCATGTGTGTTCTTTTCAAAAACCACATGTATCCACTATATGTCATTTCATGTGTGTTATTTTCATAAACCACATGGATCCACTATATGTCATTGCATGTGTGTTATTTTCATAAACCACATGGATCCACTAGATGTCATTGCATGTGTTCTTTTCATAAACCTCATGGATCCACTAGATGTCATTGCATGTGTGTTCTTTCATAAACCACATGGATCCACTCGATGTCATTGCATGTGTGTTCTTTTCATAAACCACATGGATCCACTAGATGTCATTGCATGTGTGTTCATTTCATAAACCACATGGATCCACTAGATGTCATTGCATGTGTGTTCTTTTCATAAACCACATGGATCCACTAGATGTCATTGCATGTGTGTTCATTTCATAAACCACATGGATCCACTAGATGTCATTCCATGTGTGTTCTTTTCATAAACCACATGGATCCACTAGATGTCATTGCATGTGTGTTCTTTTCATAAACCACATGGGTCCACTAGATGTCATTGCATGTGTGTTCTTTTCATAAACCACACGGATCCACTAGATTTCATTGCATGTGTGTTCATTCATAAACCACATGGATGCACTAGTGTCATTGCATGTGTGTTCTTTTCATAAACCACATGGATCCACTAGATGTCATTGCATGTGTGTTCTTTTCATAAACCACAATGATCCACTAAATGTCATTGCATGTGTTCTTTTCATAAACCACATGGATCCACTAGATGTCATTGCATGTGTGTTCTTTTTATAAACCACATTGAACCACTGATGTCATTGCATGTGTGTTCTTATCATAAACCACATGGATCCACTAGATGTCATTGCATGTGTGTTCTTTTCATAAACCACACAGATCCACTAGATGTCATTGCGTGTGTGTTATTTTTATAAACCACATTGATACACTAGATGTCATTGTAGTGTGTCCTTTTCATAAACCACACTAATCCACTGTATGGCATTGCATGTGTGTTCTTTTCATAAACCACATGGATCCACTAGTGTCATTGCATGTGTGTTCTTTTCATAAACCACATGGATCCACTAGATGTCATTGCATGTGTGTTCATTTCATAAACCACAATGATCCACTAGATGTCATTGCAAGTGTCTTCATTTCAAAAAACACATGGATCCACTATATGGCATCGCATGTGTTCTTTTCATAAACCACATGGATCCACTAGATGTCATTGCATGTTTGTTGTTTTCATAAACCGCATGGATCCACTAATGTCATTGCATGTGTGTTATTTTCATAAACCACATGGATCCACTAGATGTCATTGCATGAGTGTTATTTTCATAAACCACATGGATCCACTAGATGACATTGCATGTTTGTTCTTTTCATAAACCACACTGATCCACTAAATGTCATTGCATGTGTGTTCTTTTCCTAAACCACATGGATCCACTAGTGTCATTGCATGTGTGTTGTTTTCATAAACCATATGGATCCACTAGATGTCATTGCATGTGCGTTCTTTTCATAAACAACATGGATCCACCGGATGTCATTGCATGTGTGTTCTTTTTATAAAACACATTGAACCACTGATGTCATTGCATGTGTGTTATTTTCATAAACCACAAGGATCCACTAGATGACATTGCATGTGTGTTCTTTTCATAAACCACATGGATCCACTATATGTCATTGCATGTGTGTTCATTTCATAAACCACATGGATCCACTAATGTTATTGCATGCGTGTTCTTTTCATAAACCACATGGATCCAGTATATGTCACTGCATGTGCGTTCTTTTCATAAACCACAAGGATCCACTAGATGTCATTGCATGTGTGTTCATTTCATAAACCACATGGATCCACTAGATGTCATTCCATGTGTGTTCTTTTCATAAACCACATGGATCCACTAGATGACTGTAACATCCCTAAAAATCATGTTTCAAAACTCATTCATATCATCTTTGCATCATTCATCCATTTAGGGTTTTTCTCAAAATCATTTAGAAACACAGACTTTGGCTATGATTTCATGTGGGCAATTTATCTCAATTGGCCATCACCCTTTGAGATTTGATTGTCTATGAACTTGTTTGCTTGCCTCCATGGTTGGAAAGATTAGAAGTAGCATTTAAACCCAAGATTCCAAATTTAGAAATATTTTATAAACCCTATTCCAAATATTTGCAACTAGAGCAAATCTCTGTTTATTTTGAAACCCAAGCTTGACCAAGCCTTTGCAAGGTAACCACTAGGATATTTGATTGTTTGTGAACCCACAGAACCCTGCAAAAATCCCCAAAGAAGTTTGAATTCAAAAGGATTTGAATTCATATCAAATTCTATTCAGAAAATGGAATTAGAAAAAGAAAAAGCTTAAAGAAAGGAAAAGGGCCGAGCGGCCAGAATCTGGCCCAGCAACACATCGAGCCCAGCAAGCCCACCCGGGGATCTCCTTTTCCTTCTCACACGCGCGAGCACCTGAAAGCAGACGGCCCAGACCCCAACACCTCGCACTCTTGGCGACGCGGGACCAGATCCACGTCGTCCTCGTCTTCCCAGACGCGCTGCGACCACGTCGCCGCAGCGATGAAGGCGGTAATGGCGCGGCGTAAATGGGCATTAAAACTCGAGCGTTTCCTGTCGATTCCCCGGCTATAAGATCCTCTCTGCCCCGCGATCTTTTTCCCCCAGACACCTCGCTCACTCCGCCACCAGGCTGCCCTCAATCAGCTTTGCACCGCCGCAGACAGAGCCTCTCCGGCGATCGATTCCGGTGAGTCCAGAGCTCCCCTCTGCCTCTCGTTCTTACAATCTGACTTAGCGTGTCTTTGCGCATCTCCTGACCTCACTGGTCCGTCCTGTACTGCCCCAGGTCGCCGGTTCCACTTGATACCGCAACCACCGTCGTCTGCACGAACTCCGGCGAACTCCAGTGGTAAGTCCAGACCGCCCCGCGCTTTCTAGTTCACGCACATAGCTCTGTCTCGACTCTGTGAATCTAACCGTGTCCTCGCCTTGCCTTGGGGTGATCCACAGCAACGTCCACGACGACCACCCGACGCAACCGCCGCCCACAGCAACTCCGGCGAGCAATCTAGGACAGCCCCGAGCACCCCTTGACCAACCGCGAGTACGACGAGCTTCGCCGTGACCTCCTGAGCCCGGTGAGCTACTCCTCCTTCTCCCTCGCCGTCTACATCATCGGCAACGTCATCGGACAGCGATTCGCCGCCCGGTAGCCACGCTCCGCCGCCGGTTTGGCCAGTCGATAAGAACCGTTAGATCGCATCGATGGCTTAGATAGAATGACTAATCGAAGAATGCAGCGTTGATCTGAGCCGCACCTGCCCCTTTAGATCCAGCGGTCTGTATCGCTCGATCCAGACGAACCGGTACGGGCGAATAAGAACATGACGCGTGGCTAGGTTAGATCTGGAAATAGAATTTAAAACCAGAAATTTGATCCAAATTCAAATGCCTATATCTTTTGAATTCCACGTTGGAATTTTGCAAACTTTATACCGTTGGATTCAGAAAAACAAGACCTTTCTGCCTATCTAATTTGTTTAGCAAATAGTAACCATTTGATTGGCTTAAATTGCAGAGACTTGTTTGAGGCCTTTTTAAGTATAGATTTAGTTTAGTATTTTTGTTTAGGGTTAAATTTTGTTTAGTTGGTAAACTAGTGGCTTGCTAAGTTTCTGTATTCATGTACTTGCTTGGTTGAGTTTTCAAAATCATCACTTGGTAGATTCATGCATGCATGCATTCATACTATTTCTTGTTTGTATATATTTGTGTGTAATTGTGTGCTACAACTTTGTGTGTAGATTTTGCTAGTGATTGTGATTGTGACGAGTGCTACTCTCCACACTACCAAGGCAAGTGATATCATCATGAATATTCCATTCCTATATTTTATTTATGCATTAGTAATATTTTTCTAAGTATAGGACTTGCATGGTTATTTGCTAAGAACAAGCTATGCTTTGGGAAAACCTATTAGGTGAAGCCTTAGTGAAAATTTCCTAAGTCCAGATTCCTATTACTATCATGCTTAGCCTAGCTACTAGAAAACAAGGGTGGTTTATATATTCACTATGGAAAAATTTCTAAGTCTAAGGACTTATGTTTTTGTAAAATAAAACAACTAAGTTAATGAACCACCTGGGTGGAATGGAAGGAATGGCTTATGTTGAGTGGTTCACAAGGCCATGGACTTGGCTTGTGTATCTCACTTGTGGATGGCCACCCAGGAAACAAAGAGATTTGAGATGTCAAATGCTGAGAAGCTTCAAGTGCAACCACTTGGCATTATGGGCTCTGCCATGATCTTAGGATGCTAGAACTTAGTCTCTTGGACAGAGGGTGGTAGATGGGTTGATAGGTTGGAACACGTCCATTTGACTAAGGAAAGGCTCTTGAAGGATCATTCTTGGGAAACCAAGGCTTGTGGGAAAGTGCACCACCTCTGCAGTGTAAAACCTAAGTACTTAGCCATGTCCACAGTAAAGGACAATTTGAGCATCAAGACATGGAAACTTCAAGAATCTCATCACTCCAATTTCTAAATAAAACTTGTGGGTGAACAAAGGGATAAAAGGATCTTCAGTCATTGATTGTTAGATGCCCTGAGTGGATCTAGAGTCTTTGTTTGATAGATGCCTTGGGTGTTTTTGCCAACTAAATCTTCAGTCCTTGATTAGTAGATGCCCTGAGTGGATCTTCAGTCTTGGATTGGAAGATGACTTGGAAAGTTTTTACCAAACAAAAACTTAGTATTTTCAAAAGTTAAGGAAAAATCTATTTTGAGCAATGCAAGCCTAAGCTCCACCAGCCAAAAGCATATAGTATTATAGTCCACTTAATTATATACTAAGGTATCACTTGCCAATACTATTCCAAAGTATTGACCCTTGTGGCTGTAACTTATGATGTTGCAGTTACTCGATGATGATTAGGAGTCATGAGTCTACACTCAACATGCTTGCCTGTGGCACATGAAGATGAAGACTTATGTTTATTTACTTATTCCATAAACTCTTGTACTAGGCCTTTGGCCATGAGTTGTAAAAGACTATGTTTTATCTCTGGAATGACTGTAATAAACGACCTTTGTATCTGTACTTCATCTTAAACTGTGGATGCTAGCAATGATCCGAGGACTAGCATTGCAATCACAGGATCTTTTCCTTTACAAAGGAGGGATCTTCAGATGGTATCGAACCTTTGTGTTGCCTGTGGGATTATGACCCTAGGATTGGAAACCACTAAGGAAAATTTTAACTTCTTCTACACTTGTCTATTCTTCTCGTAAACTTTTCTAATCTTCTCATTCTCATCTCTATTTGTAGATGAACTCCGTCAACGAAGCCGTGAAGAAAGGACCACTCATGACCATGACCTTGGAGTGTGAGACTGAGTTTCCCAAGATTCTCAAGGACCTCATGGAGACCATGGGAGTACATGGTGCAGCAGTGTACAAGGGCTTTCCAAGATGGAGGAAGGAATGGAGTATTGGTGGGTGCAACTTCACTTGTACAAGAATAAGGAAGACAACCACAAAGAAAAGGGCTTGCATGTACACCAACACTTTTATGCACACCACATTCTTTGAGTCGACAAAAGAAGCGACTTGGAAGACTATCAAGGAACTAAGTGCTAGAGTCAAGTGCAAGATGCTCAACCTCCAAAAAGACTTAGAGAAAGAGAAGGAACATACCCAAGAGTTGGAAGTCACCAACCAATCCTTAAGAGGAGATATCATAGACTTAGTGATAGAAGCATGTGAACAAGATAGGGTGATTGCCACTAGGAACATTGTGTTAGCCACCAGATCCAATGAGATAGGATTGTAAGCGCACTTCATTAGTTGACCACCACCTATCACCTTATTTTCCAAAATAAGACCTTAAATAAGTTTGAACCTTGGTTGATGTAATGGATTTATGTATTCATGACTTGTGTGATTTTGTGGTTATGCTTGAATGTTTGTCTTGTTTAATTTAAATTTGTGTTGTCCTAACCTTTCAATCTTATAAATAGATGCCTATTGCCATCAGCACTGTTGAGGAGTTCAGTACCGTTTTGGTCCTCGTATCGTAGAGCTTACTACTTTACTCGATCTCCCTCTTCCTATCATTACGGTGCACCCACTCACCAAGTTTGAGAGGAAGGACCTTTGGGGATTCAAGGTGAACCAGCCGGGGCCTTGAGCCAGAGCCTACTACGGAGGCCATCGTCTTCAAGCTTATGCACGATGACAGGAGAGAGGCATGGAAGTTGTCATGCAGGATCGATAGGACGGTGTTAGGGCGTCACTCCAGACAGGTTAGAGCACTCACTTCCACGCCTTGAGGCGTGATGACGGAGAGTCCATGACTTTGAGGGCGACTCGAGGTCACAGCAGAGCCGATCGCTGTACCTCCGGACTTAGAGACTCTTATTAGGCGTGGATACCGATAGGACCAACGTCATGCTTAGTAATGACGAGCTCCAGTGCAGCTTCGCGAGAAGGACAAGCTCTTGGCAGCAGGGGCGAGATAGTCAAGGAGATGGAGGCAAAGTTCGAGACCCAAGACCGTAAGTTCAAGAGTCAAGAGAAGCGTGTCCGGGATAGGAACAAGAGGATTCGTGATATGACCGAGGAACTACGGTCCAAGGACTTGAGTTAGAGCAGCGGCAGAGCAGTGATTGAGAGGCTTCGTTCCCAGAAGAGGGCTCTCAAGGCCAAGATCGACTCTTTGACCACTACCATCGAGGAGAACAAGACCGCAATGGAGAACGCATGTCTTACCTTTGTCGAGGAGGAGATTGATGCTGACGAGTAGATTTGACTACTCAGTTATCTTTATTTACCGCACTTGTTATTTATGAACTTATTGTTGGACCATCCGACATGTGGATGGCTTACCACTTGTATGTTTGTACTTTGAGATTTTTGTTAACTTGTTGTTTAGATTTTATCCTTGTGTTGCATGTGTGATGTATTGTGCAGAAATCATGTAAGGGTATCTCATTCTTATCTCTATATGAATAAACCACAGATGCCTCCCGTCAGCAAACACCAACTAACCCCAACATTACCCGGAAATGCAACAAATGATGAATGCGCAGACACGACTTATGCAAATGATGACGACGTTCATCCGAACAACAACAACCCCAACAACAACAATAACAACAATAACAACAACAACAACAACAACCCTCCAGGTTTTGATATGCTCACCAGATTTCTGCGTCTGAGGCCAGCTAAGTTTTCAGGAACGACTGATCCCATGGTGGCCAATGATTGGCTACGTTACGTGAACAAAGACTTAGTGACCGTGGGATGCACGGATGCTGAAAAGGTCAGGTTTGCGGCACATCTGTTGGAAGGACCAGCCGCATGGTGGGACAATTTCAGATTACCGCCTATTGATGAGGTGACTTGGGCTATATTTGAAGATGGCTTCGTACTACTCATATCTCACCGGTATGATGAGCACGAAAAGAAGGAATTTCACAACTGAAGCGGCGCCACCACAACGTGGGTGAATACATCGAAGAGTTCAACAATCTGCGCGCTATGCACGGATGAGGTTGACACCGATGCCAAAAGGAAGGAAAAGTTTCTAGAAGGCTTGAATGATGAGCTAAATCTGCAGGTATGCATGGCGTATGTTCCAACTTACGATCATTTGTGTGACAAGGCTGTTATTGTGGAGAATAAAATGAAGCAAGTCGAGAGTAAGAAGAGGAAACACTCCGACAAGCACAGCTCAGGATCATCTCAAAAGCGATCTCACCATGATGATAGTGTCATTCGGGATCCCACAAGCATGAGAAGTTTAACAAACACCACAATCACAACCGTCATGACAACAAGCATCATCGCGGTCATGAAAATGATAAGTACAAGAACCACAAGAGTGGATATAAGAGCCACCACGGTGGAAGTGGAAGTCGACCTAAGACGGACATCGGCCGGTCGAATGCTACAAATGCAAGAAGTGGGGCATTATGCTAATAAGTGCCACGAAAAGAAAGTTGAAGGACCTAACAAGCCAAATCCTTTTCAGAAAGGACAGGTTAACCACATCAATGTGGAGGAGGTCTTTGAAGAGCACGATGCTATTCTTTGGTAAGTTCAGACTCAATTCCATCTCAGCATTTGTACTCTTTGACACGGTGCATCTCATTCATTCATATCTAAAGCATTTGTCGAAAGAAATGAACTACCGGTAGAAACCATTGGGTGTCCTATAAGAGTAAGTTCTCTGGTGGAGAAATGATAGTAAACTCAGGATGCCATGACCTAGTCATAGAGTTTGGAAAACATAAGTTTCAGTGAACCTAATAATCCTAAATTCCCAAGGATTGGATGTGATTTTGGGAATGGATTGGGACTAAGTATGAGTACTAGATTGTGCAAATCATACATTTCACTCACAACCCCTGAAGGTAAGAGGATAATATTCAAGTCCAACTTTAAATCAAAAGGAGTAAGCTGAATTCTCTTAAGGGGTTAGCATGGACGGTGCCAATTGTGTGAGTATCCGGATGTGTTCGGAAGAATTACCGTGAATGCCACCAGATAGAGATGTGGAGTTTATAATAGATTTGGTACCAGGTTCGGACCAAGGGCAAAGGCCTTATAAAATGTCGGTTGACGAACTTAAAGAACTCAAGAAACAACTTGGAGAACAATTGCAGAAAGGATTCATCCAGCCAAGTTCTTCATCTTGGGAGCTCCGATTTTGTTCGTGAAAAGAGATAGAACTCAAAGACTATGCATAGATTACCGTTCTCTCAACGAGGTAACCATCAAGAACAAATATCCTTTGCCAAGAATCAATGACTTGTTTGATCAGCTAGAAGGAGCTTGTGTGTTCTCGAAGATTGATCTTCGGTCAGGCTATTTTCAACTCAAGATAAGAGAGCAAGACATACCTAAAACAGCCTTCACCACGAGGTATGGATTGTATGAGTACACGGTGATGCCTTTTGGATTAACCAACGCTCCAGCATACTTCATGAATATGATGAATAAAGTGTTCATGGAATTTCTCGACAAGTTCGTTGTCGTTTTCATCGATGACATCCTAGTCTACTCCAAGAGCAAGGAAGAACATGAAAGACATCTACGCTTGATACTTGAGAAACTAAGGGAACATAAACTTTATGCCAAGTTCAGCAAGTGTGAGTTTTGGTTAGAGGAAGTTGGATTTCTTGGTCATGTTATGACAAAGGATGGTGTAGCATTGATCTGCTAAGGTTTCAGGTAACAGAATTGGAATCTCCTAAGAATGTAAAAGAGGTTCGTAGTTTCCTTGGTTTAGCAGGTTACTACAGAAGATTCATTGAAATTTTTTCTAAGGTTGCTAAACCAATGACAGAATTGTTAAAGAAAGATAAGAAATTTGCTTGGTCGGAAGGATGTGAACTCAGCTTTCAAGAATTAAAGAAGAGACTTGTGTCAGCACCAGTACTGTGCCTACCAGATTTGGAAAAGGAATTCCAAGTATATTGTGATGCTTCTCATCAAGGATTAGGAGCCGTACTTATGCAAGGCGGAAAAGTTGTGGCTTATGCCTCGAGACAACTCAAAACTCATGAAGTAAATTATCCTACTCATGATTTAGAGTTAGCCGCTGTTGTCCATGCACTCAAGACATGGAGACACTACCTTTTGGGAAAACGTTGTGAAGTGTTCACCGACATAAAGACTTTGAAATATATCTTCACCCAGAAGGAGATCAATATGAGACAAAGAAGATGGCTAGAACTTATCAAGGATTACGACTTGAGTTTGCAATACCACCCCGGTAAAGCAAATGTAGTAGCAGATGCTCTAAGTCGTAAAGCGTTTGTAAATGGCCTTACCAAAGGTGAATTGCCAGATGACTTGTGTAAGCAATTCAAGGAACTCAGGTTGGAGATTGTGCCAGAAGGACATCTCATGTCTTTGGATGTTCAACCCACTCTGTTGGATAAGATTAAAGAAGCCCAAAAGACGGATAAAGAAATCGAAGAGATTAAGGAAAAGATTAGCCAAGGGAAGGCTAAAAGTTTCCATATGGACGAACAAGGTACTTTATGGCACAGGAAACGTATTTGTGTTCCACAAGATCCGGAAATGCGGAAACTGATTTTACAAGAAGCCCATAACTCTCCATATTCTATTCACCCGGGAAACACCAAAATGTACATGGATATGAAAGAAAGATTTTGGTGGAACAATCTTAAAAGGGACATCGCCGAACATATTGCTTTGTGTGATGTGTGTAGTAGAGTGAAAGCGAGCATCGAAACCAGCAGGTTTGCTTCAACCAATGCCTATTCACGAGTGGAAGTGGGAAAATATTGGTATGGATTTCATTCTTTGGATTACCAAGGACCAGGTCAGGGTATGATTCCATATGGGTAGTAGTAGATCGCCTAACTAAAGTGGCTCATTTTATACCCGTAAAGACAACTTATACTAGTGCCAAGTTAGCCAAAATCTACATGAGCAGAATTGTATGCCTTCACGGTGTACCTAAGAGTATTGTGTCTGATAGAGGAACTCAGTTCACTTCTCACTTTTGGAGACAACTTCATGAATCTTTAGGGACGAGATTGGAATTTGACCTTGCTTTTCATCCTCAAACTGATGGACAAGCAGAAAGGACTAATCAAATTCTTGAAGACATGTTGAGGGCATGTGCCCTAGACTATGGAGCAAGTTGGGATGAAAGTCGCCTTACGAGTTCTCTTACAACAACAGTCACCAAACTAGTATTGGGATGGCACCATTTGAGTTTCTATACGGAAGAAAGTGTACCACCCATTGCTATGGAATGGTGTGGGAGAAAGAAGTTTGTTTGGACCAGATCTTATCAAAGACGCGAAGAAAAGGTCAAATTGGTTAGAGCAGTTGAAGATAGCAGTCTCGACGGAAAAGCTACGCAGATGTTAGCGTGAAATCACCCTCTGAAGTTGGGGATAAAGCTTATCTTAGAGTATCACCACTTCGTGGAGTGAAAAGATTTGAGTCAAAGGAAAGTTGGCACCAAGATATGTTGGACCATTTAACATTCTAAGTCATGAGGAGAAGTTGCATATGAAATTGAATTACTAGCACCTCTATCGTGATCCATAATGTTTTTCATGTAAGCCAACTTAAGAAATGTCACCCAAAAATGGAAGAAACATCTTTGAAGGATACCATACCTTTGGAGGAAGTTCAACTAGAAAGTGATCTCACCTATGAAGAAAAGCTGTCAAGATTCTTGAGACCACGAAAGAGTCACAAGAACAAAGACTATCAAGTTTTGCAAAGTACAATGGAATCATCATTAGAAGAAGAAGCAACATGGGAAAGAGAAGATGATCTTGGAAGACCACCCACACCTATTTGCTAGCCAATCCAGATCTCGAGTGAGATTCATCTTAAGGGGGTTAGATTGTAACATCCCTAAAAATCATGTTTCAAAACTCATTCATATCATCTTTGCATCATTCATCCATTTAGGGTTTTTCTCAAAATCATTTAGAAACACAGACTTTGGCTATGATTTCATGTGGGCAATTTATCTCAATTGGCCATCACCCTTTGAGATTTGATTGTCTATGAACTTGTTTGCTTGCCTCCATGGTTGGAAAGATTAGAAGTAGCATTTAAACCCAAGATTCCAAATTTAGAAATATTTTATAAACCCTATTCCAAATATTTGCAACTAGAGCAAATCTCTGTTTATTTTGAAACCCAAGCTTGACCAAGCCTTTGCAAGGTAACCACTAGGATATTTGATTGTTTGTGAACCCACAGAACCCTGCAAAAATCCCCAAAGCAGTTTGAATTCAAAAGGATTTGAATTCATATCAAATTCTATTCAGAAAATGAAATTAGAAAAAGAAAAGGCTTAAAGAAAGGAAAAGGGCCGAGCGGCCAGAATCTGGCCCAGCAACACATCGAGCCCAGCAAGCCCACCCGGGGATCTCCTTTTCCTTCTCACTGCAGCGAGCACCATAAACAGACGCCGACAGCCCGACCCACCAACACCTCGCACTCTTGACGGCGGCGGGCCCGATCCACGTCGTCCTCGTCTTCCCAGACCGCGCCTGCGACCACGTCGCCCAGCGGTGAAGGCGGTAATGGCGCGGCGTAAATGGGCATTAAAACTCGGCGTTTCTGTCGATTCCCGGCTATAAGATCCTCTACGCGCGATCTTTTTCCCCCAGACACCTCGCTCACTCCGCCACCAGGCTGCCCTCAATCAGCTTTGCACCGCCGCAGACAGAGCCTCTCCGGCGATCGATTCCGGTGAGTCCAGAGCTCCCCTCTGCCTCTCGTTCTTACAATCTGACTTAGCGTGTCTTTGCGCATCTCCTGACCTCACTGGTCCGTCCTGTACTGCCCCAGGTCGCCGGTTCCACTTGATACCGCAACCACCGTCGTCGAACTCCGGCGAACTCCAGTGGTAAGTCCAGACCGCCCCGCGCTTTCTAGTTCACGCACATAGCTCTGTCTCGACTCTGTGAATCTAACCGTGTCCTCGCCTTGCCTTGGGGTGATCCACAGCAACGTCCACGATGACCACCGGCCAGCGCCCGCCCACAACTCCGGCGAGCAATCTGGGACAGCCCGAGCACCCTTGACCAACCGCGAGTACGACGAGCTTCGCCGTGACCTCCTGAGCCCGGTGAGCTACTCCTCCTTCTCCCTCGCCGTCTACATCATCGGCAACGTCATCGACCGACATTTCCGCCGCCGGTAGCCACCGCTCCGCCGCCAGTTTCTGGCCAGGTCGATAAGAACCATTAGATCTGCATCTGATGGCTTAGATAGAATGACTAATCGAAGAAGTGCGCGTTGATCTGAGCCGCACCTGCCCTTTAGATCCAGCGGTGCAGTCGCTCGATCCAGACGAACCGGTACGGGCGAATAAGAACATGACGCGTGGCTAGGTTAGATCTGGAAATAGAATTTAAAACCAGAAATTTGATCCAAATTCAAATGCCTATATCTTTTGAATTCCACGTTGGAATTTTGCAAACTTTATACCGTTGGATTCAGAAAAACAAGACCTTTCTGCCTATCTAATTTGTTTAGCAAATAGTAACCATTTGATTGGCTTAAATTGCAGAGACTTGTTTGAGGCCTTTTTAAGTATAGATTTAGTTTAGTATTTTTGTTTAGGGTTAAATTTTGTTTAGTTGGTAAACTAGTGGCTTGCTAAGTTTCTGTATTCATGTACTTGCTTGGTTGAGTTTTCAAAAATCATCACTTGGTAGATTCATGCATGCATGCATTCATACTATTTCTTGTTTGTATATATTTGTGTGTAATTGTGTGCTACAACTTTGTGTGTAGATTTTGCTAGTGATTGTGATTGTGACGAGTGCTACTCTCCACACTACCAAGGCAAGTGATATCATCATGAATATTCCATTCCTATATTTTATTTATGCATTAGTAATATTTTTCTAAGTATAGGACTTGCATGGTTATTTGCTAAGAACAAGCTATGCTTTGGGAAAACCTATTAGGTGAAGCCTTAGTGAAAATTTCCTAAGTCCAGATTCCTATTACTATCATGCTTAGCCTAGCTACTAGAAAACAAGGGTGGTTTATATATTCACTATGGAAAAATTTCTAAGTCTAAGGACTTATGTTTTTGTAAAATAAAACAACTAAGTTAATGAACCACCTGGGTGGAATGGAAGGAATGGCTTATGTTGAGTGGTTCACAAGGCCATGGACTTGGCTTGTGTATCTCACTTGTGGATGGCCACCCAGGAAACAAAGAGATTTGAGATGTCAAATGTTGAGAAGCTTCAAGTGCAACCACTTGGCATTATGGGCTCTGCCATGATCTTAGGATGCTAGAACTTAGTCTCTTGGACAGAGGGTGGTAGATGGGTTGATAGGTTGGAACGCGTCCATTTGACTAAGGAAAGGCTACTGAAGGATCATTCTTGGGAAACCAAGGCTTGTGGGGAAAGTGCACCACCTCTGCAGAGTGTAAAACCTAAGTACTTAGCCATGTCCCTGGTAAAGGACAATTTGAGCATCAAGACATGGAAACTTCAAGAATCTCATCACTCCAATTTCTAAATAAAACTTGTGGGTGAACAAAGGGATAAAAGGATCTTCAGTCATTGATTGTTAGATGCCCTGAGTGGATCTAGAGTCTTTGTTTGATAGATGCCTTGGGTGTTTTTGCCAACTAAATCTTCAGTCCTTGATTAGTAGATGCCCTGAGTGGATCTTCAGTCTTGGATTGGAAGATGACTTGGAAAGTTTTTACCAAACAAAAACTTAGTATTTTCAAAAGTTAAGGAAAAATCTATTTTGAGCAATGCAAGCCTAAGCTCCACCAGCCAAAAGCATATAGTATTATAGTCCACTTAATTATATACTAAGGTATCACTTGCCAATACTATTCCAAAGTATTGACCCTTGTGGCTGTAACTTATGATGTTGCAGGTTACTCTGATGATGATTAGGAGTCATGAGTCTACACTCAACATGCTTGCCTGTGGCACATGAAGATGAAGACTTATGTTTATTTACTTATTCCATAAACTCTTGTACTAGGCCTTTGGCCATGAGTTGTAAAAGACTATGTTTTATCTCTGGAATGACTGTAATAAACGACCTTTGTATCTGTGTACTTCATCTTAAACTGTGGATGCTATTAATGATCCAGGGACTAGCATTGCAATCACATGGATCTTTTCCTTTACAAAGGAGGGATCTTACAATGACATTGTATGTGTGTTCTTTTCATAAAGCACACTGATCCACTAGATGTCATTGCATGTGTGTTCTTTTTATAAGCCACACGGATCCCCTAGATTTCATTTCATGTGTGTTCATTCATAAACCACATGGATCCACTAGTGTCATTGCATGTGTGTTCTTTTCATAAACCACACTGATCCATTAGTGTCATTGCATGTGTGTTCTTTTCATAAACCACAATGATCCTCTAAATGTTATTGCATGTGTGTTCGTTTCATAAATCACATGGATCCACTAGATGTCATTAAATTTTGTTCTTTTCATAAACCACTTGGGTCCACTATATGTCATTGCATGTGTGTTCTTTTCATAAACCACACTGATCCACTAGATGTCATTGCATGTGTGTTCTTTTCGTAAACCACATGGATCCACTAGTGTCATTGCATGTGTGTTGTTTTCATAAACCATATGGATCCACTAGATGTCATTGCATGTGTTTTCTTTTCCAAAACCACATGCATCCACTAGATGTCATTGCATGTGTGTTCTTTTCATAAACCACATGGATCCACTAGATGTCATTGCATGTGTGTTCTTTTTATAAACCACATTGAACCACTGATGTCATTGCATGTGTGTTCTTTTCATAAACCACATGGATCCACTAGATGTCATTGCATGTGTGTTCTTTTCATAAACCACATGGATCCACTAGATGTCATTGCATGTGTGTTCTTTTCATAAACAACATGGATCCACTAGATGTCATGTAGTTTGTCTTTTCATAAACCACACTGATCCACTAGATTTCAGTGCATGTGTGTTCTTTTCATAAACCACACTGATCCACAAGTGTCGTTGCACGTCTGTTCTTGTCATAAACCACATGGATCCACTAGATGCCATTGCATGTGTGTTCTATTCATAAACCACAATGATCCACTAAATGTCATTGAATGTTTATACTTTTCATAACCAACATGGATACACTAGATGTGATTAAAGGAGTGTTATTTTCATAAACCACAAGGATCCACTAGATGTCATTGCATGTGTGTTATTTTCATAAACCACATGGATCCACTAGATGTCATTGCATTTTTGTTCTTTTCATAAAGCAAACTGATCCACTAGATATCATTGCATGTGTGTTCTTTTCATAAACCACATGGATCCACTAGATGTCATTGCATGTGTGTTCTTTTCATAAACCACATGGATCCACTAGATGTCATTGCATGTGTGTTCTTTTCCTAAACCACATGGATCCACTAGTGTCATTGCATGTGTGTTGTTTTCATAAACCATATGGATCCACTAGATGTCATTGCATGTGTGTTCTTTTCATAAACCACATGGATCCACTAGATGTCATTGCATGTGTGTTCTTTTAATAAAACACATTGATCCACTAGATGTCATTGCATGTGTGTTATTTTCATAAACCACACGGATCCACTAGATGTCATTGCATGTGTGTTCTTTTCATAAACCACATGGATCCACTATATGCCATTGCATGTGTGTTCATTTCATAAACCACATGGATCCACTAATGTCATTGCATGTGTTCTTTTCATAAACCACATGGATCCAAATATGTCATTGCATGTGTTCTTTTCATAAACGACATGGATCCACTAGATGTCATTGCATGTGTGTTCATTTCATAAACCACATGGATCCACTAGATGTCATTCCATGTGTGTTCTTTTCATAAACCACATGGATCCACTAGATGTCATTGCATGTGTGTTCTTTTCATAAACCACATGGATCCACTAGATGTCATTGCATGTGTGTTCTTTTCATAAACCACATGGATCCACTAGATTTCATTTGATGTGTGTTCATTCATAAACCACATGGATCCACTAGTGTCATTGCATGTGTGTTCTTTTCATAAACCACATGGATCCACTAGATGTCATTGCATGTGTGTTCTTTTCATAAACCACAATGATCCACTAAATGTTATTGCATGTGTGTTCTTTGAATAAATCACATGGATCCACTAGATGTCATTAAATTTTTGTTCTTTTCATAAACCACATGGGTCCACTATATGTCATTGCATGTGTGTTCTTTTTATAAACCACATGGATCCACTAGATGTCAGTGCATGTGTGTTCTTTTCATAAACCACATGGATCCACTATTGTCATTGCATGTGTGTTCTTTTCATAAACCACATGGATCCACTAGATGTCATTGCATGTGTGTTCTTTTCATAAACCACATGGATCCACTGGATGTCATTGCATGTGTGTTCTTTTTATAAACCACATTGAACCACCGATGTCATTGCATGTGTGTTATTTTCATAAACCACATGGATCCACTAGATGTCATTGCATGTGTGTTCTTTTCATAAACCACACAGATCCACTAGATGTCATTGCATTTGTGTTATTTTCAGAAACCACACTGATACACTAGATGTCACTGTAGTTTGTCTTTTTCATAAACCACAATAATCCACTATATGGCATTGCATGTGTGTTCTTTTCATAAACCACACTGATCCACTTGTGTGATTGCATGTGTGTTCTTTTCATAAACCACATGGATCCACTAGATGTCATTGCATGTGTGTTCATTTCATAAACCACAATGATCCACTAGATGTCATTGCATCTTTGTTCGTTTCATAAATCACATGGATCCACTAGATGTCATTAAATGTGTGTTCTTTTCATAAACCACATGGATCCACTAGATGTCAGTGCATGTGTGTTCTTTTCATAAACCACATGGATACACTAGATGTCAGTGCATGTTTGTTGTTTTCATAAACCGCATGGATCCACTAATGTCATTGCATGTGTGTTATTTTCATAAACCACATGGATCCACTAGATGTCATTGCATGTGTGTTCTTTTCATAAACCACATGGATCCACTAGATGTCATTAAATGTGTGTTCTTTTTATAAACCACAAGGGTCCACTATATGTCATTGCATGTGTGTTCTTTTCGTAAACCACATGGATCCACTAGATGTCATTAAATGTGTGTTCTTTTTATAAACCACAAGGGTCCACAATATGTCATTGCATGTGTGTTCATTTCATAAACCACAATGATCCATTAGATGTCATTGCATGTGTGTTCTTTTCATAAACCACATGGATCCACTAGATGTCATTAAATGTGTGTTCTTTTTATAAACCACAAGGGTCCACTAGATGTCATTGCATGTGTGTTCTTTTCATAAACCACATGGATCCACTAGATGTCATTGCATGTTTGTTCTTTTCATAAACCACATGGATCCACTAGATGTCATTGCATGTGTGTTCTTTTCATAAACCACATGGATCCACTAGATGTCATTGCATGTGTGTTCTTGTCATAAAACACTGATCCACTAGATGTCATTGCATGTGTGTCTTTCATAAACCACTGATCCACCAAATGTCATTGCATGTGTGGTCTTTTCCTAAACCACATGGATCCACTAGAGTTCATTGCATATGTGTTGTTTTCATAAACCACATGGATCCACTAGATGTTATTGCATGTGTGTTCTTTTCATAAACCACATGGATCCACTAGATGTCATTGCATGTGTGTTCATTTCATAAACCACATGGATCCACTATATGTCATTGCATGAGAGATCTAATCAAAAACCACATTGATCCACTAGATTTCATAGCAAGTGTCTTCTTTTCATAAAGAAAAATGATAAACTAGATGTCATTGCATGTGTGTTCTTTTCGTAAACCACACGGATGAACTAGATTTCATTGCATGTGTGTTCATTCATAAACCACATGGATTCACTAGTGTCATTGCATGTGTGTTCTTTTCATAAACCACATGGATCCACTGATGCCATTGCATGTGTGTTCTTTTCATAAACCACAATGATCCACTAAATGTCATTGCATGTGTGTTCTTTCATAAAACACTTGGATCCACTAGGTGTCATTAAATGTGTGTGCTTTTCATAAACCACATGGATCCACTATATGTCATTGCATGTGTATTCTTTTCATAAACCACATGGATCCACTAGATGTCATTGCATGTGTGTTCTTTTCATAAACCACATGGATCCACTAGTGTCATTGCATGTGTGTTCTTTTCATAAACCACATGGATCCACTAGATGTCATTGCATGTGTGTTCTTTTCCAAAACCACATGCATCAACTAGATGTCAGTGCATGTGTGTTCTTTTCATAAACCACATGGATCCACTAGATGTCATTGCATGTGTGTTCTTTTTATAAACCACATTGAACCACTGATGTCATTGCATGTGTGTTCTTTTTATAAACCACATGGATCCACTTGATGTCATTGCATGTGTGTTCTTTTCATAAACCACACCGATCCACTAGATGTCATTGCATTTGTGTTATTTTCATAAACCACATGGATCCACTAGATGTCATTGCATGTGTGTTCTTTTCATAAACCAAACTAATCCACTATGGCATTGCATGTGTGTTCTTTTCAAAAACCACATGCATCCACTAGTGTCATTGCATGTGTGTTCTTTTCATAAACCACATGGATCCACTAGATGTCATTGCATGTGTGTTCTTTTAATAAACCACACTGATCCACTAGATGTCATTGCATGTGTGTTCTTTTCATAAACCACATGGATCCACTAGATGTCATTGCATGTGTGTTCTTTTTATAAACCACATGGATCCACTATATCATTGCATGTGTGTTCTTTTCATAAACCACATGGATCCACTAGATGTCATTGCATGTTTGTTGTTTTCATAAACCACATGGATCCACTAATGTCATTGCATGTGTTCTTTTCATAAACCATATGGATCCTCTAGATGTCATTGCATGTTTGTTCTTTTCATAAACCACATGGATCCACTATATGTCATTGCATGTGTGTTCTTTTCATAAACCACACAGATCCACTAGATGTCATTGCATGTGTGTTCTTTTCATAAACCACAGTGATCCACTAGATGTCATTAAATGTGTGTTCTTTTTATAAACCACATGGATCCACTATATGTCATTGCATGTGTGTTCTTTTCATAAACCACATGGATCCACTAGATGTCATTAAATGTATGTTCTTTTTATAAACCATATGGATCCACTAGATGTCATTGCATGTGTGTTCATTTCCAAAACCACAATGATCCACTAGATGTCATTGCATGTGTGTTCTTTTCATAAAACACATGGATCCACTAGATGTCATTAATTGTGTGTTCTTTTTATAAACCACAAGGGTCCACTATATGTCATTGCATGTGTGTTCTTTTCATAATCCACATGTATCCACTAGATGTCATTGCATGTGTTATTTTCATAAACCACATGGATCCACTGATGTCATTTCATGTGTGTTATTTTCATAAACCACATGGATCCACTAGATGTCATTGCATGTTTGTTCTTTTCATAAACCACATGGATCCACTAGATGCCATTGCATGTGTGTCCTTTTCATAAACCACATGGATCCACCAGATGTCATTGCATGTGTGTTCTTTCCATAAACCACATGGATCCACCAGTGTCATTGCATGTGTGTTGTTTTCATAAACCACATGGATCCACTAGATGTCATTGCATGTGTTCTTTTCATAAACAACATGGATCCACTAGATGTCATTGCATGTGTGTTCATTTCATAAACCACATGGATCCACTAGATGTCATTCCATGTGTGTTCTTTTCATAAACCACATGGATCCACTAGATGACATTGTATGTGTGTTCTTTTCATAAAGCACATGGATCCACTAGATGTCATTGCATGTGTGTTCTTTTCATAAACCCACGGATCCACTAGATTTCATGTCATGTGTGTTCATTCATAAACCACATGGATCCACTAGATGTCATTGCATGTGTTCTTTTCATAAACCACATGGATCCATTAGTGTCATTGCATGTGTGTTCTTTTCATAAACCACAATGATCCACTAAATGTTATTGCATGTGTGTTCTTTTGATAAAACACATTGATCAACTAGATGTCATTTAATGTTTGTTCTTTTCATAAACCACATGGCTCCACTATATGTCATTGCATGTGTGTTCTTTTCATAAACCACACTGATCCACTAGATGTCATTGCATGTGTGTTCTTTTCATAAACCACATGGATCCACTAGTGTAATTGCATGTGTTTTGTTTTCATAAACCAAATGGATCCACTAGATGTCATTGCATGTGTTCTCTTTCCAAAACCACATGCATCCACTAGATGTCATTGTATGTGTGTTCTTTTCATAAACCACATTGATCCACTTTATGTTATTGCATGTGTGTTCTTTTTATAAACCACATTGAACCACCGATGTCATTGCATGTGTGTTCATTTCATAAACCACATGGATCCACTAGATGTCATTGCATGTGTGTTCTTTTCATAAACCACATGGATCCACTAGATGTCATTGCATTTGTGTTATTTTCATAAACCACACTGATACACTAGATGTCACTGTAGTTGTGTTCTTTTCATAAACCACACTAATCCACTATATGTCAGTGCATGTGTGTACTTTTCATAAACCACACTGATCCACTAGTGTCATTGCATGTGTGTTCTTTTCATAAACCACATAGATACACTAGATTTCATTTCATGTGTGTTCATTTCATAAACCACAATGATCCACTAGATGTCATTGCATGTGTGTTCTTTTCATAAACCACATGGATCCACTAGATGTCATTAAATGTGTGTTCTTTTCATAAACCACATGGGTCCACTATATGTCAATGCATGTGTGTTCTTTTCATAAACCACATGGATCCACTAGATGTCAGTGCATTTGTGTTCTTTTCATAAACCACATGGATCCACTAATGTCATTGCATGTGTGTTCTTTTCATAAAACACATGGATCCACTGGATGTCATTGCATGTTTGTTCTTTTCATAAACCACACTGATCCACTAGATGTCATTGCATGTGTGTTCTTTTCATAAACCACACTAATCCACTAGATGTCATTGCATGTGTGTTCTTTTCATAAACCACATGGATCCACTAGATGTCATTAAATGTGTGTTCTTTTCATAAACCACATGGGTCCACTATATGTCATTGCATGTGTGTTCTTTTTATAAACCACATGGATCCACTAGATGTCATTAAATGTGTGTTCTTGTCATAAACCACAAGGGTCCACAATATGTCATTGCATGTGTGTTCATTTCATAAACCACAATGATCCATTAGATGTCATTGCATGTGTGTTCGTTTCATAAACCACATGGATCCACTAATGTTATTGCATGCGTGTTCTTTTCATAAACCACATGGATCCAGTATATGTCATTGCATGTGCGTTCTTTTCATAAACCACATGGATCCACTAGATGTCATTGCATGTGTGTTCTTTTCATAAACCACATGGATCCACTAGATGTCATTGCATGTGTGTTCTTTTCATAAACCACATGGATCCACTAGATGTCATTGCATGTGTGTTCTTTTCATAAACCACACTGATCCACTAGATGTCATTGCATGTGTGTTCTTTTCATAAACCACATGGATCCACTAGATGTCATTGCATGTGTGTTCATTCATAAACCACATGGATCCACTAGATGTCATAGCATGTTTGTTCTTTTCATAAACCACACGGATCCATTGGTGTCATTGCATGTGTGTTCTTTTCATAAACCACAATGATCCACTCGATGTCATTGCAGGTGTGTTCTTTCATAAACCACATGGATCCACTAGATGTCATTAAATGTGTGTTCTTTTCATAAACCACATGGGTCCACTATATGTCATTGCATGTGTGTTCTTTTCATAAACCACACTGATCCACTAGATGTCATTGCATGTGTGTTCTTTTCATAAACCACATGGATCCACTAGATGTCATTGCATGTGTGTTGTTTTCATAAAACACATGGATCCACTAGACGTCATTGCATGTGTTTTCTTTTCCTAAACCACATGCATCCACTAGATGTCATTGCATGTGTGTTCTTTTCATAAACCACATGGATCCACTGGATGTCATTGCATGTGTGTTCTGTTAATAAACCACATGATCCACTAGATGTCATTGCATGTGTGTTCTTTTCATAAACCACATGGATCCACTAGATGTCATTGCATGTGTGTTCTTTTCATAAACCACATGGATCCACTAGATGTCATTACATTTGTGTTATTTTCATAAACCACATGGATACACTAGATGTCATTGCAGTGTGTCCTTTTCATAAACCACAATAATCCACTATATGTCATTGCATGTGTGTTCTTTTCATAAACCATACTGATCCACTAGTGTCATTGCATGTGTGTTCTTTTCATAAACCACATGTATCCACTAAATATCATTGCTTGTGTGTTCATTTCACAAACCACATGGATCCACTAGATGTCATTGCATGTGTGTTCTTTTCATAAACCACATGGATCCACTAGATGTCATTAAATGTGTGTTCTTTTCATAAACCACATGGATCCACTATATGTCATTGCATGTGTGTTCTTTTCATAAACCACATGGATCCACTAGATGTCAGTGCGTGTTTGTTTTCATAAACCGCATGGATCCACTAATGTCATTGCATGTGTGTTATTTTCATAAACCACATGGATCCACTAGATGTCATTGCATGTGTGTTCTTTTCATAAACCACATGGATCCACTAGATGTCATTAAATGTGTGTTCATTTAGTAAACCACATGGATACACTAGATGTCATTGCATGTTTGTTCTTTTCATAAACCACATGGATCCACTAGATGTCATTAAATGTGTGTTCTTTTTATAAACCACAAGGGTCCACAATATGTCATTGCATGTGTGTTCATTTCATAAACCACAATGATCCACTAGATGTCATTGCATGTGTGTTCTTTTCATAAACCACATGGATCCACTAGATGTCATTGCATGTGTGTTCTTTTTATAAACCACATGGATCCACTATATGTCATTGCATGTGTGTTCTTTTCATAAACCACATGGATCCACTAGATGTCATTGCATGTGTGTTCTTTTCATAAACCACATGGATCCACTAGATGTCATTTCATGTGTGTTATTTTCATAAACCACATGGATCCACTAGATGTCATTGCATGTGTGTTCTTTTCATAAATCACACTGATCCACTAGATGTCATTGCATGTGTGTTATTTTAATAAACCACACAATCCACTAGATGTCATTGCAATGTGTCCTTTTCATAAACCACACTAATCCACTATATGTCATTGCGTGTGTGTTCTTTTCATAAACCACACTGATCCACTAGTGTCATTGCATATGTGTTCTTTTCATAAACAACATCGATCCACTAGATGTCATTGCATGTGTGTTCATTTCATAAACCACATGGATACACTAGATGTCATTGCATGTGTGTTCTTTTCATAAACCACCTGGATCCACTAGATGTCATTGCATGTGTGTTCTTTTCATAAACCACATGGATCCACTAGATGTCATTGCATGTGTGTTCATTTCATAAACCACATGGATCCACTAGATTTCATTGCATGTGTGTTCATTCATAAACCACATGGATGCACTAGTGTCATTGCATGTGTGTTCTTTTCATAAACCACATGGATCCACTAGATGTCATCGTATGTGTGTTCTTTTCATAAACCACACTGATCCACTAGATGTCATTACATGTGTGTTCATTTCATAAACCACATGGATCCACTAGATGTCATTAAATTTTGTTCTTTTCATAAACCACATGGGTCCACTATATGTCATTGCATGTGTATTCTTTTCATAAACCACACTGATCCACTAGATGTCATTGCATGTGTGTTCTTTTCGTAAACCACATGGATCCACTAGTGTCATTGCATGTGTGTTGTTTTCATAAACCATATGGATCCACTAGATGTCATTGCATGTGTTCTCTTTTCCAAAACCACATGCATCCACTAGATGTCATTGCATGTGTGTTCTTTTCATAAACCACATGGATCCACTGGATGTCATTGCATGTGTGTTCTTTTTATAAACCACATTGAACCACCGATGTCATTGCATGTGTGTTCTTTTCATAAACCACATGGATCCACTAGATGTCATTGCATGTGTGTTCTTTTCATAAACCACACAGATCCACTAGATGTCATTGCATTTGTGTTATTTTCAGAAACCACACTGATACACTAGATGTCACTGTAGTTTGTCTTTTTCATAAACCACACTAATCCACTATATGGCATTGCATGTGTGTTCTTTTCATAAACCACACTGATCCACTAGTGTGATTGCATGTGTGTTCTTTTCATAAACCACATGGATACACTAGATGTCATTGCATGTGTGTTCATTTCATAAACCACAATGATCCACTAGATGTCATTGCATCTTTGTTCGTTTCATAAATCACATGGATCCACTAGATGTCATTAAATGTGTGTTCTTTTCATAAACCACAAGGGTCCACTATATATCATTGCATGTGTGTTCTTTTCATAAACCACATGGATCCACTAGATGTCAGTGCATGTTTGTTGTTTTCATAAACCGCATGGATCCACTAATGTCATTGCATGTGTGTTATTTTCATAAACCATATGGATCCACTAGATGACATTGCATGTTTGTTCTTTTCATAAACCACACTGATCCACTATATGTCATTGCATGTGTGTTCTTTTCATACACCACACTGATCCACTAGATGTCATTGCATGTGTGTTCTTTTCGTAAACCACATGGATCCACTAGATGTCATTAAATGTGTGTTCTTTTTATAAACCACAAGGGTCCACTATATGTCATTGCATGTGTGTTCTTTTCGTAAACCACATGGATCCACTAGATGTCATTAAATGTGTGTTCTTTTTATAAACCACAAGGGTCCACAATATGTCATTGCATGTGTGTTCATTTCATAAACCACAATGATCCATTAGATGTCATTGCATGTGTGTTCGTTTCATAAACCACATGGATCCACTAGATGTCATTAAATGTGTGTTCTTTTTATAAACCACAAGGGTCCACTATATGTCATTGCATGTGTGTTCTTTTCATAAACCACATGGATCCACTAGATGTCAGTGCATGTTTGTTGTTTTCATAAACCGCATGGATACACTGATGTCATTTCATGTGTGTTATTTTCATAAACCACATGGATCCACTAGATGTCATTGCATGTTTGTTCTTTTCATAAACCACACTGATCCACTAGATGTCATTGCATGTGTGTCCTTTTCATAAACCACACTGATCCACCAAATGTCATTGCATGTGTGTTCTTTTCATAAACCACATGGATCCACTAGTGTCATTGCATGTGTGTTGTTTTCATAAACCAAATTGATCCACTATATGTAATTGCATGTGGGTTCTTTTCATAAAAAACATGGATCCACTAGATGTCATTGCATGTGTGTTCAGTTCATAAACCACATGGATCCACTAGATGTCATTCCATGTGTTCTTTTCATAAACCACATGGATCCACTAGATGTCATTGTATGTGTGTTCTTTTCATAAAGCACACTGATCCACTAGATGTCATTGCATGTGTGTTCTTTTCATAAACCACATGCATCCACTAGATGTCATTTCATGTGTGTTCATTCATAAACCACATGGATCCACTAGTGTCATTGCATGTGTGTTCTTTTCATAAACCACACTGATCCATTAGTGTCATTGCATGTGTGTTCTTTTCATAAACCACAATGATCCACTAAATGTTATTGCATGTGTGTTCGTTTCATAAATCACATGGATCCACTAGATGTCATTAAATTTTGTTATTTTCATAAACCACATGGGTCCACTATATGTCATTGCATGTGTATTCTTTTCATAAACCACACTGATCCACCAGATGTCATTGCATGTGTGTTCTTCTCGTAAACCACATGGATCCACTAGTGTCATTGCATGTGTGTTGTTTTCATAAACCATATGGATCCACTAGATGTCATTGCATGTGTTCTCTTTTCCAAAACCACATGCATCCACTAGATGTCATTGCATGTGTGTTCTTTTCATAAACCACATGGATCCACTGGATGTCATTGCATGTGTGTTCTTTTTATAAACCACATTGAACCACCGATGTCATTGCATGTGTGTTCTTTTCATAAACCACATGGATCCACTAGATGTCATTGCATGTGTGTTCTTTTCATACACCACACTGATCCACTAGATGTCATTGCATGTGTGTTCTTTTCGTAAACCACATGGATCCACTAGATGTCATTAAATGTGTGTTCTTTTTATAAACCACAAGGGTCCACTATATGTCATTGCATGTGTGTTCTTTTCGTAAACCACATGGATCCACTAGATGTCATTAAATGTGTGTTCTTTTTATAAACCACAAGGGTCCACAATATGTCATTGCATGTGTGTTCATTTCATAAACCACAATGATCCATTAGATGTCATTGCATGTGTGTTCGTTTCATAAACCACATGGATCCACTAGATGTCATTAAATGTGTGTTCTTTTTATAAACCACAAGGGTCCACTATATGTCATTGCATGTGTGTTCTTTTCATAAACCACATGGATCCACTAGATGTCAGTGCATGTTTGTTGTTTTCATAAACCGCATGGATACACTGATGTCATTTCATGTGTGTTATTTTCATAAACCACATGGATCCACTAGATGTCATTGCATGTTTGTTCTTTTCATAAACCACACTGATCCACTAGATGTCATTGCATGTGTGTCCTTTTCATAAACCACACTGATCCACCAAATGTCATTGCATGTGTGTTCTTTTCCTAAACCACATGGATCCACTAGTGTCATTGCATGTGTGTTGTTTTCATAAACCATATGGATCCACTAGATGTCATTGCATGTGCGTTCTTTTCATAAACAACATCGATCCACTAGATGTCATTGCATGTGTGTTCATTTCATAAACCACATGGATCCACTAGATGTCATTCCATGTGTGTTCTTTTCATAAACCACATGGATCCACTAGATGACATTGTATGTGTGTTCTTTTCATAAAGCACACTGATCCACTAGATGTCATTGCATGTGTGTTCTTTTCATAAGCCACACGGATCCACTAGATTTCATGTCATGTGTGTTCATTCATAAACCACATGGATCCACTAGTGTCATTGCATGTGTGTTCTTTTCATAAACCACACTGATCCATTAGTGTCATTGCATGTGTGTTCTTTTCATAAACCACAATGATCCACTAAATGTTATTGCATGTGTGTTCGTTTCATAAATCACATGGATCCACTAGATGTCATTAAATTTTGTTATTTTCATAAACCACATGGGTCCACTATATGTCATTGCATGTGTATTCTTTTCATAAACCACACTGATCCACCAGATGTCATTGCATGTGTGTTCTTCTCGTAAACCACATGGATCCACTAGTGTCATTGCATGTGTGTTGTTTTCATAAACCATATGGATCCACTAGATGTCATTGCATGTGTTCTCTTTTCCAAAACCACATGCATCCACTAGATGTCATTGCATGTGTGTTCTTTTCATAAACCACATGGATCCACTGGATGTCATTGCATGTGTGTTCTTTTTATAAACCACATTGAACCACCGATGTCATTGCATGTGTGTTCTTTTCATAAACCACATGGATCCACTAGATGTCATTGCATGTGTGTTCTTTTCATAAACCACACAGATCCACTAGATGTCATTGCATTTGTGTTATTTTCAGAAACCACACTGATACACTAGATGTCACTGTAGTTTGTCTTTTTCATAAACCACACTAATCCACTATATGGCATTGCATGTGTGTTCTTTTCATAAACCACACTGATCCACTAGTGTGATTGCATGTGTGTTCTTTTCATAAACCACATGGATACACTAGACGTCATTGCATGTGTGTTCATTTCATAAACCACAATGATCCACTAGATGTAATTGCATCTTTGTTCGTTTCATAAATCACATGGATCCACTAGATGTCATTAAATGTGTGTTCTTTTCATAAACCACAAGGGTCCACTATATATCATTGCATGTGTGTTCTTTTCATAAACCACATGGATCCACTAGATGTCAGTGCATGTTTGTTGTTTTCATAAACCGCATGGATCCACTAATGTCATTGCATGTGTGTTATTTTCATAAACCACATGGATCCACTAGACGTCATTGCATGTTTGTTCTTTTCATAAACCACACTGATCCACTATATGTCATTGCATGTGTGTTCTTTTCATACACCACACTGATCCACTAGATGTCATTGCATGTGTGTTCTTTTCGTAAACTACATGGATCCACTAGATGTCATTAAATGTGTGTTCTTTTTATAAACCACAAGGGTCCACTATATGTCATTGCATGTGTGTTCTTTTCGTAAACCACATGGATCCACTAGATGTCATTAAATGTGTGTTCTTTTTATAAACCACAAGGCTCCACAATATGTCATTGCATCTGTGTTCATTTCATAAACCACAATGATCCACTAGATGTCATTGCATGTGTGTTCGTTTCATAAATCACATGGATCCACTAGATTTCATTAAATGTGTGTTCTTTTTATAAACCAAAAGGGTCCACTATATGTCATTGCATGTGTGTTCTTTTCATAAACCACAATGATCCATTAGTGTCATTGCATGTGTGTTCTTTTCATAAACCACAATGATCCACTAAATGTTATTGCATGTGTGTTCGTTTCATAAATCACATGGATGAACTAGATGCCATTAAATTTTGTTCTTTTCATAAACCACATGGGTCCACTATATGTCATTGCATGTGTGTTCTTTTCATAAACCACACTGATCCACTAGATGTCATTGCATGTGCGTTCTTTTCATAAACCACATGGATCCACTAGATGTCATTAAATGTGTGTTCTTTTTATAAACCACAAGGGTCCACTATATGTCATTGCATGTGTGTTCTTTTCGTAAACCACATGGATCCACTAGATGTCATTAAGTGTGTGTTCTTTTTATAAACCACAAGGGTCCACAATATGTCATTGCATGTGTGTTCATTTCATAAACCACAATGATCCACTAGATGTCATTGCATGTGTGTTCGTTTCATAAATCACATGGATCCACTAGATGTCATTAAATGTGTGTTCTTTTTATAAACCACAAGGGTCCACTATATGTCATTGCATGTGTGTTCTTTTCATAAACCACATGGATCCACTAGATGTCAGTGCATGTTTGTTGTTTTCATAAACCGCATGGATCCATTGATGTCATTGAATGTGTGTTATTTTCATAAACCACATGGATCCACTAGATGTCATTGCATGTTTGTTCTTTTCATAAACCACACTGATCCAGTAGATGTCATTGCATGTGTGTCCTTTTCATAAACCACACTGATCCACCAAATGTCATTGCATGTGTGTTCTTTTCCTAAACCACATGGATCCACTAGTGTCATTGCATGTGTGTTGTTTTCATAAACCATATGGATCTACTAGATGTCATTGCATGTGCGTTCTTTTCATAACAACATGGATCCACTAAATGTCATTGCATGTGTGTTCATTTCATAAACCACATGGATCCACTAGATGTCATTCCATGTGTGTTCTTTTCATAAACCACATGGATCCACTAGATGACATTGTATGTGTGTTCTTTTCATAAAGCACACTGATCCACTAGATGTCATTGCATGTGTGTTCTTTTCATAAGCCACACGGATCCACTAGATTTCATTTCATGTGTGTTCATAAACCACATGGATCCACTAGATGTCATTGGATGTGTGTTCATTTCATAAACCACATGGATCCACTAGATGTCATTGCATGTGTGTTCTTTTCATAAACCACAATGATCCACTAAATGTTATTGCATGTGTGTTCGTTTCATAAACCACAATGATCCACTAGATGTCATTGCATCTTTGTTCGTTTCATAAATCACATGGATCCACTAGATGTCATTAAATGTGTGTTCTTTTCATAAACAACAAGGGTCCACTATATATCATTGCATGTGTGTTCTTTTCATAAACCACATGGATCCACTAGATGTCAGTGCATGTTTGTTGTTTTCATAAACCGCATGGAACCACTAATGTCATTGCATGTGTGTTCTTTTTATAAAACACATTGAACCACTGATGTCATTGCAAGTGTGTTATTTTCATAAACCACAGGGATCCACTAGATGTCATTGCATGTGTGTTCTTTTCATAAACCACATGGATCCACTATATGTCATTACATGTGTGTTCATTTCATAAACCACATGGATCCACTAATGTTATTGCATGCGTGTTCTTTTCATAAACCACATGGATCCAGTATATGTCATTGCATGTGCGTTCTTTTCATAAACCACAAGGATCCACTAGATGTCATTGCATGTGTGTTCATTTCATAAACCACATGGATCCACTAGATGTCATTCCATGTGTGTTCTTTTCATAAACCACATGGATCCACTAGATGACATTGTATGTGTGTTCTTTTCATAAAGCACACTGATCCACTAGGTTTTAGGGTCAATGCATGTTTGTTGTTTTCATAAACCGCATGGATCCACTAATGTCATTGCATGTGTGTTATTTTCATAAACCACATGGATCCACTAGACGTCATTGCATGTTTGTTATTTTCATAAACCACACTGATCCACTAGATGTCATTAAATGTGTGTTCTTTTTATAAACCACAAGGGTCCACAATATGTCATTGCATTTGTGTTATTTTCAGAAACCACACTGATACACTAGATGTCATTGTAGTTTGTCTTTTTCATAAACCACACTAATCCACTATATGGCATTGCATGTGTGTTCTTTTCATAAACCACACTGATCCACTAGTGTGATTGCATGTGTGTTCTTTTCATAAACCACATGGATACACTAGATGTCATTGCATGTGTGTTCATTTCATAAACCACAATGATCCACTAGATGTCATTGCATCTTTGTTCGTTTCATAAATCACATGGATCCACTAGATGTCATTAAATGTGTGTTCTTTTCATAAACCACAAGGGTCCACTATATATCATTGCATGTGTGTTCTTTTCATAAACCACATGGATCCACTAGATGTCAATGCATGTTTGTTGTTTTCATAAACCGCATGGATCCACTAATGTCATTGCATGTGTGTTATTTTCATAAACCACATGGATCCACTAGACGTCATTGCATGTTTGTTATTTTCATAAACCACACTGATCCACTATATGTCATTGCATGTGTGTTCTTTTCATACACCACACTGATCCACTAGATGTCATTGCATGTGTGTTCTTTTCGTAAACTACATGGATCCACTAGATGTCATTAAATGTGTGTTCTTTTTATAAACCATATGGATCCACTAGATGTCATTGCATGTGTGTTCATTTCATAAACCACAATGATCCACTAGATGTCATTGCATGTGTGTTCGTTTCATAAATCACATGGATCCACTAGATTTCATTAAATGTGTGTTCTTTTTATAAACCAAAAGGGTCCACTATATGTCATTGCATGTGTGTTCTTTTCATAAACCACAATGATCCATTAGTGTCATTGCATGTGTGTTCTTTTCATAAACCACAATGATCCACTAAATGTTATTGCATGTGTGTTCGTTTCATAAATCACATGGATCCACTAGATGTCATTAAATTTTGTTCTTTTCATAAACCACATGGGTCCACTATATGTCATTGCATGTGTGTTCTTTTCATAAACCACACTGATCCACTAGATGTCATTGCATGTGTGTTCTTTTTGTAAACCACATGGATCCACTAGTGTCATTGCATGTGTGTTGTTTTCATAAACCATATGGATCCACTAGATGTCATTGCATGTGTTTTCTTTTCCAAAACCACATGCATCCACTAGATGTCATTGCATGTGTGTTCTTTTCATAAACCACATGGATCCACTAGATGTCATTGCATGTGTGTTCTTTTTATAAACCACATTGAACCACCGATGTCATTGCATGTGTGTTCTTTTCATAAACCACATGGATCCACTAGATGTCATTGCATGTGTGTTCTTTTCATAAACCACACAGATCCACTAGATGTCATTGCATTTGTGTTATTTTCAGAAACCACACTGATACACTAGATGGCATTGTAGTTTGTCTTTTTCATAAACCACACTAATCCACTATATGGCATTGCATGTGTGTTCTTTTCATAAACCACACTGATCCACTAGTGTGATTTCATGTGTGTTCTTTTCATAAACCACATGGATCCACTAGATGTCATTGCATGTGTGTTCATTTCATAAACCACAATGATCCACTAGATGTCATTGCATCTTTGTTCGTTTCATAAATCACATGGATCCACTAGATGTCATTAAATGTGTGTTCTTTTCATAAACAACAAGGGTCCACTATATATCATTGCATGTGTGTTCTTTTCATAAACCACATGGATCCACTAGATGTCAGTGCATGTTTGTTGTTTTCATAAACCGCATGGAACCACTAATGTCATTGCATGTGTGTTCTTTTTATAAAACACATTGAACCACTGATGTCATTGCAAGTGTGTTATTTTCATAAACCACAGGGATCCACTAGATGTCATTGCATGTGTGTTCTTTTCATAAACCACATGGATCCACTATATGTCATTACATGTGTGTTCATTTCATAAACCACATGGATCCACTAATGTTATTGCATGCGTGTTCTTTTCATAAACCACATGGATCCAGTATATGTCATTGCATGTGCGTTCTTTTCATAAACCACAAGGATCCACTAGATGTCATTGCATGTGTGTTCATTTCATAAACCACATGGATCCACTAGATGTCATTCCATGTGTGTTCTTTTCATAAACCACATGGATCCACTAGATGACATTGTATGTGTGTTCTTTTCATAAAGCACACTGATCCACTAGATGTCATTGCATGTGTGTTCTTTTCATAAGCCACACGGATCCACTAGATTTCATTTCATGTGTGTTCATTCATAAACCACATGGATCCACTAGTGTCATTGCATGTGTGTTCTTTTCATAAACCACACTGATCCATTAGTGTCATTGCATGTGTGTTCTTTTCATAAACCACAATGATCCACTAAATGTTATTGCATGTGTGTTCGTTTCATAAATCACATGGATCCACTAGATGTCATTAAATTTTGTTCTTTTCATAAACCACATGGGTCCACTATATGTCATTGCATGTGTGTTCTTTTCATAAACCACACTGATCCACTAGATGTCATTGCATGTGTGTTCTTTTCGTAAACCACATGGATCCACTAGTGTCATTGCATGTGTGTTGTTTTCATAAACCATATGGATCCACTAGATGTCATTGCATGTGTTTACCCACACCACATGCATCCACTAGATGTCATTGCATGTGTGTTCTTTTCATAAACCACATGGATCCACTGGATGTCATTGCATGTGTGTTCTTTTTATAAACCACATTGAACCACCGATGTCATTGCATGTGTGTTCTTTTCATAAACCACATGGATCCACTAGATGTCATTGCATCTGTGTTCTTTTCATAAACCACACAGATCCACTAGATGTCATTGCATTTGTGTTATTTTCAGAAACCACACTGATACACTAGATGTCATTGTAGCTTGTCTTTTTCATAAACCACACTAATCCACTATATGGCATTGCATGTGTGTTCTTTTCATAAACCACACTGATCCACTAGTGTGATTGCATGTGTGTTCTTTTCATAAACCACTTGGATCCACTAGATGTCATTGCATGTGTGTTCATTTCATAAACCATAATGATCCACTAGATGTCATTGCATCTTTGTTCGTTTCATAAATCACATGGATCCACTAGATGTCATTAAATGTGTGTTCTTTTCATAAACCACAAGGGTCCACTATATATCATTGCATGTGTGTTCTTTTCATAAACCACATGGATCCACTAGATGTCAGTGCATGTTTGTTGTTTTCATAAACCGCATGGATCCACTAATGTCATTGCATGTGTGTTCTTTTTATAAAACACATTGAACCACTGATGTCATTGCAAGTGTGTTATTTTCATAAACCACAGTGATCCACTAGATGTCATTGCATGTGTGTTCTTTTCATAAACCACATGGATCCACTATATGTCATTGCATGTGTGTTCATTTCATAAACCACATGGATCCACTAATGTTATTGCATGCGTGTTATTTTCATAAACCACATGGATCCAGTATATGTCATTGCATGTGCGTTCTTTTCATAAACCACAAGGATCCACTAGATGTCATTGCATGTGTGTTCATTTCATAAACCACATGGATCCACTAGATGTCATTCCATATGTGTTCTTTTCATAAACCACATGGATCCACTAGATGACATTTTATGTGTGTTCTTTTCATAAAGCACACTGATCCACTAGATGTCATTGCATGTGTGTTCTTTTCATAAGCCACACGGATCCACTAGATTTCATTTCATTTGTGTTCATTCATAAACCACATGGATCCACTAGTGTCATTGCATGTGTGTTCTTTTCATAAACCACACTGATCCATTAGTGTCATTGCATGTGTGTTCTTTTCATAAACCACAATGATCCACTAAATGTTATTGCATGTGTGTTCGTTTCATAAATCACATGGATCCACTAGATGTCATTAAATTATGTTCTTTTCATAAACCACATGGGTCCACTATATGTCATTGCATGTGTGTTGTTTTCATAAACCACACTGATCCACTAGATGTCATTGCATGTGTGTTCTTTTCGTAAACCACTTGGATCCACTAGTGTTATTGCATGTGTGTTGTTTTCATAAACCATATGGATCCACTAGATGTCATTGCATGTGTTTTCTTTTCCAAAACCACATGCATCCACTAGATGTCATTGCATGTGTGTTCTTTTCATAAACCACATGGATCCACTGGATGTCATTGCATGTGTGTTCTTTTTATAAACCACATTGAACCACCGATGTCATTGCATGTGTGTTCTTTTCATAAACCAGATGGATCCACTAGATGTCATTGCATGTGTGTTCTTTTCATAAACCACACAGATCCACTAGATGTCATTGCATTTGTGTTATTTTCATAAACCACACTGATACACTAGATGTCATTGTAGTTTGTCTTTTTCATAAACCACACTAATCCACTATATGGCATTGCATGTGTGTTCTTTTCATAAACCACACTGATCCACTAGTGTGATTGCATGTGTGTTCTTTTCATAAACCACATGGATCCACTAGATGTCATTGCATGTGTGTTCATTTCATAAACCACAATGATCCACTAGATGTCATTGCATCTTTGTTCGTTTCATAAATCACATGGATCCACTAGATGTCATTAAATGTGTGTTCTTTTCATAAACCACAAGTATCCACTATATATCATTGCATGTGTGTTCTTTTCATAAACCACATGGATCCACTAGATGTCAGTGCATGTTTGTTGTTTTCATAAACCGCATGGATCCACTAATGTCATTGCATGTGTGTTCTTTTTATAAAACACATTGAACCACTGATGTCATTGCAAGTGTGTTATTTTCATAAACCACAGGGATCCACTAGATGTCATTGCATGTGTGTTCTTTTCATAAACCACATGGATCCACTATATGTCATTGCATGTGTGTTCATTTCATAAACCACATGGATCCACTAATGTTATTGCATGCGTGTTCTTTTCATAAACCACATGGATCCAGTATATGTCATTGCATGTGCGTTCTTTTCATAAACCACAAGGATCCACTAGATGTCATTGCATGTGTGTTCATTTCATAAACCACATGGATCCACTAGATGTCATTCCATGTGTGTTCTTTTCATAAACCACATGGATCCACTAGATGACATTGTATGTGTGTTCTTTTCATAAATCACACTGATCCACTAGATGTCATTGCATGTGTGTTCTTTTCATAAGCCACACGGATCCACTAGATTTCATTTCATGTGTGTTCATTCATAAACCACATGGATCCACTAGTGTCATTGCATGTGTGTTATTTTCATAAACCACACTGATCCATTAGTGTCATTGCATGTATGTTCTTTTCATAAACCACAATGATCCACTAAATGTTATTGCATGTGTGTTCGTTTCATAAATCAAATGGATCCACTAGATGTCATTAAATTCTGTTCTTTTCATAAACCACATGGGTCCACTATATGTCATTGCATGTGTGTTCTTTTCATAAACCACACTGATCCACTAGATGTCATTGCATGTGTGTTCTTTTCGTAAACCACATGGGTCCACTATATGTCATTGCATGTGTGTTGTTTTCATAAACCATATGGATCCACTAGATTTCATTGCATGTGTTTTCTTTTCCAAAACCACATGCATCCACTAGATGTCATTGCATGTGTGTTCTTTTCATAAACCACATGGATCCACTGGATGTCATTGCATGTGTGTTCTTTTTATAAACCACATTGAACCACCGATGTCATTGCATGTGTGTTCTTTTCATAAACCACATGGATCCACTAGATGTCATTGCATGTGTGTTCTTTTCATAAACCACACAGATCCACTAGATGTCATTGCATTTGTGTTATTTTCAGAAACCACACTCATACTCTAGATGTCATTTTAGTTTGTCTTTTTCCTAAACCACACTAATCCACTATATGGCATTGCATGTGTGTTCTTTTCATAAACCACACTGATCCACTAGTGTGATTGCATGTGTGTTCTTTTCATAAACCACATGGATCCACTAGATGTCATTGCATGTGTGTTCATTTCATAAACCACAATGATCCACTAGATGTCATTGCATCTTTGTTCGTTTCATAAATCACATGGATACACTAGATGTCATTAAATGTGTGTTCTTTTCATAAACCACAAGGGTCCACTATATATCATTGCATGTGTGTTCTTTTCATAAACCACACGGATCCACTAGATGTCAGTGCATGTTTGTTGTTTTCATAAACCGCATGGATCCACTAATGTCATTGCATGTGTGTTATTTTCATAAACCACATGGATCCACTAGATGTCATTGCATGTTTGTTCTTTTCATAAACCACACTGATCCACTATATGTCATTGCATGTGTGTTCTTTTCATACACCACACTGATCCACTAGATGTCCTTGCATGTGTGGTCTTTTCGTAAACCACATGGATCCACTAGATGTCATTAAATGTGTGTTCCTTTATAAACCACAAGGGTCCACTATATGTCATTGCATGTGTGTTCTTTTCGTAAACCACATGGATCGACTAGATGTCATTAAATGTGTGTTCTTTTTATAAACCACAAGGGTCCACTATATGTCATTGCATGTGTGTTCATTTCATAAACCACAATGATCCACTAGATGTCATTGCATGTGTGTTCGTTTCATAAATCACATGGATCCACTAGATGTCATTAAATGTGTGTTCTTTTTATAAACCACAAGGGTCCACTATATGTCATTGCATGTGTGTTCTTTTCATAAACCACATGGATCCACTAGATGTAAGTGCATGTCTGTTGTTTTCATAAACCGCATGGATCCACTAATGTCATTGCATGTCTGTTCTTTTCATAAACAACATGGATCCACTAGATGTCATTGCATATATGTTCTTTTTATAAAACACATTGAACCACTGATGTCATTGCATGTGTGTTATTTTCATAAACCACAGGGATCCACTAGATGTCATTGCATGTGTGTTCTTTTCATAAACCACATGGATCCACTATATGTCATTGCATGTGTGTTCATTTCATAAACCACATGGATCCACTGATCTCATTGCATTTGTGTTATTTTCAGAAACCACACTGATACACTAGATGTCATTGTACTGTGTCTTTTTCATAAACGACACTAATCCACTATATGGCATTGCATGTGTGTTCTTTTCATAAACCACATGGATCCACTAGATGTCATTGCATGTGTGTTCTTTTCATAAACCACACAGATCCACTAGATGTCATTGCATTTGTGTTATTTTCAGAAACCACACTGATACACTAGATGTCATTGTAGTTTGTCTTTTTCATAAACCACACTAATCCACTATATGGCATTGCATGTGTGTTCTTTTCATAAACCACACTGATCCACTAGTGTGATTGCATGTGTGTTCTTTTCATAAACCACATGGATCCACTAGATGTCATTGCATGTGTGTTCATTTCATAAACCACAATGATCCACTAGATGTCATTGCATCTTTGTTCGTTTCATAAATCACATGGTTCCACTAGATGTCATTAAATGTGTGTTCTTTTCAAAAACCACAAGGGTCCACTATATATCATTGCACGTGTGTTCTTTTCATAAACCACATGGATCCACTAGATGTCAGTGCATGTTTGTTGTTTTCATAAACCGCATGGATCCACTAATGTCATTGCATGTGTGTTATTTTCATAAACCACATGGATCCACTAGATGTCATTGCATGTTTGTTCTTTTCATAAACCACACTGATCCACTATATGTCATTGCATGTGTGTTCTTTTCATACACCACACTGATCCACTAGATGTCATTGCATGTGTGTTCTTTTCGTAAACCACATGGATCCACTAGATGTCATTAAATGTGTGTTCTTTTTATAAACCACAAGGGTCCACTATATGTCATTGCATGTGTGTTCTTTTCGTAAACCACATGGATCCACTAGATGTCATTAAATGTGTGTTCTTTTTATAAACCACAAGGGTCCACAATATGTCATTGCATGTGTGTTCATTTCATAAACCACAATGATCCACTAGATGTCATTGCATGTGTGTTCGTTTCATAAATCACATGGATCCACTAGATGTCATTAAATGTGTGTTCTTTTTATAAACCACAAGGGTCCACTATATGTATTGCATGTGTGTTCTTTTCATAAACTACATGGATCCACTAGATGTCAGTGCATGTTTGTTGTTTTCATAAACCGCATGGATCCACTGATGTCATTGCATGTGTGTTATTTTCATAAACCACATGGATCCACTAGATGTCATTGCATGTTTGTTCTTTTTATAAACCACACTGATCCACTAGATGTCATTGCATGTGTGTCCTTTTCATAAACCACACTGATCCACTAAATGTCATTGCTTGTGTGTTCTTTTCCTAAACCACATGGATCCACTAGTGTCATTGCATGTGTGTTGTTTTCATAAACCATATGGATCCACTAGATGTCATTGCATGTGCGTTCTTTTCATAAACAACATGGATCCACCGGATGTCATTGCATGTGTGTTCTTTTTATAAAACACATTGAACCACTGATGTCATTGCATGTGTGTTATTTTCATAAACAACAGGGATCCACTAGATGTCATTGCATGTGTGTTCTTTTCATAAACCACATGGATCCACTATATGTCATTGCATGTGTGTTCATTTCATAAACCACATGGATCCACTAATGTTATTGCATGCGTGTTCTTTTCATAAACCACATGGATCCAGTATATGTCATTGCATGTGCGTTCTTTTCATAAACCACAAGGATCCACTAGATGTCATTGCATGTGTGTTCATTTCATAAACCACATGGATCCACTAGATATCATTCCATGTGTGTTCTTTTCATAAACCACATGGATCCACTAAATGACATTGTATGTGTGTTCTTTTCATAAAGCACACTGATCCACTAGATGTCATTGCATGTGTGTTCTTTTCATAAGCCACAGGATCCACTAGATTTTATTTCATGTGTGTTCATTCATAAACCACATGGATCCACTAGTGTCATTGCATGTGTGTTCTTTTCATAAACCACACTGATCCATTAGTGTCATTGCATGTGTGTTCTTTTCATAAACCACAATGATCCACTAAATGTTATTGCATGTGTGTTCGTTTCATAAATCACATGGATCCACTAGATGTCATTAAATTTTGTTCTTTTCATAAACCACATGGGTCCACTATATGTCATTGCATGTGTGTTCTTTTCATAAACCACACTGATCCACTAGATGTCATTGCATGTGTGTTCTTTTCGTAAACCACATGTGTCCACTAGTGTCATTGCATGTGTGTTGTTTTCATAAACCATATGGATCCACTAGATGTCATTGCATGTGTTCTCTTTTCCAAAACCACATGCATCCACTAGATGTCATTGCATGTGTGTTCTTTTCATAAACCACATGGATCCACTGGATGTCATTGCATGTGTGTTCTTTTATAAACCACATTGTACCACCTCTTTCATTGCATGTGTGTTCTTTTCATAAACCACAAGGATCCACTAGATGTCATTGCATGTGTGTTCTTTTCATAAGCCACACAGGTCCACTAGATGTCATTGCATTTGTGTTATTTTCAAAACCACATGGATACACTAGATGTCATTGTAGTTTGTCTTTTTCATAAACCACACTAATCCACTATATGGCATTGCATGTGTGTTCTTTTCATAAACCACACTGATCCACTAGTGTGATTGCATGTGTGTTCTTTTCATAAACCACATGGATCCACTAGATGTCATTGCATGTGAGTTCATTTGATAAACCACAATGATCCACTAGATGTCATTGCATCTTTGTTCGTTTCATAAATCACATGGATCCACTAGATGTCATTAAATGTGTGTTCTTTTCATAAACCACAAGGGTCCACTATATATCATTGCATGTGTGTTCTTTTCATAAACCACATGGATCCACTAGATGTCAGTGCATGTTGTTTTCATAAACCGCATGGATCCACTAATGTCATTGCATGTTTGTTCTTTTCATAAACCACACTGATCCACTATATGTCATTGCATGTGTGTTCTTTTCATACACTACACTGATCCACTAGATGTCATTGCATGTGTGTTCTTTTCGTAAACCACATGGATCCACTAAATGTCATTAAATGTGTGGTCTTTTTATAAACCACAAGGGTCCACTATATGTCATTGCATGTGTGTTCTTTTCGTAAACCACATGGATCCACTAGATGTCATTAAATGTGTGTTCTTTTTATAAACCACAAGGGTCCACTATATGTCATTGCATGTGTGTTCATTTCATAAACCACAATGATCCACTAGATGTCATTGCATGTGTGTTCGTTTCATAAATCATATGGATCCACTAGATGTCATTAAATGTGTGTTCTTTTTATAAACCACAAGGGTCCACTATATGTCATTGCATGTGTGTTCTTTTCATAAACCACATGGATCCACTAGATGTCAGTGCATGTCTGTTGTTTTCATAAACCGCATGGATCCACTAATGTCACTGCATGTCTGTTCTTTTCATAAACAACATGGATCCACTAGATGTCATTGCATATATGTTCTTTTTATAAAACACATTGAACCACTGATGTCATTGCATGTGTGTTATTTTCATAAACCACATGGATCCACTAGATGTCATTGCATGTGTGTTCTTTTCATAAACCACATGGATCCACTATATGTCATTGCATGTGTGTTCATTTCATAAACCACATGGATCCACTGATCTCATTGCATTTGTGTTATTTTCAGAAACCACACTGATACACTAGATGTCATTGTACTGTGTCTTTTTCATAAACGACACTAATCCACTATATGGCATTGCATGTGTGTTCTTTTCATAAACCACATGGATCCACTAGATGTCATTGCATGTGTGTTCTTTTCATAAACCACACAGATCCACTAGATGTCATTGCATTTGTGTTATTTTCAGAAACCACACTGATACACTAGATGTCACTGTAGTTTGTCTTTTTCATAAACCACACTAATCCACTATATGGCATTGCATGTGTGTTCTTTTCATAAACCACACTGATCCACTAGTGTGATTGCATGTGTGTTCTTTTCATAAACCACATGGATCCACTAGATGTCATTGCATGTGTGTTCATTTCATAAACCACAATGATCCACTAGATGTCATTGCATCTTTGTTCGTTTCATAAATCACATGGATCCACTAGATGTCATTAAATGTGTGTTCTTTTCATAAACCACAAGGGTCCACTATATATCATTGCATGTGTGTTCTTTTCATAAACCACATGGATCCACTAGATGTCAGTGCATGTTTGTTGTTTTCATAAACCGCATGGATCCACTAATGTCATTGCATGTGTGTTATTTTCATAAACCACATGGATCCACTAGATGTCATTGCATGTTTGTTCTTTTCATAAACCACACTGATCCACTATATGTCATTGCATGTGTGTTCTTTTCATACACCACACTGATCCACTAGATGTCATTGCATGTGTGTTCTTTTCGTAAACCACATGGATCCACTAGATGTCATTAAATGTGTGTTCTTTTTATAAACCACAAGGGTCCACTATATGTCATTGCATGTGTGTTCTTTTCGTAAACCACATGGATCCACTAGATGTCATTAAATATGTGTTCTTTTTATAAACCACAAGGGTCCACTATATGTCATTGCATGTGTGTTCATTTCATAAACCACAATGATCCACTAGATGTCATTGCATGTGTGTTCGTTTCATAAATCACATGGATCCACTAGATGTCATTAAATGTGTGTTCTTTTTATAAACCACAAGGGTCCACTATATGGCATTGCATGTGTGTTCTTTTCATAAACCACATGGATCCACTAGATGTTAGTGCATGTCTGTTGTTTTCATAAATCCCATGGATCCACTAATGTCATTGCATGTGTGTTCTTTTCATAAACAACATGGATCCACTGGCTGTCATTGCATATATGTTCTTTTTATAAAACACATTGAACCACTGATGTCATTGCTTGTGTGTTATTTTCATAAACCATAGGGATCCACTAGATGTCATTGCATGTGTGTTCTTTTCATAAACCACATGGATCCACTATATGTCATTGCATGTGTGTTCATTTCATAAACCACATGGATCCACTGATCTCATTGCATTTGTGTTATTTTCAGAAACCACACTGATACACTAGATGTCATTGTAGTGTGTCTTTTTCATAAACCACACTAATCCACTATATGGCATTGCATGTGTGTTCTTTTCATAAACCACACTGATCCACTAGTGTGATTGCATGTGTGTTCTTTTCATAAACCACAATGATCCACTAGATGTCATTGCATGTGTGTTCGTTTCATAAATCACATGGATCCACTAGATGTCATTAAATGTGTGTTCTTTTCATAAACCACAAGGGTCCACTATATGTCATTGCATGTGTGTTCTTTTCACAAACCACATGGATCCACTAGATGTCAGTGCATGTCTGTTGTTTTCATAAACCGCATGGATCCTCTAATGTCATTGCATGTGTGTTCTTTTCATAAACAACATGGATCCACTGGATGTCATTGCATGTGTGTTCTTTTTATAAAACACATTGAACCACTGATGTCATTGTATGTGTGTTATTTTCATAAACCACAGGGATCCACTAGATGTCATTGCATGTGTGTTCTTTTCATAAACCACATGGATCCACTATATGTCATTGCATGTGTGTTCATTTCATAAACCACATGGATCCACTGATGTCATTGCATGCGTGTTCTTTTCATAAACCATATGGATCCACTAGATGTCATTGCATGTGCGTTCTTTTCATAAACCACATGGATCCACTAGATTTCATTGCATGTGTGTTCATTTCATAAACCACATGGATCCACTAGATGTCATTCCATGTGTGTTCTTTTCATAAACCACATGGATCCACTAGATGTCATAGTATGTGTGTTCTTTTCATAAAGCACACTGATCCACTAGATGTCATTGCATGTGTGTTCTTTTCATAAACCACACAGATCCACAAGATTTCATTTCATGTGTGTTCATTCATAAACCACATGGATCCACTAGTGTCATTGCATGTGTGTTCTTTTCATAAACCACACTGATCCACTAGTGTCATTGCATGTGTGTTCTTTTCATAAACCACAATGATCCACTAGATGTTATTGCATGTGTGTTCGTTTCATAAATCTAATGGATCCACTAGATGTCATTAAATTTGTGTTCTTTTCATAAACCACATGGGTCCACTATATGTCATTGCATGTGTGTTCTTTTCATAAACCACATGGATCCACTAGATGTCAGTGCATGTTTGTGCTTTTCATAAACCGCATGGATCCTCTGATGTCATTGCATGTGTGTTATTTTCATAAACCACATGGATCCACTAGATGTCATTGCATGTTTGTTCTTTTCATAAACCACACTGATCCACTATATGTCATTGCATGTGTGTTCTTTTCATAAACCACACTGATCCACTAGATGTCATTGCATGTGTGTTCTTTTCGTAAACCACATGGATCCACTAGTGTCATTGCATGTGTGTTGTTTTCATAAACCATATGGATCCACTAGATGTCATTGCTTGTGTTTCCTTTTCCAAAACCACATGCATCCACTAGATGTCATGGCATGTGTGTTCTTTTCATAAACCACATGGATCCACTGGATGTCATTGCATGTGTGTTGTTTTTGTAAACCACATTGAACCACTGATGTCATTGCATGTGTGTTCTTTTCATAAACCACATGGATCCACTAGATATCATTGCATGTGTGTTCTTTTCATAAACCACACAGATCCACTAGATGTCATTGCATTTGTGTTATTTTCAGAAACCACACTGATACACTAGATGTCATTGTAGTGTGTCTTTTTCATAAACCACACTAATCCACTATATGGCATTGCATGTGTGTTCTTTTCATAAACCACACTGATCCACCAGTGTGATTGCATGTGTGTTCTTTTCATAAACCACATGGATCAACTAGATGTCATTGCATGTGTGTTCATTTCATAAACCACAATGATCCACTAGATGTCATTGCGTGTGTGTTCGTTTCATAAATCACATGGATCCACTAGATGTCATTAAATGTGTGTTCTTTTCATAAACCACAAGGGTCCACTATATGTCATTGCATGTGTGTTCTTTTCATAAACCACATGGATCCACTAGATGTCAGTGCATGTCTGTTGTTTTCATAAACCGCATGGATCCACTGATGTCATTGCATGTGTGTTATTTTCATAAACCACAGGGATCCACTAGCTGTCATTGCATGTTTGTTGTTTTCATAAACCACACTGATCCACTAGATGTCATTGCATGTGTGTCCTTTTCATAAACCACACTGATCCACTAGATGTCATTGCATGTGTGTTCTTTTCCTAAACCACATGGATCCACTAGTGTCATTGCATGTGTGTTGTTTTCATAAACCATATGGATCCACTAGATGTCATTGCATGTGCGTTCTTTTTCAAAACCACATGGATCCACTAGATGTCATTGCATGTGTGTTATTTTCATAAACAACATGGATCCACCGGATGTCATTGCATGTGTGTTCTTTTTATAAAACACATTGAACCACTGATGTCATTGCATGTGTGTTCTTTTCCTAAACCACATGGATCCACTAGATGTCATTGCATGTGTGTTCTTTTTATAAACCACACAGATCCACTATATGTCATTGCATGTGTGTTCATTTCATAAACCACAATGATCCACTAGATGTCATTGCATGTGTGTTCGTTTCATAAATCACATGGATCCACTAGATGTCATTAAATGTGTGTTCTTTTTATAAACCACAAGGGTCCACTATATGTCATTGCATGTGTGTTCTTTTCATAAACCACATGCATCCACTAGATGTCAGTGCATGTCGGTTGTTTTCATAAACCACATGGATCCACTAATGTCATTGCATGTGTGTTCTTTTCATAAACAACATGGATCCACTGGATGTCATTGCATATATGTTCTTTTTATAAAACACATTGAACCACTGATGTCATTGCATGTGTGTTATTTTCAAAAACCATCTGGTTACACTTGATGTCATTGCATGTGTGTTCTTTTCATAAACCACATGGATCCACTATATGTCATTGCATGTGTGTTCATTTGATAAACCACATGGATCCACTGATGTCATTGCATGCGTGTTCTTTTCATAAACCATATGGATCCACTAGATGTCATTGCATGTGCGTTCTTTTCATAAACCACATGGATCCACTAGATGTCATTGCATGTGTGTTCATTTCATAAACCACATGGATCCACTAGATGTCATTCCATGTGTGTTCTTTTCATAAACCACATGGATCCACTAGATGTCATTGTATGTGTGTTCTTTTCATAAAGCACACTGATCCACTAGATGTCATTGCATGTGTGTTCTTTTCATAAACCACACGGATCCACAAGATTTCATTTCATGTGTGTTCATTCATAAACCACATGGATCCACTAGTGTCATTGCATGTGTGTTCTTTTCATAAACCACACTGATCCACTAGTGTCATTGCATGTGTGTTCTTTTCCTAAACCACAATGATCCACTAGATGTTATTGCATGTGTGTTCGTTTCATAAATCACATGGATCCACTAGATGTCATTAAATTAGTGTTCTTTTCATAAACCACATGGGTCCAATATGTCATTGCATGTGTGTTCTTTTCATAAACCACATGGATCCACTAGATGTCAGTGCATGTGTGTTCTTTTCATAAACCACATGGATCCACTAGGTGTCATTCCATGTGTGTTCTTTTCATAAACCACATGGATCCACTAGATGTCATTGTATGTGTGTTCTTTTCATAAAGCACACTGATCCACTAGATGTCATTGCATATATGTTCTTTTTATAAAACACATTGAACCACTGATGTCATTGCATGTGTGTTATTTTCATAAACCACAGGGATCCACTAGATGTCATTGCATGTGTGTTCTTTTCATAAACCACATGGATCCACTATATGTCATTGCATGTGTGTTCATTTCATAAACCACATGGATCCACTGATCTCATTGCATTTGTGTTATTTTCAGAAACCACACTGATACACTAGATGTCATTGTACTGTGTCTTTTTCATAAACGACACTAATCCACTATATGGCATTGCATGTGTGTTCTTTTCATAAACCACATGGATCCACTAGATGTCATTGCATGTGTGTTCTTTTCATAAACCACACCGATCCACTAGATGTCATTGCATTTGTGTTATTTTCATAAACCACATTGATACACTAGATGTCATTGTAGTGTGTCTTTTCCATAAGCCACACTAATCCACTATATGGCATTGCATGTGTGTTCTTTTCATAAACCACACAGATCCACTAGTGTGATTGCATGTGTGTTCTTTTCATAAACCACATGGATCCACTAGATGTCATTGCATGTGTGTTCATTTCATAAACCACAATGATCCACTAGATGTCATTGCATCTTTGTTCGTTTCATAAATCACATGGTTCCACTAGATGTCATTAAATGTGTGTTCTTTTCATAAACCACAAGGGTCCACTATATATCATTGCATGTGTGTTCTTTTCATAAACCACATGGATCCACTAGATGTCAGTGCATGTTTGTTGTTTTCATAAACCGCATGGATCCACTAATGTCATTGCATGTGTGTTATTTTCATAAACCACATGGATCCACTAGATGTCATTGCATGTTTGTTCTTTTCATAAACCACACTGATCCACTATATGTCATTGCATGTGTGTTCTTTTCATACACCACACTGATCCACTAGATGTCATTGCATCTGTGTTCTTTTCGTAAACCACATGGATCCACTAGATGTCATTAAATGTGTGTTCTTTTTATAAACCACAAGGGTCCACTATATGTCATTGCATGTGTGTTCTTTTCGTAAACCACATGGATCCACTAGATGTCATTAAATGTGTGTTCTTTTTATAAACCACAAGGGTCCACAATATGTCATTGCATGTGTGTTCATTTCATAAACCACAATGATCCATTAGATGTCATTGCATGTGTGTTCGTTTCATAAATCACATGGATCCACTAGATGTCATTAAATGTGTGTTCTTTTTATAAACCACAAGGGTCCACTATATGTATTGCATGTGTGTTCTTTTCATAAACTACATGGATCCACTAGATGTCAGTGCATGTTTGTTGTTTTCATAAACCGCATGGATCCACTGATGTCATTGCATGTGTGTTATTTTCATAAACCACATGGATCCACTAGATGTCATTGCATGTTTGTTCTTTTTATAAACCACACTGATCCACTAGATGTCATTGCATGTGTGTCCTTTTCATAAACCACACTGATCCACTAAATGTCATTGCTTGTGTGTTCTTTTCCTAAACCACATGGATCCACTAGTGTCATTGCATGTGTGTTGTTTTCATAAACCATATGGATCCACTAGATGTCATTGCATGTGCGTTCTTTTCATAAACAACATGGATCCACCGGATGTCATTGCATGTGTGTTCTTTTTATAAAACACATTGAACCACTGATGTCATTGCATGTGTGTTATTTTCATAAACAACAGGGATCCACTAGATGTCATTGCATGTGTGTTCTTTTCATAAACCACATGGATCCACTATATGTCATTGCATGTGTGTTCATTTCATAAACCACATGGATCCACTAATGTTATTGCATGCGTGTTCTTTTCATAAACCACATGGATCCAGTATATGTCATTGCATGTGCGTTCTTTTCATAAACCACAAGGATCCACTAGATGTCATTGCATGTGTGTTCATTTCATAAACCACATGGATCCACTAGATATCATTCCATGTGTGTTCTTTTCATAAACCACATGGATCCACTAAATGACATTGTATGTGTGTTCTTTTCATAAAGCACACTGATCCACTAGATGTCATTGCATGTGTGTTCTTTTCATAAGCCACAGGATCCACTAGATTTTATTTCATGTGTGTTCATTCATAAACCACATGGATCCACTAGTGTCATTGCATGTGTGTTCTTTTCATAAACCACACTGATCCATTAGTGTCATTGCATGTGTGTTCTTTTCATAAACCACAATGATCCACTAAATGTTATTGCATGTGTGTTCGTTTCATAAATCACATGGATCCACTAGATGTCATTAAATTTTGTTCTTTTCATAAACCACATGGGTCCACTATATGTCATTGCATGTGTGTTCTTTTCATAAACCACACTGATCCACTAGATGTCATTGCATGTGTGTTCTTTTCGTAAACCACATGTGTCCACTAGTGTCATTGCATGTGTGTTGTTTTCATAAACCATATGGATCCACTAGATGTCATTGCATGTGTTTTCTTTTCCAAAACCACATGCATCCACTAGATGTCATTGCATGTGTGTTCTTTTCATAAACCACATGGATCCACTGGATGTCATTGCATGTGTGTTCTTTTTATAAACCACATTGAACCACCGATTTCATTGCATGTGTGTTCTTTTCATAAACCACAAGGATCCACTAGATGTCATTGCATGTGTGTTCTTTTCATAAGCCACACAGGTCCACTAGATGTCATTGCATTTGTGTTATTTTCAGAAACCACACTGATACACTAGATGTCATTGTAGTTTGTCTTTTTCATAAACCACACTAATCCACTATATGGCATTGCATGTGTGTTCTTTTCATAAACCACACTGATCCACTAGTGTGATTGCATGTGTGTTCTTTTCATAAACCACATGGATCCACTAGATGTCATTGCATGTGAGTTCATTTGATAAACCACAATGATCCACTAGATGTCATTGCATCTTTGTTCGTTTCATAAATCACATGGATCCACTAGATGTCATTAAATGTGTGTTCTTTTCATAAACCACAAGGGTCCACTATATATCATTGCATGTGTGTTCTTTTCATAAACCACATGGATCCACTAGATGTCAGTGCATGTTTGTTGTTTTCATAAACCGCATGGATCCACTAATGTCATTGCATGTTTGTTCTTTTCATAAACCACACTGATCCACTATATGTCATTGCATGTGTGTTCTTTTCATACACTACACTGATCCACTAGATGTCATTGCATGTGTGTTCTTTTTGTAAACCACATGGATCCACTAAATGTCATTAAATGTGTGGTCTTTTTATAAACCACAAGGGTCCACTATATGTCATTGCATGTGTGTTCTTTTCGTAAACCACATGGATCCACTAGATGTCATTAAATGTGTGTTCTTTTTATAAACCACAAGGGTCCACTATATGTCATTGCATGTGTGTTCATTTCATAAACCACAATGATCCACTAGATGTCATTGCATGTGTGTTCGTTTCATAAATCACATGGATCCACTAGATGTCATTAAATGTGTGTTCTTTTTATAAACCACAAGGGTCCACTATATGTCATTGCATGTGTGTTCTTTTCATAAACCACATGGATCCACTAGATGTCAGTGCATGTCTGTTGTTTTCATAAACCGCATGGATCCACTAATGTCACTGCATGTCTGTTCTTTTCATAAACAACATGGATCCACTGGTTGTCATTGCATATATGTTCTTTTTATAAAACACATTGAACCACTGATGTCATTGCTTGTGTGTTATTTTCATAAACCACAGGGATCCACTAGATGTCATTGCATGTGTGTTCTTTTCATAAACCACATGGATCCACTATATGTCATTGCATGTGTGTTCATTTCATAAACCACATGGATCCACTGATCTCATTGCATTTGTGTTATTTTCAGAAACCACGCTGATACACTAGATGTCATTGTAGTGTGTCCTTTTCATAAACCACACTAATCCACTATATGGCATTGCATGTGTGTTCTTTTCATAAACCACACTGATCCACTAGTGTGATTGCATATGTGTTCTTTTCATAAAACACAATGATCCACTAGATGTCATTGCATGTGTGTTCGTTTCATAAATCACATGGATCCACTAGATGTCATTAAATGTGTGTTCTTTTCATAAACCACAAGGGTCCACTATATGTCATTGCATGTGTGTTCTTTTCACAAACCACATGGATCCACTAGATGTCAGTGCATGTCTGTTGTTTTCATAAACCGCATGGATCCTCTAATGTCATTGCATGTGTGTTCTTTTCATAAACAACATGGATCCACTGGATGTCATTGCATGTGTGTTCTTTTTATAAAACACATTGAACCACTGATGTCATTGCATGTGTGTTATTTTCATAAACCATAGGGATCCACTAGATGCCATTGCATGTGTGTTCTTTTCATAAACCACATGGATCCACTATATGTCATTGCATGTGTGTTCATTTCATAAACCACATGGATCCACTGATGTCATTGCATGCGTGTTCTTTTCATAAACCATATGGATCCACTAGATGTCATTGCATGTGCGTTCTTTTCATAAACCACATGGATCCACTAGATTTCATTGCATGTGTGTTCATTTCATAAACCACATGGATCCACTAGATGTCATTCCATGTGTGTTCTTTTCATAAACCACATGGATCCACTAGATGTCATAGTATGTGTGTTCTTTTCATAAAGCACACTGATCCACTAGATGTCATTGCATGTGTGTTCTTTTCATAAACCACACAGATCCACAAGATTTCATTTCATGTGTGTTCATTCATAAACCACATGGATCCACTAGTGTCATTGCATGTGTGTTCTTTTCATAAACCACACTGATCCACTAGTGTCATTGCATGTGTGTTCTTTTCATAAACCACAATGATCCACTAGATGTTATTGCATGTGTGTTCGTTTCATAAATCTAATGGATCCACTAGATGTCATTAAATTTGTGTTCTTTTCATAAACCACATGGGTCCACTATATGTCATTGCATGTGTGTTCTTTTCATAAACCACATGGATCCACTAGATGTCAGTGCATGTTTGTGCTTTTCATAAACCGCATGGATCCTCTGATGTCATTGCATGTGTGTTATTTTCATAAACCACATGGATCCACTAGATGTCATTGCATGTTTGTTCTTTTCATAAACCACACTGATCCACTATATGTCATTGCATGTGTGTTCTTTTCATAAACCACACTGATCCACTAGATGTCATTGCATGTGTGTTCTTTTCGTAAACCACATGGATCCACTAGTGTCATTGCATGTGTGTTGTTTTCATAAACCATATGGATCCACTAGATGTCATTGCTTGTGTTTCCTTTTCCAAAACCACATGCATCCACTAGATGTCATGGCATGGGTGTTCTTTTCATAAACCACATGGATCCACTGGATGTCATTGCATGTGTGTTGTTTTTGTAAACCACATTGAACCACTGATGTCATTGCATGTGTGTTCTTTTCATAAACCACATGGATCCACTAGATATCATTGCATGTGTGTTCTTTTCATAAACCACACAGATCCACTAGATGTCATTGCATTTGTGTTATTTTCATAAACCACATTGATACACTAGATGTCATTGTAGTGTGTCTTTTCATAAACCACACTAATCCACTATATGGCATTGCATGTGTGTTCTTTTCATAAACCACACTGATCCACCAGTGTGATTGCATGTGTGTTCTTTTCATAAACCACATGGATCAACTAGATGTCATTGCATGTGTGTTCATTTCATAAACCACAATGATCCACTAGATGTCATTGCGTGTGTGTTCGTTTCATAAATCACATGGATCCACTAGATGTCATTAAATGTGTGTTCTTTTCATAAACCACAAGGGTCCACTATATGTCATTGCATGTGTGTTCTTTTCATAAACCACATGGATCCACTAGATGTCAGTGCATGTCTGTTGTTTTCATAAACCGCATGGATCCACTGATGTCATTGCATGTGTGTTATTTTCATAAACCACAGGGATCCACTAGCTGTCATTGCATGTTTGTTGTTTTCATAAACCACACTGATCCACTAGATGTCATTGCATGTGTGTCCTTTTCATAAACCACACTGATCCACTAGATGTCATTGCATGTGTGTTCTTTTCCTAAACCACATGGATCCACTAGTGTCATTGCATGTGTGTTGTTTTCATAAACCATATGGATCCACTAGATGTCATTGCATGTGCGTTCTTTTTCAAAACCACATGGATCCACTAGATGTCATTGCATGTGTGTTATTTTCATAAACAGCATGGATCCACCGGATGTCATTGCATGAGTGTTCTTTTTATAAAACACATTGAACCACTGATGTCATTGCATGTGTGTTATTTTCATAAACCACAGGGATCCACTAGATGTCATTGCATGTGTGTTCTTTTCATAAACCACACAGATCCACTATATGTCATTGCATGTGTGTTCATTTCATAAACCACAATGATCCACTAGATGTCATTGCATGTGTGTTCGTTTCATAAATCACATGGATCCACTAGATGTCATTAAATGTGTGTTCTTTTTATAAACCACAAGGGTCCACTATATGTCATTGCATGTGTGTTCTTTTCATAAACCACATGCATCCACTAGATGTCAGTGCATGTCGGTTGTTTTCATAAACCACATGGATCCACTAATGTCATTGCATGTGTGTTCTTTTCATAAACAACATGGATCCACTGGATGTCATTGCATATATGTTCTTTTTATAAAACACATTGAACCACTGATGTCATTGCATGTGTGTTATTTTCAAAAACCACAGGGATCCACTTGATGTCATTGCATGTGTGTTCTTTTCATAAACCACATGGATCCACTATATGTCATTGCATGTGTGTTCATTTGATAAACCACATGGATCCACTGATGTCATTGCATGCGTGTTCTTTTCATAAACCATATGGATCCACTAGATGTCATTGCATGTGCGTTCTTTTCATAAACCACATGGATCCACTAGATGTCATTGCATGTGTGTTCATTTCATAAACCACATGGATCCACTAGATGTCATTCCATGTGTGTTCTTTTCATAAACCACATGGATCCACTAGATGTCATTGTATGTGTGTTCTTTTCATAAAGCACACTGATCCACTAGATGTCATTGCATGTGTGTTCTTTTCATAAACCACACGGATCCACAAGATTTCATTTCATGTGTGTTCATTCATAAACCACATGGATCCACTAGTGTCATTGCATGTGTGTTCTTTTCATAAACCACACTGATCCACTAGTGTCATTGCATGTGTGTTCTTTTCCTAAACCACAATGATCCACTAGATGTTATTGCATGTGTGTTCGTTTCATAAATCACATGGATCCACTAGATGTCATTAAATTAGTGTTCTTTTCATAAACCACATGGGTCCAATATGTCATTGCATGTGTGTTCTTTTCATAAACCACATGGATCCACTAGATGTCAGTGCATGTGTGTTCTTTTCATAAACCACATGGATCCACTAGGTGTCATTCCATGTGTGTTCTTTTCATAAACCACATGGATCCACTAGATGTCATTGTATGTGTGTTCTTTTCATAAAGCACACTGATCCACTAGATGTCATTGCATGTGTGTTCTTTCCATAAGCCACACGGATCCACTAGATTTCATTTCATGTGTGTTCATTCATAAACCACATGGATCCACTAGTGTCATTGCATGTGTGTTCTTTTCATAAACCATATGGATCTACTAGATGTCATTGCATGTGTTTTCTTTTCCAAAACCACATGCATCCACTAGATGTCATTGTGTCACACCCAAATTTTAGATTTGGTCTTGCATATCATTCATATCATTGCATCATGCTTTTCCATGCAAAATCGTCGAGTAGAAAGGTTCGGCGAAACGCCATCGTCAAAACCCTTTTTTGCTTCGCTTCGAGTTTCCTGCGGGGAGCCTTAGAGGGACTTGCAACAACCACCCCTGTAGGTTCGAGCTTTCGCTAAAACTTCGACTGAAGGTTGTTCCCCTCGATGATACGAACCCGTAGGCGCGAAAATCGCTCAAATCGGAGTTCGTATGCAAAAGACTCGAACGTTTTAGTAAACCGCCGGAAAACGGTCCGAAAATCCGGACCGATTTCCAAAACGGAGTCCAACTGCGGACCGATTCGGTTCAGGATTTTTTTGTCTTTTCTTTTTTTCTGCGCGCGAGGGACTTCTTAAAGGAGGCCCCACCTTCCTCGTAGACCGTGCCCGACCCCGCCGCCACACCTCCACCCGCGCGACTCCTCCCTGCCGCCGCCTCCTGGCGCATGTCGCCGCCGCTTCCCTCGCCGCGCCGCCGCCACCCTCCGCTGCCGCCATCGCCGCTGCTCATTGCCGGGTTCGTCTCGCCGCCCTCTTTCCGTTCCTGCTTCGCGTCTCCATCCGCCGCCGCCAATCTGCGCTTCGCAGATCGCCAGACAGACGCCGCATTTATTATTCCGGAGCCGTAGTTGACCGTGTGTGTACTTGCGGAGTTTCCACGCCACGAACCGACTGCCGCCGCGCCGTCCGAGCTCGCCGGAGTTCGATTCGCCGTCCGCTTCCGTAAGACAGCAGCCACCGCCGATCTCGATCAGCGGCTTAGATCGCTCGTTGACTGGTCAGCACTCCAGACGTTGACTAGTCAGAGGCCCAGACGTTGACTGGTCAGACGTCCGGGTCAATTTCGTTAATCCCTTTAGTTGGCAGATTTCGGTAGAATCTTGTAAATTGTGTAGAAATTAAACCGCTTGACCAAAAATTGCAAATAAAATATGCACGAGTTCAGTGAGTCGTGTAGAATCTCGCTGTACCTTTGGTTCAGACTTTTACCGTCAGGTTTAGTACAGTTTAATCAAACTAGTTAGTGGCCTTTTCGGAGTAATAAATTCGTAGTAAAAGTTTCGTAGCTCCGAAAATCGCGTGTGATATGTCCCTGAACTCGTATGAACGAGGGGAATCTCATCGTGATATAAAATGATAGGCTTATAGTAAAAACTTCTGCAGTATTTGTCTAATGGCTTCTGCAGTATTTGTCCTTTTTGAGTAATTCCAATTGGTACTGTTTCTTATCGGCGATGCCTATGCGGTAGAATTTTTCCAGGGTTTTACAAACAGTATACTACCGGTAGTGAATTATTTAAGTTCTAGCTCTAGTAGAGATCTCTACTTTTGGTTAATAGTTTTCCTAGCGCCAAATCTATTTTCCATGCATGTATTCGGTAGTAATATGTATTAGTATTATGTGGTGCAGCTGTAGCACCAATTCACTTGCCGTTCTTGCATTCATGCATCATCTTTGTTGCATATGTTTGTGAATTTTTTGTTTATGAATTCAATTGTGTCGTGTAGATTGTGTGGAGTGCAACCCTTGCTCGTGTTTGGATTGTTCCTCCGACCGCTTCAATCAAGGCAAGTAGATGCTACTTTGTTCATGATATCGTCCTACTATTTTCAATGCATTGTCGTGTATTTTGTAGTTGCATGAGTAGGATGATACTATCGCTATGCTATGTCCTATTATGTGGTAGGGCTTTCCTTGTAGATGAACCACCGTTGTAGATGTGCTTAGCCATGCTATGTTGAACGAGGGATGGGTTACATCATTGATACTTGTTTTCTCAAAGTATTGGTTTGTGAAAACTAAAACAACTTAATCAATGAATCCCCTGGGTGTGATGGTATTGATAATTTTTGGTGGTTTCATTGCGGAAAGGCACCCAGGTATCAAGAGAGAATGATTGGCTTCTTTATTGTGTAGCTTACGTGTACAACCATGTGCCAATAATGAAACGGGCGGTTGGTTGGACTTAGTAGGTTGTGGTAACTCGAACCCGCGTATCCAGAGATGTAGAATTTTGGTAGGTTGGACCGGTGCGCGTCGGGATTGAGGAGCTACTTCCCGAACAGTCTCTTCTTGGTCTTCTCCCTATCATCACCCAAAATGAGAGTGATGGTACGAGCTGGGTTGGCCAAGTCACATGGGTAAAGTGTACTAATCTCTGCAGAGTGTATAATCTAATCGATTAGCCGTGTCCCCGGTTATGGACAACTTTGTTGCTAGATATTGATTCCATGACATGTTTCTCGCTCATTCTAATTTCATAACTGTTTTAATGTTGTTGGGATAACTTAATTGGGATCTTTTCAAAGAAAATTCAAAACTGTTTATGAAAGTAGGACAAAGTTATTTGCAAATGCAAGCCAGACACAGCTCCACTTGCCAAATATGCATGTAGATGTTAGTACTATTGTCTCCATTTACTAGCTCTACTTGCCATACATTCCATGTATTGACCCTTCGGGGCTGTTGCATTTTATGCTGCAGGTTATTCCGATTCTGATTGATCGTTATAGGCCACGGTACTCCACTCGGCACTTGTTCACTTGTGGGCAATTTGAAGAATGGACGATTTAATCGTTTATGTTGCTACCTGAATAATTTGAGCTAGCTTGTGCTAAGCTTTTATTGTAATAATGGTACTCTGGATCTTCGTTATCTATGATACACGAATATTTTGCTATGTTATCTATCTTACTCTATTGTGGGCCAATGAACCGATCCAGGGATTGGCATGTCACATAGAGGCCACGGTCTTTTCAGAACCGGGGTGTCACAGGATGGTATCAGATCCCGTGTGTCGACTGTAGGATCGTGACCTAGAATTGGATTAGGAAGCCATAGATTTATTAAAGCCTATATTAACTCTATGTTTCATCTTATGCCTTTCACCCTCGTAAATTCTTACCATATGCTATTCTCACACTTTCCTCTTTTACTTGATAGATGGGAGAAGTCAGGACTGAGTATGCCACCATGGAGTCACCAAGGCCCTTTGCAAGGCAGTTAGCTCAGCTCTCGCAGTCATTGGGATTGCCACTGCCCATGTTCAAGGGAAGAAGGCTGTACACCTATGGATATGGAGAGGATGCATGGGAGATCACTACCTTCATATTCAGAGATGCCGCCTTGCCAAACCCCGTGCACTTGATCTACACCAAGACCTACTGCAACTAGGGACTTGGAATCAACTTGGCCATACATGAAACCCTGTCTCGCCAGTGCCATCAAGTCCGACACCTACTACCGGCAGATTCACCCTACCGTGACTATGGAAGGCGTGATGAAGATGGGAACATTGTGGTTACCCCGGGCGACAGGAACAACATGCCGCCCCGTCGGAGGCACATAGAGGACATGGAAAGGGAGAATGGAGCTCTAGCAGAGAAGGTGAGGATGATAAAGGAGATTGCAGATTTTACTAGCAATGGTATGGTGGTCCAAGGACAGGAGATTGACACTTTGCATGAAGCTGTGGGAGTTCTGGAGAATGCCCTGATAGCCAGAGATGCAACCATAGCACATCTTCATGGTACTGTGCAGGAGAACACCCAGAACATACAGCAACTGCAAGGGACAGTCTAGGAAAGGGATCAAACTATTGAAGCTATGATAGCCCAGATTGCCGCTCTCCAAGCACAGCTGAATCCACCCTCTGATGATGACAATGGAGATGATGGCAACAATGGGGATGATGATGACAGTGGAGACGATGATGGTGGAGGAGATGAAGCTGTTGCAGTTGCAGCTGAGGATGAAGAAGAAGAGGAGGATCCAGAAGAGGTGGAGTTTGACATTTCAAGTGATGGTTCAGGAGAGGTGTACACTCCGCCGCCATGGTTGTACCGAAATGGTTGCCAACGCATGACCGCAAGGGCCTACCTCAAACTCTTCAAGCAATAGATAGAAGTCCACCAATTAGTCCTCGTTAGGTAAATTCGTTAGGATTATTCTCGATCGTTGTGATACTTAGTTCGTGTTAGTGTAAGAGTGTTTAGATGCTTATTTGTGTACTCCAATATTTCAGGAATTATTTGTGCAAATTATATGAAAGAGTTATGGCAATTTGGTTACTATCTGTGTTGTTTTCGCTGCAGTTTTTCTGCTGATACAGCAGTACTGCGCGATTTTTCATATTTTTCTGGTAACTCGTAAAAATCTGAAAAAAATTGGGCTGATGCGGAACTTCCTGTTCTATATGCAGAAAAATTGGCTTAATTTTCTGACGAGTTTAAGTCAGGCGGAAAAATTCGCGAACACAGCAGAACTGTTCTGTCAGAATTGCTGTTTTGTCGTTTTGATGCTCAACTGTTTAGTTAACCATTGCCAACTCTTGCAAAACTATTTCAGTAGGTATATACTGCTAGGATAACACCTGGGATGTTGCTGGACCGCTTGTTTGATGATGTGTTGCTTGCTTGTGATTGTCTGCAATTGTTTGTTGTTGCTTGACCATATGCATGGGTAGAATCCTATTACCGTAGTTGATTCTTTCTAAACTTACCTGTGCTGAACCGCAGATGCCTCCCCGCCGCCAACCCACTGAGTTGGAGCAGCTCATGGCAGCTCAGGCACAGCTGACCCAAGTGATGACCCAGTTCATGGCAAATCAGAACAACAACAATGGAAACAATCAGCCTCAGGGAGATGCTCTCACCAGATTTCTGAGGTTAAGGCCAGCTAAGTTCTCTACTGCAACGGAACCAATGGTTGCTCTCGACTGGTTGCGTTCAGTCAACAAGGATCTGGTAACTGTTGGATGCACTGATGCTGAGAAGGTGAGGTTTGCCGCTCACCTACTGGAGGGACCAGCCGCTTCTTGGTGGGACACATTTCAGATCACCCACCCTCTGAATACCGTGACTTGGGCTATGTTTGAGGAAGGTTTCAGGACCGACCACGTGTCTTCAGGAGTTCTGAGCCTGAAGAGGAAGGAGTTCCGCAACTTGCGCCAAACCAATCGCACCGTGGCCGAGTACATTGAGGAGTTCAACAACCTGTCCCGTTATGCACCTGAGGATGTTGACACTGATGCAAAAAGGAGGGAGAGATTCCTGGATGGCCTCAGTGATGAGCTTTCAGTGCAGCTACTGGTGGTTTATTGCCCCACTTTCCAGGAGCTCATGGACAAGGCCAGAATCCTGGAAGGGAAGCACAAGCAGGTGGAAAGCCGCAAGAGAAAGAACAACAATCACCACTCTGGCTCACACCACAAGTCTCGTGACTTCATATGATGGATACTCCAAGCATGGAGGGAGTGACCATGGGAGCCATGATCGCCACCACCATGGAGGCGATGGGCATCGTCATGACAACCATAGGAGCAGTCACCACAGCCACAAGGGAGGACACTCTCACCACTCTGGAGGACACGGTGGACATGACCGCAACCGTGATCGCAATTTTGTGAAGAAGGATCTGAGTGAGGTGACATGCTTCAAGTGTAAGCAGAAGGGACACTATGATGACAACTGTCCGGAGAGGAATGGACTGAAGCCAACCAACAATGAGAAGGCCACAGTGAACCACATGAATGTGGAAGAGATTCCACGAGCTCGACCTTGTGATTGGTAAGTTCCCAATCAACACTTACCTGCACTTATACTTTTCGATCTGTGCATAGCATTCATTCATATCAAGGGCATTTGTGGATAAGTATAAGTTACCTCTGAGTCTATGAAGAGGTCTTTTAGAGTGAGCTCACCGAGGAGATATGATAGCTAAAGGGATGCCGCGATTTAACTGGAGGATTGGAACACACAACTTCATTGCACATTTGGTAGTGTTGGAATCACAGGATTAGACGTTATTCGGTATGGATTGGATGTCTATGCATGAGGGACACATAGATTGTTCACAGCCGAAATGTTTCACTCAAAACCTGTGATGGTAAGAGGATTAGATTCAAGTCACCGCGACCGGGAAGGTGTAAGCTGAATTCTCTTAAGGGGTTAGCATGGATACTATGCCGGTGATTAGGGATTACCCGACGTGTTTCAGGCCAAGAACCGCCAGGATGCCACCGACAGAGAAGTAGAGTTTCTTATCGACCGATGCCGAACAGGACCAATAGCAAAGAAACCATATAAGATGGATGTGGATGAGCTGAAGGAATTGAAGAAACAGTTGAAGGAGCAGCTGAAAAGGGATTCATTCAGCCTAGTGCGTCGTCATGGGTGCACCTGCTCGCTTTGTGGAGAAGAAAGACAGCACCAAGAGGTTAGTGGTGGACTATCCGCTGAATGAGGTAACCATCAAGAACAAGTACCTCTGCCAACATAAATGATTTGTTTGATCAACTGGAAGGAGCAAAGGTGTTCAAGAAGATTGATCTGCGATCGCTACTTTCAATTGAAGATCCGAAGGAGGATGTACCAAAACCGCCTTCACCACTAGGTATGGTTTATATGAGTATACATATGTCATTTGACTAACGAATGCCCCGATATTTCATGACCATGATGAACAAGGTATTTATGGAGTACTTGGACAAGTTCGTGGTAGTGTTTATTGATGACATCTTGATATATTCCAAGGATGATGCTGAGCATGAGAAACATCTCACATCGATTATGGAGAAATCGAGAGAACACCATGACGCCAAATTCAGCAAGTGTGAATTCTGGCTTAATACCGTTGGGTTTCTTGGACACGTAGTGTCAGGAGAAGGAATTGTTGTTGATCCAAGCAAAGTGACTGCGGTAACTGAGTGGGAAGCACCCAAGAATGCTGGAGAGATTCGAAGCTTTTTGGGACTTGCTGGATATTACAGGAGGTTCATTGAAAACTTTTCCAAGGTTGCAAAGCCGATGACTGAACTTCTGAAGAAGGAGAGGAAGTTTGAATGGACGGATGTGTGTGAAGCTAGCTTTCAGGAACTGAAGCGTCGACTAGTGACTGCACCTGTTCTGTGCTTACCAGATCTTCAGAAGGATTTCCAAGTGTACTGTGATGCTTCTCGACAGGGACTTGGGAGTGTGCTGATGCAAGATGGGAGAGTAGTGTCTTATGCCTCGCGACAACTCAAGCACCATGAGCGGAATTACCCCACACACGACTTGGAGTTAGCGTCAGTGGTTCATGCGCTCAAGGTATGGAGGCATTACTTAATGGGAAAACACTGTGATGTGTACACCGACCACAAGAGCCTGAAATACATATTTACACAGAAGGAGCTGAACATGAGACAAAGGAGATGGTTGGAACTTATCAAGGACTATGATATGAATCTACAATACCACCCAGGAAAGGCCAATGTAGTAGCAGATGCTCTGAGCCGAAAGGTTTATGCCAATGGATTGACAATTGGTGAATTGCCTGAGGATTTGTGCAAGCAATTCAAGGACCTTAGACTGGAGGTAGTATCTGAAGGATATTTGGCTACAATGGAAGTCCAACCAACGCCTGTGACGTAATCAGAAGGCTCAAGTGGGAGACAAAGAGATAGATGAAGTTAAGGAAAAGATGAAGGAAGGTCGAGCAAGGGAATTCCATGAGGATGAGCAAGGTACCTTGTGGTATGGAGATCGCTTGTGTGCCCAACGATCCGGAGTTAAGGAAGTTGATTATGCAGAAGCTCATGACTGCCAGATTCCATACATCCGGCAATACGAAGATGTATATGGATCTAAAGGATGTTCGTGGAACAACATGAAGGGAGATATCGCCAAGCATATTGCCCTATGTGATGTATGTAGCCGAGTGAAGGCGGAACACCGAAACCAGCAGGATCATACAGCCTTGCCTGCGGATTGGAAATGGGATAGAGTGGGAATGGACTTTATCACAGGACTGCCCAGGACCAGGTCTGGATATGACTATTTGGGTAGTGGTCGATCATTTGACCAAGGTAGCCCACTTTATACCAGTGAAGACGACCTATACAAGTGCAAGGTTGGCCAAGATTTACATGGACAAGATTGTGTGCCTACATGGAGTTCCCAAGAGTATCGTATCTGATAGAGGCACCCAATTTACCTCACATTTCTGGCGCCAGCTGCACGAGTCACTTGGTACTAGGTTGGAGTTTAGCAACATTTCACCCATGGTGATGGATGTACCGAGAGGGTGAATCAGATTTTGGAAGACATGCTAAGATCTTGCGCTTTGGCTCATGGTTCTAGTTGGGATGAAAATTTGCCGTATGCGGAGTTTTCCTACAACAACAGCTATCAAACCAGCATCAAGACGTCACCGTTCGATGTGTTATATGGGAAATGGTGCCGAACACCATTGCTATGGGATGGAGTAGGAGAACGTCAGTTGTTTGGACCTGATTTGATCAAGGATGCTGAGGAGAAGGTCGCCTTGATTAGAGACAGACTGAAGGTAGCACAATCAAGGCAGAAGAGCTACGCTGACGCCAAGCGCAAGGAAGTGGTATATGAGATAGGTGATAGAGCATACCTCGGTATCGCCGTGGAATCAAGAGATTTGGAATTAAGGGTAAGCTGGCACCTCGATTTATTGGACCCTATCGAGTCTTAGCACGCAAAGGAGAAGTTGCTTATCAATTGGAGTTGCCAGAGGCTCTATCTGCTGTTCACAACGTGTTCCACGTATCCCAGCTGAAGGAGTGCCATCCGGAGATGGTGGATACACCATTGAGAGACACTGTACCGCTAGAAGAGGTTCAGCTTGAGAACGACTTGACCTATGAGGAGAAACCGGTCAAGATTCTGGAGATAGCAGAAAGGACTACCCGTACCAAGACAATCAAGTTTTGCAAGGTGCAGTGGAGCCACCACACCGAAGAGGAAGCCACTTGGGAGCATGAAGATGACATCCGAGAGGACTACCCACACCTATTTGCTAGCCACGCCGAATCTCGAGGACGAGATTCATCTTAAGGGGGTTAGTCTTGTCACATCCCAAATTTTAGATTTGGTCTTGCATATCATTCATATCATTGCATCATGCTTTTCCATGCAAAATCGTCGAGTAGAAAGGTTCGGCGAAACGCCATCGTCAAAACCCTTTTCCTGCGGGGAGCCTTAGAGGGACTTGCAACAACCACCCCTGTAGGTTCGCGCTTTCGCTCAAACTTCGACTGAAGGTTGTTCCCCTCGACGATACGAACCCGTAGGCGTGAAAATCGCTCAAATCGGAGTTCGTATGCAAAAGACTCGAACGTTTTAGTAAACCGCCAGAAAACTCCGAAAATCCGGACCGATTTCCGAAACGGAGTCCAACTGCGGACCGATTCGGTTCAGGATTTTTTTTTCTTTTCTTTTTTTCTGCGCGCGAGGGACTTCTTAAAGGAGGCCCCACCTGCCTCGTAGACCGTGCCCGACCCCGCCGCCACACCTCCACCCGCGTGACTCCTCCCTGCCGCCGCCTCCTGGCGCACGTCGCCGTCGCCGCTTCTCCTCGCCGCCGCCGGCCACCCCTCCGCCGCCGGCCATCGCCGCTCATTGCCGGGTTCGCTCGCCGCCCTCTTTCCGTTTCCGTGCTCCGCGTCTCCATCCGCCGCCAATGCACGCTGTAGATCGCCAGACGTCGCCGCCGCTTATTATTCCGGGAGCCATAGTTGACCGTGTGTGTACTTGCAGGAGTTTCCACACCACCGGAACCGACCGTCGCCGCCGTCCGGAGCTCGCCGGAGTTCGATTCGCCGTCCGTTTCCGGTAAGCCAGCAGCCACCGTCAGATCTCAGATCAGCGGCTTAGATCGTTCGTTGACTGGTCAGCACTCCAGACGTTGACTAGTCAGAGGCCCCAGACGTTGACTGGTCAGACGTCCGATCGGCGCCAAATCATCGTATTACGCTTGATCGGGTCAATTTCGTTAATCCCTTTAGTTGGCAGATTTCGGTAGAATCTTGTAAATTGCCTAGAAATGAAACTGCTTGGCCAAAAATTGCAAATAAAATATGCACGAGTTCAGTGAGTCGTGTAGAATCTCGCTGTACCTTTGGTTCAGACTTTTACCGTCAGGTTTAGTACAGTTTAATCAAACTAGTTAGTGGCCTTTTCGGAGTAATAAATTCGTAGTAAAAGTTTCGTAGCTCCGAAAATCGCGTGTGATATGTCCCTGAACTCGTATGAACGAGGGGAATCTCATCTTGATATAAAAAGATAGGCTTACAGTAAAAACTTCTGCAGTATTTGTCTAATGGCTTTCTGCAGTGTTTTAATTACTCGGGATGTTTTATAACTCCTTTTTGAGTAATTCCAATTGGTACTGTTTCTTATCGGTGATGCCTATGCGATAGAATTTTTCCAGGGTTTTACAAACATTATACTATCGGTAGTGAATTATTTAAGTTCTAGCGCTAGTAGAGATCTCTACTTTTGGTTAATAGTTTTCCTAGCGCCAAATCTATTTTCCATGCATGTATTCGGTAGTAATATGTATTAGTATTATATGGTGCAGCTGTAGCACCAATTCACTTGCCGTTCTTGCATTCATGCATCATCTTTGCTGCATATGTTTGTGAATTGTTTGTTTATGAATGCAATTGTGTCGTGTAGATTGTGTGGAGTGCAACCCTTGCTCGTGTTTGGATTGTTCCTCCGACCGCTTCAATCAAGGCAAGTAGATGCTACTTTTTTCATGATATCGTCCTACTATTTTCAATGCATTGTCGTGTATTTTGTAGTTGCATGAGTAGGATGATACTATCGCTATGCTATGTCCTATTATGTGGTAGGGCTTTCCTTGTAGATGAACCACCGTTGTAGATGTGCTTAGCCATGCTATGTTGAACGAGGGCTGGGTTACATCATTGATACTTGTTTTCTCAAAGTATTGGTTTGTGAAAACTAAAACAACTTAATCAATGAATCCCCTGGGTGTGATGGTATTGATAATTTTTGGTGGTTTCATTGCGGAAAGGCACCCAGGTATCAAGAGAGAATGATTGGCTTCTTTATTGTGTAGCTTACGTGTACAACCATGTGCCAATAATGAAATGGGCGGTTGGTTGGACTTAGTAGGTTATGGTAACTCGAACCCGCGTATCCAGAGATGTAGAATTTTGGTAGGTTGGACCGGTGCGCGTCGGGATTGAGGAGCTACTTCCCGAACAGTCTCTTCTTAGTATTCTCCCTATCATCACCCAAAATGAGAGTGATGGTACGAGCTGGGCTGGCCAAGTCACATGGGTAAAGTGTACTAATCTCTGCAGAGTGTATAATCTAATCGATTAGCCGTGTTCCCGGTTATGGACAACTGAGTTGCTAGATATTGATTCCATGACATGTTTCTCGCTTATTCTAATTTCATAATTGTTTTAATGTTGTTGGGATAACTTAATTGGGATCTTTTCAAAGAAAATTCAAAACTGTTTATGAAAGTAGGACAAAGTTATTTGCAAATGCAAGCCAGACGCAGCTCCACCTGCCAAATATGCATGTAGATGTTAGTACTATTGTCTCCATTTACTAGCTCTACTTGCCATACATTCCATGTATTGACCCTTCGGGGCTGTTGCGTTTTATGCTGCAGGTTAATCCGATTCTGATTGATCGTTATAGGCCACGGTACTCCACTCGGCACTTGTTCACTTGTGGGCAATTTGAAGAATGGAGGATTTAATCGTTTATGTTGCTACCTGAATAATTTGAGCTAGCTTGTGCTAAGATTTTATTGTAATAATGGTACTCTGGATCTTCGTTATCTATGATACACGGATATTTTGCTATGTTATCTATCTTACTCTATTGTGGGCCAATGAACTGATCCAGGGATTGGCATGTCACATAGAGGCCACGGTCTTTTCAGAACCGGGGTGTCACACATTGCATGTGTGTTCTTTTCATAAACCACAGGTATCCACTGGATGTCATGGCATGTGTGTTCTTTTTATAAACCACATTGAACCACTGATGTCATTGCATGTGTGTTCTTTTCATAAACCACATGGATCCACTAGATGTCATTGCATGTGTGTTCTTTTCATAAACCACACCGATCCACTAGATGTCATTGCATTTGTGTTATTTTCAGAAACCACACTGATACACTAGATGTCATTGTAGTGTGTATTTTTCATAAACCACACTAATCCACTATATGGCATTGCATGTGTGTTCTTTTCATAAACCACACCGATCCACTAGTGTGATTGCATGTGTGTTCTTTTCATAGACCACATGGATCCACTAGATGTCATTGCATGTGTGTTCATTTCATAAACCACAATGATCCACTAGATGCCATTGCATGTGTGTTCGTCTCATAAATCACATGGATCCACTAGATGTCATTAAATGTGTGTTCTTTTCATAAACCACAAGGGTCCACTATATGTCATTGCATGTGTGTTCTTTTCATAAACCACAAGGGTCCACTATATGTTATTGCATGTGTGTTCTTTTCATAAACCACATGGATCCACTAGATGTCAGTGCATGTCTGTTGTTTTAATAAACCGCATGGATCCACTGATGTCATTGCATGTGTGTTATTTTCATAAACCATAGGGATCCACTAGATGTCATTGCATGTTAGTTGTTTTCATAAACCACACTGATCCACTAGATGTCATTGCATGTGTGTCCTTTTCATAAACCACACTGATCCACTAGATGTCATTGCATGTGTGTTCTTATCCTAAACCACATGGATCCACTAGTGTCATTGCATCTGTGTTGTTTTCATAAACCATATGGATCCACTAGATGTCATTGCATGTGCGTTCTTTTCCAAAACCACAGGGATCCACTAGATGTCATTGCATGTGTGGTCTTTTCATAAACCACATGGATCCACTATATGTCATTGCATGTGTGTTCATTTCATAAACCACATGGATCCACTGATGTCATTGCATGCGTGTTCTTTTCATAAACCATATGGATCCACTAGATGTCATTGCATGTGCGTTCTTTTCATAAACCACATGGATCCACAAGATGTCATTGCATGTGTGTTCATTTCATAAACCACATGGATCCACTAGATGTCATTCCATGTGTGTTCTTTTCATAAACCACATGGATCCACTAGATGTCATTGTATGTGTGTTCTTTTCATAAAGCACACTGATCCACTAGATGTCATTGCATGTGTGTTCTTTTCATAGACCACACGGATCCACAAGATTTCATTTCATGTGTGTTCATTCATAAACCACATGGATCCACTAGCGTCATTGCATGTGTGTTCTTTTCATAAACCACACTGATCCACTAGTGTCATTGCATGTGTGTTCTTTTCCTAAACCACAATGATCCACTAGATGTTATTGCATGTGTGTTCGTTTCATAAATCGCATGGATCCACTAGATGTCATTAAATTAGTGTTCTTTTCATAAACCACATGGGTCCACTATATGTCATTGCATGTGTGTTCTTTTCATAAACCACATGGATCCACTAGATGTCAGTGCATGTGTGTTCTTTTCATAAACCACATGGATCCACTAGGTGTCATTCCATGTGTGTTCTTTTCATAAACCACATGGATCCACTAGATGTCATTGTATGTGTGTTCTTTTCATAAAGCACACTGATCCACTAGATGTCATTGCATGTGTGTTCTTTTCATAAGCCACACGGATCCACTAGATTTCATTTCATGTGTGTTCATTCATAAACCACATGGATCCACTAGTGTCATTGCATGTGTGTTCTTTTCATAAACCATATGGATCTACTAGATGTCATTGCATGTGTTTTCTTTTCCAAAACCACATGCATCCACTAGATGTCATTGCATGTGTGTTCTTTTCATAAACCATGTATCCACCGATGTCATTGCATGTGTGTTCTTTTATAAACCACATTGAACCACTGATGTCATTGCATGTGTGTTCTTTTCATAAACCACATGGATCCACTAGATGTCATTGCATGTGTGTTCTTTTCATAAACCACACAGATCCACTAGATGTCATTGCATTTGTGTTATTTTCAGAAACCACACTGATACACTAGATGTCATTGTAGTGTGTCTTTTTCATAAACCACACTAATCCACTATATGGCATTGCATGTGTGTTCTTTTCATAAACCACACCGATCCACTAGTGTGATTGCATGTGTGTTCTTTTCATAAACCACATGGATCCACTAGATGTCATTGCATGTGTGTTCATTTCATAAACCATAATGATCCACTAGATGTCATTGCATGTGTGTTCGTTTCATAAATCACATGGATCCACTAGATGTCATTAAATGTGTGTTCTTTTCATAAACCACAAGGGTCCACTATATGTCATTGCATGTGTGTTCTTTTCATAAACCACAAGGGTCCACTATATGTCATTGCATGTGTGTTCTTTTCATAAACCACATGGATCCACTAGATGTCAGTGCATGTCTGTTGTTTTCATAAACCGCATGGATCCACTAATGTCATTGCATGTGTGTTATTTTCATAAACCACAGGGATCCACTAGATGTCATTGCATGTTTGTTGTTTTCATAAACCACACTGATCCACTAGATGTCATTGCATGTGTTTCCTTTTCATAAACCACACTGATCCACTAGATGTCATTGCATGTGTGTTCTTATACTAAACCACATGGATCCACTAGTGTCATTGCATCTGTGTTGTTTTCATAAACCATATGGATCCACTAGATGTCATTGCATGTGCGTTCTTTTCCAAAACCACATGGATCCACTAGATGTCATTGCATGTGTGTTCTTTTCATAAACAACATGGATACACCGGATGTCATTGCATGTGTGTTCTTTTTATAAAACACATTGAACCACTGATGTCATTGCATGTGTGTTATTTTCATAAACCATATGGATCCACTAGATGTCATTGCATGTGTTTTCTTTTCCAAAACCACATGCATCCACTAGATGTCATTAAATGTGTGTTCTTTTTATAAACCACAAGGTTCCACTATATGTCATTGCATGTGTGTTCTTTTCATAAACCACATGGATCCACTAGATGTCAGTGCATGTCGGTTGTTTTCATAAACCGCATGGATCCACTAATGTCATTGCATGTGTGTTCTTTTCATAAACAACATGGATCCACTGGACGTCATTGCATATATGTTCTTTTTATAAAACACATTGAACCACTGATGTCATTGCATGTGTGTTATTTTCATAAACCACAGGGATCCACTAGATGTCATTGCATGTGTGTTGTTTTCATAAACCACATGGATCCACTATATGTCATTGCATATGTGTGTTCATTTCATAAACCACATGGATCCACTGATGTCATTGCATGCGTGTTCTTTTCATAAACCATATGGATCCACTAGATGTCATTGCATGTGCGTTCTTTTCATAAACGACATGGATCCACTAGATGTCATTGCATGTTTGTTCATTTCATAAACCACATGGATCCACTAGATGTCATTCCATGTGTGTTCTTTTCATAAACCACATGGATCCACTAGATGTCATTGTATGTGTGTTCTTTTCATAAAGCACACTGATCCACTAGATGTCATTGCATGTGTGTTCTTTTCATAGACCACACGGATCCATAAGATTTCATTTCATGTGTGTTCATTCATAAACCACATGGATCCACTAGCGTCATTGCATGTGTGTTCTTTTCATAAACCACACTGATCCACTAGTGTCATTGCATGTGTGTTCTTTTCCTAAACCACATTGATCCACTAGATGTTATTGCATGTGTGTTCGTTTCATAAATCACATGGATCCACTAGATGTCATTAAATTTGTGTTCTTTTCATAAACCACATGGGTCCACTATATGTCATTGCATGTGTGTCTTTTCATAAACCACATGGATCCACTAGATGTCAGTGCATGTGTGTTGTTTTCATAAACCACATGGATCCACTAGGTGTCATTCCATGTGTGTTCTTTTCATAAACCACATGGATCCACTAGATGTCATTGTATGTGTGTTCTTTTCATAAAGCACACTGTTCCACTAGATGTCATTGCATGTGTGTTCTTTTCATAAGCCACACGGATCCACTAGATTTCATTTCATGTGTGTTCATTCATAAACCACATGGATACAATAGTGTCATTGCATGTGTGTTCGTTTCATAAATCACATGGATCCACTAGATGTCATTAAATGTGTGTTATTTTTATAAACCACAAGGGTCCACTATATGTCATTGCATGTTTGTTCTTTTCGTAAACCACATGGATCCACTAGATGTCAGTGCATGTCGGTTGTTTTCGTAAACCGCATGGATCCACTAATGTCATTGCATGTGTGTTCTTTTCATAAACAACATGGATCCACTGGACGTCATTGCATATATGTTCTTTTTATAAAACACATTGAACCACTGATGTCATTGCATGTGTGTTATTTTCATAAACCACAGGGATCCACTAGATGTCATTGCATGTGTGTTCTTTTCATAAACCACATGGATCCACTATATGTCATTGCATGTGTGTTCATTTCATAAACCACATGGATCCACTGATGTCATTGCATGCGTGTTCTTTTCATAAACCATATGGATCCACTAGATGTCATTGCATGTGCGTTCTTTTGATAAACGACATGGATCCACTAGATGTCATTGCATGTTTGTTCATTTCATAAACCACATGGATCCACTAGATGTCATTCCATGTGTGTTCTTTTCATAAACCACATGGATCCACTAGATGTCATTGTATGTGTGTTCTTTTCATAAAGCACACTGATCCACTAGATGTCATTGCATGTGTGTTCTTTTCATAGACCACACGGATCCATAAGATTTCATTTCATGTGTGTTCATTCATAAACCACATGGATCCACTAGCGTCATTGCATGTGTGTTCTTTTCATAAACCACACTGATCCACTAGTGTCATTGCATGTGTGTTCTTTTCCTAAACCACAATGATCCACTAGATGTTATTGCATGTGTGTTCGTTTCATAAATCACATGGATCCACTAGATGTCATTAAATTTGTGTTCTTTTCATAAACCACATGGGTCCACTATATGTCATTGCATGTGTGTCTTTTCATAAACCACATGGATCCACTAGATGTCAGTGCATGTGTGTTCTTTTCATAAACCACATGGATCCACTAGGTGTCATTCCATGTGTGTTCTTTTCATAAACCACATGGATCCACTAGATGTCATTGTATGTGTGTTCTTTTCATAAAGCACACTGTTCCACTAGATGTCATTGCATGTGTGTTCTTTTCATAAGCCACACGGATCCACTAGATTTCATTTCATGTGTGTTCATCCATAAACCACATGGATCCACTAGTGTCATTGCATGTGTGTTCTTTTCATAAACCATATGGATCCACTAGATGTCATTGCATGTGTTTTCTTTTCCAAAACCACATGCATCCACTAGATGTCATTGCATGTGTGTTCTTTTTATAAACCACATGGATCCACTGGATGTCATTGCATGTGTGTTCTTTTTATAAACCACATTGAACCAATGATGTCATTACATGTGTGTTCTTTTCATAAAACCACATGGATCCACTAGATGTCATTGCATGTGTGTTCTTTTCATAAACCACACAGATCCACTAGATGTCATTGCGTTTGTGTTATTTTCAGAAACCACACTGATACACTAGATGTCATTGTAGTGTGTCTTTTTCATAAACCACACTAATCCACTATATGGCATTGCATGTGTGTTCTTTTCATAAACCACACTGATCCACTAGTGTGATTGCATGTGTGTTCTTTTCATAAACCACATGGATCCACTAGATGTCATTGCATGTGTGTTCATTTCATAAACCACAATGATCCACTAGATGTCATTGCATGTGTGTTCGTTTCATAAATCACATGGATCCACTAGATGTCATTAAATGTGTGTTCTTTTTATAAACCACAAGGGTCCACTATATGTCATTGCATGTTTGTTCTTTTCGTAAACCACATGGATCCACTAGATGTCAGTGCATGTTTGTTGTTTTCATAAAACGCATGGATCCACTGATGTCATTGCATGTGTGTTATTTTCATAAACCACATGGATCCACTAGATGTCATTGCATGTTTGTTCTTTTCATAAACCACACTGATCCACTATATGTCATTGCATGTGTGTCCTTTTCATAAACCACACTGATCCACTAAATGTCATTGCATGTGTGTTCTTTTCCTAAACCACATGGATCCACTAGTGTCATTGCATGTCTGTTGTTTTCATAAACCATATGAATCCACTAGATGTCATTGCATGTGCGTTCTTTTCATAAACAACATGGATCCACCGGATGTCATTGCATGTGTGTTCTTTTTATAAAACACACTGAACCACTGATGTCATTGCATGTGTGTTATTTTCATAAACCACAGGGATCCACTAGATGTCATTGCATGTGTGTTCTTTTCATAAACCACATCGATCCACTAGATGTCATTGCATGTGTGTTCATTTCATAAACCACATGGATCCACTAGATGTCATTCCATGTGTGTTCTTTTCATAAACCACATGGATCCACTAGTGTCATTGCATGTGTGTTCTTTTCCTAAACCACATGGATCCACTAGATGTCATTGTATGTGTGTTCTTTTCATAAAGCACACTGATCCACTAGATGTCATTGCATGTGTGTTCTTTTCATAAGCCACACGGATCCACTAGATTTCATTTCATGTGTGTTCATTCATAAACCACATGGATCCACTAGTGTCATTGCATGTGTGTTCTTTTCATAAACCATATGGATCCACTAGTTGTCATTGCATGTGTTTTCTTTTCCAAAACCACATGCATCCACTATATGTCATTGCATGTGTGTTCTTTTTATAAACCACATGGATCCACTGGATGTCATTGCATGTGTGTTCTTTTTATAAACCACATTGAACCACTGATGTCATTGCATGTGTGTTATTTTCATAAACCACATGGATCCACTAGATGTCATTGCATGTGTGTTCTTTTCATAAACCACACAGATCCACTAGATGTCATTGCGTTTGTGTTATTTTCAGAAACCACACTGATACACTAGATGTCATTGTAGTGTGTCTTTTTCATAAACCACACTAATCCACTATATGGCATTGCATGTGTGTTCTTTTCATAAACCACACTGATCCACTAGTGTGATTGCATGTGTGTTCTTTTCATAAACCACATGGATCCACTAGATGTCAATGCATGTGTGTTCATTTCATAAACCACAATGATCCACCAGATGTCATTGCATGTGTGTTCGTTTCATAAATCACATCGATCCACTAGATGTCATTAAATGTGTGTTCTTTTTATAAACCACAAGGGTCCACTATATGTCATTGCATGTGTGTTCTTTTCATAAACCACATGGATCCACTAGATGTCAGTGCATGTTTGTTGTTTTCATAAACCTCATGGATCCACTGATGTCATTGCATGTGTGTTATTTTCATAAACCACATGGATCCACTAGATGTCATTGCATGTTTGTTCTTTTCATAAACCACACTGATCCACTAGATGTCATTGCATGTGTGTCTTTTTCATAAACCACACTGATCCACTAAATGTCATTGCATGTGTGTTCTTTTCCTAAACCACATGGATCCACTAGTGTCATTGCATGTGTGTTGTTTTCATAAACCATATGGATCCACTAGATGTCATTGCATGTGCGTTCTTTTCATAAACAACATGGATCCACCGGATGTTATTGCATGTGTGTTCTTTTTATAAAACACAATAAACCACTAATGTCATTGCATGTGTGTTATTTTCATAAACCACATGGATCCACTAGATGTCATTGTATGTGTGTTCTTTTCATAAAGCACACTGATCCACTAGATGTCATTGCATGTGTGTTCTTTTCATAAGCCACACGGATCCACTAGATTTCATTTCATGTGTGTTCATTCATAAACCACATGGATCCACTAGTGTCATTGCATGTGTGTTCTTTTCATAAACCATATGGATCCACTAGTTGTCATTGCATGTGTTTTCTTTTCCAAAACCACATGCATCCACTATATGTCATTGCATGTGTGTTCTTTTTATAAACCACATGGATCCACTGGATGTCATTGCATGTGTGTTCTTTTTATAAACCACATTGAACCACTGATGTCATTGCATGTGTGTTCTTTTCATAAACCACATGGATCCACTAGATGTCATTGCATGTGTGTTCTTTTCATAAACCACACAGATCCACTAGATGTCATTGCATTTGTGTTATTTTCAGAAACCACACTGATACACTAGATGTCATTGTAGTGTGTCTTTTTCATAAACCACACTAATCCACTATATGGCATTGCATGTGTGTTCTTTTCATAAACCACACTGATCCACTAGTGTTAATGCATGTGTTCTTTCATAAACCACATGGATCCACTAGATGTCAATGCATGTGTGTTCATTTCATAAACCACAATGATCCACCAGATGTCATTGCATGTGTGTTCGTTTCATAAATCACATCGATCCACTAGATGTCATTAAATGTGTGTTCTTTTTATAAACCACAAGGGTCCACTATATGTCATTGCATGTGTGTTCTTTTCATAAACCACATGGATCCACTAGATGTCAGTGCATGTTTGTTGTTTTCATAAACCGCATGGATCCACTGATGTCATTGCATGTGTGTTATTTTCATAAACCACATGGATCCACTAGATGTCATTGCATGTTTGTTCTTTTCATAAACCACACTGATCCACTAGATGTCATTGCATGTGTGTCTTTTTCATAAACCACACTGATCCACTAAATGTCATTGCATGTGTGTTCTTTTCCTAAAGCACATGGATCCACTAGTGTCATTGCATGTGTGTTGTTTTCATAAACCATATGGATCCACTAGATGTCATTGCATGTGCGTTCTTTTCATAAACAACATGGATCCACCGGATGTTATTGCATGTGTGTTCTTTTTATAAAACACAATAAACCACTAATGTCATTGCATGTGTGTTATTTTCATAAACCACAGGGATCCACTAGATGTCATTGCATGTGTGTTCTTTTCATAAACCACATGGATCCACTATATGTCATTGCATGTGTGTTCATTTCATAAACCACATGGATCCACTGATGTCATTGCATGTGTGTTCTTTTCATAAACCACATGGATCCAGTAGATGTCATTGCATGTGCGTTCTTTTCATAAACCACAAGGATCCACTAGATGTCATTGCATGTGTGTTCATTTCATAAACCACATGGATCCACTAGATGTCATTCCATGTGTGTTCTTTTCATAAACCACATGGATCCACTAGATGTCATTGTATGTGTGTTCTTTTCATAAAGCACACTGATCCACTAGATGTCATTGCATGTGTGTTCTTTTCATAAGCCACACGGATCCACTAGATTTCATTTCATGTGTGTTCATTCATAAACCACATGGATCCACTAGTGTTATTGCATGTGTGTTCTTTTCATAAACCACACTGATCCATTAGTGTCATTGCATGTGTGTTCTTTTCATAAACCACAATGATCCACTAAATGTTATTGCATGTGTGTTCGTTTCATAAATCACATGGATCCACTAGATGTCATTAAATTTTGTTCTTTTCATAAACCACATGGGTCCACTATATGTCATTTCATGTGTGTTCTTTTCATAAACCACATGGATCCACTAGATGTCAGTGCATGTGTGTTCTTTTCGTAAACCACATGGATCCACTGTTGTCATTGCATGTGTGTTCTTTTCATAAACCACATGGATCCATTGGATGTCATTCCATGTTTGTTCTTTTCATAAACCACACTGATCCACTATATGTCATTGCATGTGTGTTCTTTTCATAAACCACACTGATCCACTAGATGACATTGCATGTGTGTTCTTTTTGTAAACCACATGGATCCACTAGTGTCATTGCATGTGTGTTGTTTTCATAAACCATATGGATCCACAAGACGTCATTGCATGTGTTTTCTTTTCATAAACCACATGGATCCACTTGATGTCATTGCATGTTTGTTCTTTTCATAAACCACGTGGATCCACTGATGTCATTGCATGTGTGTTCTTTTTGTAAACCACATTGAACCACTGATGTCATTGCTTGTTTGTTCTTTTCATAAACCACACTGATCCACTATATGTCATAGCATGTGTGTTCTTTTCATAAACCACACTAATCCACTAGATGTCACTGCATGTGTGTTCTTTTCGTAAACCACATGGATCCACTAGTGTCATTGCATGTGTGTTCTTTTCATAAACCACACTGATCCGAAAGATGTCATTGCATGTGTGCATTTCATAAACCACAATGATCCACATGGATCCACTGATGTCATTCCATGTGTGTTCTTTTCATAAACCACATGGATCCACTAGATGTCATTGCATGCGTGTTCTTTTCGTAAACCACATGGATCCACTAGTGTCATTGCATGTGTGTTCTTTTTGTAAACCACATTGATCCACTAGATGTCATTGCATGTGTGTTCTTTTCCTAAACCACATGGATCCACTAGTGTCATTGCATGTGTGTTATTTTCATAAACCATATGGATCCACTAGATGTCATTGCATGTGTGTTCTTTTCCAAAACCACATGGATCCACTAGATGTCATTGCATGTGTGTTCTTTTCATAAACAACATGGATCCACCGGATGTCATTGCATGTGTGTTCTTTTTATAAAACACAATGATCCACTAGATGTCATTGCATGTGTGTTCGTTTCATAAATCACATGGATCCACTAGATGTCATTAAATGTGTGTTCTTTTTATAAACCACAAGGGTCCACTAGATGTCATTGCATGTGTGTTCTTTTCATAAACCACATGGATCCACTAGATGTCAGTGCATGTGTTTTCTTTTCATAAACCACATGGATCCACTTGATGTCATTGCATGTTTGTTCTTTTCATAAACCACATGGATCCACTAGATGTCATTGCATGCGTGCTCTTTTCGTAAACCACATGGATCCACTAGTGTCATTGCATGTCTGTTCTTTTCATAAACCACACGGATCCACTAGATGTCATTGCATGTGTGTTCTTTTCGTAAACCACATGGATCCACTAGTGTCATTGCATGTGTGTTCTTTTCATAAACCATATGGATCCACTAGATGTCATTGCATGTGGTTTCTTTTCCAAAACCACATGCATCCACTAGATGTCATTGCATGTGTGTTCTTTTCATAAACCACATGGATCCACTGGATGTCATTGCATGTGTGTTCTTTTTATAAACCACATTGAACCACTGATGTCATTGCATGTGTGTTCTTTTCATAAACCACATGGATCCACTAGATGTCATTGCATGTGTGTTCTTTTCATAAACCACACAGATCCACTAGATGGCATTGCATTTGTGTTATTTTCAGAAACCACACTGATACACTAGATGTCATTGTAGTGTGTCTTTTTCATAAACCACACTAATCCACTATATGGCATTGCATGTGGTATCTTTTCATAAACCACACTGATCCACTAGTGTGATTGCATGTGTGTTCTTTTCATGAACCACATGGATCCACTAGATGTCATTGCATGTGTGATCATTTCATAAACCACAATGATCCACTAGATGTCATTGCATGTGTGTTCGTTTCATAAATCACATGGATCCACTAGATGTCATTAATGTGTGTTCTTTTCATAAACCATAAGGGTCCACTATATGTCATTGCATGTGTGTTCTTTTCATAAACCACATGGATCCACTAGATGTCAGTGCATGTTTGTTGTTTTCATAAACCGCATGGATCCACTGATGTCATTGCATGTGTGTTATTTTCAAAAACCACATGGATCCACTAGATGTCATTGCATGTTTGTTCTTTTCGTAAACCACATTGATCCACTAGATGTCATTGCATGTGTGTCTTTTTCATAAACCACACTGGTCCACTAAATGTCATTGCATGTGTGTTCTTTTCCTAAACCACATGGATCCACTAGTGTCATTGCATGTGTGTTGTTTTCATAAACCATATGGATCCACTAGATGTCATTGCATGTGCGTTCTTTTCATAAACAACATGGATCCACCGGATATCATTGCATGTGTGTTCTTTTTATAAAACACACTGAACCACTGATGTCATTGCATGTGTGTTATTTTCATAAACCACAGGGATCCACTAGATGTCATTGCATGTGTGTTCTTTTCATAAACCACATGGATCCACTATATGTCATTGCATGTGTGTTCATTTCATAAACCACATGGATCCACTGATGTCATTGCATGCGTGTTCTTTTCATAAACCACGTGGATCCAGTAGATGTCATTGCATGTGCGTTCTTTTCATAAACCACAAGGATCCACTAGATGTAATTGCATGTGTGTTCATTTCATAAACCACATGGATCCACTAGATGTCATTCCATGTGTGTTCTTTTCATAAACCACATGGATCCACTAGATGTCATTGTATGTGTGTTCTTTTCATAAAGCACACTGATCCACTAGATGTCATTGCTTGTGTGTTCTTTTCATAAGCCACACGGATCCACTAGATTTCATTTCATGTGTGTTCATTCATAAACCACATGGATCCACTAGTGTCATTGCATGTGTGTTCTTTTCATAAACCATACTGATCCATTAGTGTCATTGCATGTGTGTTCTTTTCATAAACCACAATGATCCACTAAATGTTATTTCATGTGTGTTCGTTTCATAAATCACATGGATCCACTAGATGTCATTAAATTTTGTTCTTTTCATAAACCACATGGGTCCACTATATGTCATTTCATGTGTGTTCTTTTCATAAACCACATGGATCCACTAGATGTCAGTGCATGTGTGTTCTTTTCGTAAACCACATGGATCCACTGTTGTCATTGCATGTGTGTTCTTTTCATAAACCACATGGATCCATTGGATGTCATTGCATGTTTGTTCTTTTCATAAACCACACTGATCCACTATATGTCATTGCATGTGTGTTCTTTTCATAAACCACACTGATCCACTAGATGACATTGCATGTGTGTTCTTTTCGTAAACCACATGGATCCACTAGTGTCATTGCATGTGTGTTGTTTTCATAAACCATATGGATCCACAAGACGTCATTGCATGTGTTTTCTTTTCATAAACCACATGGATCCACTTGATGTCATTGCATGTTTGTTCTTTTCATAAACCACATGGATCCACTGATGTCATTGCATGTGTGTTGTTTTCATAAACCATATGGATCCACTAGATGTCATTGCATGTGTGTTCTTTTCCAAAACCACATGGATCCACTAGATGTCATTGCATGTGTGTTCTTTTCATAAACAACATGGATCCACCGGATGTCATTGCAAGTGTGTTCTTTTTATAAAACACAATGATCCACTAGATGTCATTGCATGTGTGTTCGTTTCATAAATCACATGGATCCACTAGATGTCATTAAATGTGTGTTCTTTTTATAAACCACAAGGGTCCACTAGATGTCATTGCATGTGTGTTCTTTTCATAAACCACATGGATCCACTAGATGTCAGTGCATGTGTTTTCTTTTCATAAACCACATGGATCCACTTGATGTCATTGCATGTTTGTTCTTTTCATAAACCACATGGATCCACTAGATGTCATTGCATGCGTGTTCTTTTCGTAAACCATATGGATCCACTAGTGTCATTGCATGTGTGTTCTTTTCGTAAACCACACTGATCCACTAGATGTCATTGCATGTGTGTTCTTTTCGTAAACCACATGGATCCACTAGTGTAATTGCATGTGTGTTCTTTTCATAAACCATATGGATCCACTAGATGTCATTGCATGTGGTTTCTTTTCCAAAACCACATGCATCCACTAGATGTCATTGCATGTGTGTTCTTTTCATAAACCACATGGATCCACTAGATGTCATTGCATGTGTGTTCTTTTTATAAACCACATTGAACCACTGATGTCATTGCATGTGTGTTATTTTCATAAACCACAGGGATCCACTAGATGTCATTGCATGTGTGTTCTTTTCATAAACCACACAGATCCACTAGAAGTCATTGCATGTGTGTTCTTTTCATAAACCACATGGATCCACTAGCTGTGATTGCATGTGTGTTCTTTTCCTAAACCACACTGATCCACTAGATGTCATTGCATGTGTATTCTTTTCATAAACAACATGGATCCACTAGATGTCATTGCATGTGTGTTCTTTTCATAAACCACATGGATCCACTAGATGTCATTGCATGTGTGTTCATTTCATAAACCACAATGATCCACTAGATGTCATTGCATGTGTGTTCGTTTCATAAATCACATTGATCCACTAGATGTCATTAATGTGTGTTCTTTTCATAAACCACAAGCGTCCACTATATGTCATTGCATGTGTGTTCTTTTCATAAACCACATGGATCCACGAGATGTCAATGCATGTTTGTTGTTTTCATAAACCGCATGGATCCACTGATGTCATTGCATGTGTGTTCTTTTCATAAACCACATGGATCCATTGGATGTCATTGCATGTTTGTTCTTTTCATAAACCACACTGATCCACTATATGTCATTGCATGTGTGTTCTTTTCATAAACCACACTGATCCACTAGATGACATTGCATGTGTGTTCTTTTCGTAAACCACATGGATCCACTAGTGTCATTGCATGTGTGTTGTTTTCATAAACCATATGGATCCACAAGACGTCATTGCATGTGTTTTCTTTTCATAAACCACATGGATCCACTTGATGTCATTGCATGTTTGTTTTTTTCATAAACCACATGGATCCACTGATGTCATTGCATGTGTGTTGTTTTCATAAACCATATGGATCCACTAGATGTCATTGCATGTGTGTTCTTTTCCAAAACCACATGGATCCACTAGATGTCATTGCATGTGTGTTCTTTTCATAAACAACATGGATCCACCGGATGTCATTGCAAGTGTGTTCTTTTTATAAAACACAATGATCCACTAGATGTCATTGCTTGTGTGTTCGTTTCATAAATCACATGGATCCACTAGATGTCATTAAATGTGTGTTCTTTTTATAAACCACAAGGGTCCACTAGATGTCATTGCATGTGTGTTCTTTTCATAAACCACATGGATCCACTAGATGTCAGTGCATGTGTTTTCTTTTCATAAACCACATGGATCCACTTGATGTCATTGCATGTTTGTTCTTTTCATAAACCACATGGATCCACTAGATGTCATTGCATGCGTGTTCTTTTCGTAAACCATATGGATCCACTAGTGTCATTGCATGTGTGTTCTTTTCGTAAACCACACTGATCCACTAGATGTCATTGCATGTGTGTTCTTTTCGTAAACCACATGGATCCACTAGTGTCATTGCATGTGTGTTCATTTCATAAACCATATGGATCCACTAGATGTCATTGCATGTGGTTTCTTTTCCAAAACCACATGCATCCACTAGATGTCATTGCATGTGTGTTCTTTTCATAAACCACATGGATCCACTGGATGTCATTGCATGTGTGTTCTTTTTATAAACCACATTGAACCACTGATGTCATTGCATGTGTGTTATTTTCATAAACCACAGGGATCCACTAGATGTCATTGCATGTGTGTTCTTTTCATAAACCACACAGATCCACTAGATGTCATTGCATGTGTGTTCTTTTCATAAACCACATGGATCCACTAGCTGTGATTGCATGTGTGTTCTTTTCCTAAACCACACTGATCCACTAGATGTCATTGCATGTGTATTCTTTTCATAAACAACATGGATCCACTAGATGTCATTGCATGTGTGTTCTTTTCATAAACCACATGGATCCACTAGATGTCATTGCATGTGTGTTCATTTCATAAACCACAATGATCCACTAGATGTCATTGCATGTGTGTTCGTTTCATAAATCACATGGATCCACTAGATGTCATTAATGTGTGTTCTTTTCATAAACCACAAGGGTCCACTATATGTCATTGCATGTGTGTTCTTTTCATAAATCACATGGATCCACGAGATGTCAATGCATGTTTGTTGTTTTCATAAACCGCATGGATCCACTGATGTCATTGCATGTGTGTTATTTTCATAAACGACATGGATCCACTAGATGTCATTGCATGTTTGTTCTTTTCATAAACCACACTGATCCACTAGATGTCATTGCATGTGTGTCCTTTTTATAAACCACACTGGTCCACTAAATGTCATTGCATGTGTGTTCTTTTCCTAAACCACATAGATCCACTAGTTTCATTGCATGTGTGTTGTTTTCATAAACCATATGGATACACTAGATGTCATTGCATGTGCGTTCTTTTCATAAACAACATGGATCCACCGGATGTCATTGCATGTGTGTTCTTTTTATAAAACACATTAAACCACTGATGTCATTGCATGTGTGTTATTTTCATAAACCACAGGGATCCACTAGATGTCATTGCATGTGTGTTCTTTTCATAAACCACATGGATCCACTATATGTCATTGCATGTGTGTTCATTTCATAAACCACATGGATCCACTAATGTTGTTGCATGTGTGTTCTTTTCATAAACCACATGGATCCAGTATATGTCATTGCATGTGCGTTCTTTTCATAAACCACATGGATCCACTAATGTTGTTGCATGTGTGTTCTTTTCATAAACCACACGGATCCACTAGATGTCATTGCATGTGTGTTCTTTTCGTAAACCACATGGATCCACTAGTGTCATTGCATGTGTGTTCTTTTCATAAACCATATGGATCCACTAGATGTCATTGCATGTGGTTTCTTTTCCAAAACCACATGCATCCACTAGATGTCATTGCATGTGTGTTCTTTTCATAAACCACATGGATCCACTGGATGTCATTGCATGTGTGTTCTTTTTATAAACCACATTGAACCACTGATGTCATTGCATGTGTGTTCTTTTCATAAACCACATGGATCCACTAGATGTCATTGCATGTGTGTTCTTTTCATAAACCACACAGATCCACTAGATGGCATTGCATTTGTGTTATTTTCAGAAACCACACTGATACACTAGATGTCATTGTAGTGTGTCTTTTTCATAAACCACACTAATCCACTCTATGGCATTGCATGTGGTATCTTTTCATAAACCACACTGATCCACTAGTGTGATTGCATGTGTGTTCTTTTCATGAACCACATGGATCCACTAGATGTCATTGCATGTGTGTTCATTTCATAAACCACAATGATCCACTAGATGTCATTGCATGTGTGTTCGTTTCATAAATCACATGGATCCACTAGATGTCATTAATGTGTGTTCTTTTCATAAACCATAAGGGTCCACTATATGTCATTGCATGTGTGTTCTTTTCATAAACCACATGGATCCACTAGATGTCAGTGCATGTTTGTTGTTTTCATAAACCGCATGGATCCACTGATGTCATTGCATGTGTGTTATTTTCAAAAACCACATGGATCCACTAGATGTCATTGCATGTTTGTTCTTTTCGTAAACCACATTGATCCACTAGATGTCATTGCATGTGTGTCTTTTTCATAAACCACACTGGTCCACTAAATGTCATTGCATGTGTGTTCTTTTCCTAAACCACATGGATCCACTAGTGTCATTGCGTGTGTGTTGTTTTCATAAACCATACGGATCCACTAGATGTCATTGCATGTGCGTTCTTTTCATAAACAACATGGATCCACCGGATATCATTGCATGTGTGTTCTTTTTATAAAACACACTGAACCACTGATGTCATTGCATGTGTGTTATTTTCATAAACCACAGGGATCCACTAGATGTCATTGCATGTGTGTTCTTTTCATAAACCACATGGATCCACTATATGTCATTGCATGTGTGTTCATTTCATAAACCACATGGATCCACTGATGTCATTGCATGCGTGTTCTTTTCATAAACCACGTGGATCCAGTAGATGTCATTGCATGTGCGTTCTTTTCATAAACCACAAGGATCCACTAGATGTAATTGCATGTGTGTTCATTTCATAAACCACATGGATCCACTAGATGTCATTCCATGTGTGTTCTTTTCATAAACCACATGGATCCACTAGATGTCATTGTATGTGTGTTCTTTTCATAAAGCACACTGATCCACTAGATGTCATTGCTTGTGTGTTCTTTTCATAAGCCACACGGATCCACTAGATTTCATTTCATGTGTGTTCATTCATAAACCACATGGATCCACTAGTGTCATTGCATGTGTGTTCTTTTCATAAACCATACTGATCCATTAGTGTCATTGCATGTGTGTTCTTTTCATAAACCACAATGATCCACTAAATGTTATTGCATGTGTGTTCGTTTCATAAATCACATGGATCCACTAGATGTCATTAAATTTTGTTCTTTTCATAAACCACATGGGTCCACTATATGTCATTTCATGTGTGTTCTTTTCATAAACCACATGGATCCACTAGATGTCAGTGCATGTGTGTTCTTTTCGTAAACCACATGGATCCACTGTTGTCATTGCATGTGTGTTCTTTTCATAAACCACATGGATCCATTGGATGTCATTGCATGTTTGTTCTTTTCATAAACCACACTGATCCACTATATGTCATTGCATGTGTGTTCTTTTCATAAACCACACTGATCCACTAGATGACATTGCATGTGTGTTCTTTTCGTAAACCACATGGATCCACTAGTGTCATTGCATGTGTGTTGTTTTCATAAACCATATGGATCCACAAGACGTCATTGCATGTGTTTTCTTTTCATAAACCACATGGATCCACTTGATGTCATTGCATGTTTGTTCTTTTCATAAACCACATGGATCCACTGATGTCATTGCATGTGTGTTGTTTTCATAAACCATATGGATCCACTAGATGTCATTGCATGTGTGTTCTTTTCCAAAACCACATGGATCCACTAGATGTCATTGCATGTGTGTTCTTTTCATAAACAACATGGATCCACCGGATGTCATTGCAAGTGTGTTCTTTTTATAAAACACAATGATCCACTAGATGTCATTGCATGTGTGTTCGTTTCATAAATCACATGGATCCACTAGATGTCATTAAATGTGTGTTCTTTTTATAAACCACAAGGGTCCACTAGATGTCATTGCATGTGTGTTCTTTTCATAAACCACATGGATCCACTAGATGTCAGTGCATGTGTTTTCTTTTCATAAACCACATGGATCCACTTGATGTCATTGCATGTTTGTTCTTTTCATAAACCACATGGATCCACTAGATGTCATTGCATGCGTGTTCTTTTCGTAAACCATATGGATCCACTAGTGTCATTGCACGTGTGTTCTTTTCGTAAACCACACTGATCCACTAGATGTCATTGCATGTGTGTTCTTTTGGTAAACCACATGGATCCACTAGTGTCATTGCATGTGTGTTCTTTTCATAAACCATATGGATCCACTAGATGTCATTGCATGTGGTTTCTTTTCCAAAACCACATGCATCCACTAGATGTCATTGCATGTGTGTTCTTTTCATAAACCACATGGATCCACTGGATGTCATTGCATGTGTGTTCTTTTTATAAACCACATTGAACCACTGATGTCATTGCATGTGTGTTATTTTCATAAACCACAGGGATCCACTAGATGTCATTGCATGTGTGTTCTTTTCATAAACCACATGGATCCACTAGATGTCATTGCATGTGTGTTCTTTTCATAAACCACATGGATCCACTAGCTGTGATTGCATGTGTGTTCTTTTCCTAAACCACACTGATCCACTAGATGTCATTGCATGTGTATTCTTTTCATAAACAACATGGATCCACTAGATGTCATTGCATGTGTGTTCTTTTCATAAACCACATGGATCCACTAGATGTCATTGCATGTGTGTTCATTTCATAAACCACAATGATCCACTAGATGTCATTGCATGTGTGTTCGTTTCATAAATCACATGGATCCACTAGATGTCATTAATGTGTGTTCTTTTCATAAACCACAAGGGTCCACTATATGTCATTGCATGTGTGTTCTTTTCATAAATCACATGGATCCACGAGATGTCAATGCATGTTTGTTGTTTTCATAAACCGCATGGATCCACTGATGTCATTGCATGTGTGTTATTTTCATAAACGACATGGATCCACTAGATGTCATTGCATGTTTGTTCTTTTCATAAACCACACTGATCCACTAGATGTCATTGCATGTGTGTCCTTTTTATAAACCACACTGGTCCACTAAATGTCATTGCATGTGTGTTCTTTTCCTAAACCACATAGATCCACTAGTTTCATTGCATGTGTGTTGTTTTCATAAACCATATGGATCCACTAGATGTCATTGCATGTGCGTTCTTTTCATAAACAACATGGATCCACCGGATGTCATTGCATGTGTGTTCTTTTTATAAAACACATTAAACCACTGATGTCATTGCATGTGTGTTATTTTCATAAACCACAGGGATCCACTAGATGTCATTGCATGTGTGTTTTTTTCATAAACCACATGGATCCACTATATGTCATTGCATGTGTGTTCATTTCATAAACCACATGGATCCACTAATGTTGTTGCATGTGTGTTCTTTTCATAAACCACATGGATCCAGTATATGTCATTGCATGTGCGTTCTTTTCATAAACCACAAGGATCCACAAGATGTCATTGCATGTGTGTTCATTTCATAAACCACATGGATCCACTAGATGTCATTCCATGTGTGTTCTTTTCATAAACCACATGGATCCACTAGATGTCATTGTATGTGTGTTCTTTTCATAAAGCACACTGATCCACTAGATGCCATTGCATGTATGTTCTTTTCATAAGCCACACAGATCCACTAGATTTCATTTCATGTGTGTTCATTCATAAACCACATGGATCCACTAGTGTCATTACATGTGTGTTCTTTTCATAAACCACACTCATCCATTAGTGTCATTGCATGTGTGTTCTTTTCATAAACCACAATGATCCACTAAATGTTATTGCATGTGTGTTCGTTTCATAAATCACATGGATCCACTAGATGTCATTAAATTTTGTTCTTTTCATAAACCACATGGGTCCACTATATGTCATTGCATGTGTGTTCTTTTCATAAACCACATGGATCCACTAGATGTTAGTGCATGTGTGTTCTTTTCAGAAACCACATGGATCCACTGATGTCATTGCATGTGTGTTCATTTCATAAACCACATGGATCAACTGGATGTCAATGCATGTTTGTTCTTTTCATAAACCACACTGATCCACTATATGTCATTGCATGTGTGTTCTTTTCATAAACCACACTGATCCACTAGATGACATTGCATGTGTGTTCTTTTCGTAAACCACATGGATCCACTAGTGTCATTGCATGTGTGTTGTTTTCATAAACCCTATGGATCCACTAGATGTCATTGCATGTGTTTTCTTTTCCAAAACCACATGCATCCACTAGATGTCATTGCATGTGTGTTGTGACACCCCGGTTCTTAAAAGACCGTGGCCTCTATGTGACATGCCAATCCCTGGATCGGTTCATTGGCCCACAATAGAGTAAGATAGATAACATAGCAAAATATCCGTGTATCATAGATAACGAAGATCCAGAGTACCATTATTACAATAAAAGCTTAGCACAAAGCTAGCTCAAATTATTTAGGTAGCAACATAAACGAGATAAATCCTCCATTCTTCAAATTACCCACAAGTGAACAAGTGCCGAGTGGAGTACCGTGGCCTATAACGATCAATCATAATCGGAATAACTCAAGATAAAGCATAAACCCCGAAGGGTCAATACATGGAATGTATGGCAAGTAGAGCTAGTAAATGGGGGAAATAGTACTAACATCTACATGCATATTTGGCAAGTGGAGCTGTGTCTGGCTTGCATTTGCAAATAAATTTAACCTACTTTCATAAACAGTTTTGAATTTTCTTTGAAAAGATCCCAATTAAGTTAACCCAACAAGATTAAAACAATTATGAAATTAGAATGAGCGAGAAACATGTCATGGAATCAATATCAAGCAACTCAGTTGTCCATAACCGGGGACACGGCTAATCGATTAGATTATACACTCTGCATAGGTTAGTACACTTTACCCATGTGACTTGGCTAGCCCAGCTCGTACCATCACTCTCATTTTGGGTGATGATAGGGAGAGGACCAAGAAGAGACTGTTCGGGAAGTAGCTCCTCAATCCCGACGCGCACCGGTCCAACCTACCAAAATTCTACATCTCTGGATACGCGGGTTCGAGTTACCACAACCTACTAAGTCCAACCAACCGCCCATTTCATTATTGGCACATGGTTGTACACGTAAGCTACACAATAAAGAAGCCAATCATTCTCTCTTGATACCTGGGTGCCTTTCCGCAATGAAACCACCAAAAATTATCAATACCATCACACCCAGGGGATTCATTGATTAAGTTGTTTTAGTTTTCACAAACCAATACTTTGAGAAAACAAGTATCAATGATGTAACCCAGCCCTCGTTCAACATAGCATGGCTAAGCACATCTACAACGGTGGTTCATCTACAAGGAAAGCCCTACCACAATAATAGGACATAGCATAGCGATAGTATCATCCTACACATGCATCTACAAAATACACGACAATGCATTGAAAATAGTAGGACGATATCATGAACAAAGTAGCATCTACTTGCCTTGATTGAAGCGGTCGGAGGAACAATCCAAACACGAGCAAGGGTTGCACTCCACACAATCTACACGACACAATTGCATTCATAAACAAACAATTCACAAACATATGCAACAAAGATGATGCATGAATGCAAGAACGGCAAGTGAATTGGTGCTACAGCTGCACCACATAATACTAATACATATTACTACCGAATACATGCATGGAAAATAGATTTGGCGCTAGGAAAACTATTAACCAAAAGTAGAGATCTCTACTAGAGCTAGAACTTAAATAATTCACTACCGGTAGTATACTGTTTGTAAAATCCTGGAAAGATTCTACCGCATAGGCAACACCGATAAGAAACAGTACCAATTGGAATTACTCAAAAAGGAGTTATAAAACATCCCGAGTAATTAAAACATGGCAGAAATCCATTAGACAAATACTACAGAAGATTTTACTGTAAGCCTATCTTTTTAATTCACGATGAGATTCCCCTCGTTCATACGAGTTCAGGGACATATCATACGCGATTTTCGGAGCTACGAAACTTTTACTACGAATTTATTACTCCGAAAAGGCCACTAACTAGTTTGATTAAACTGTACTAAACCTGACAGTAAAAGTCTGAACCAAAAGTACAGCGAGATTCTACACGACTCACTGAACTCGTGCATATTTTATGTGCAATTTTTGGCCAAACGGTTTAATTTCTACGCAATTTACAAGATTCTACCGAAATCTGCCAACTAAAGGGATTAACGAAATTGACCCAGTCAATCGCGTAATACGATGGACGGGCGTCGACCAGTCAACGTCTGGGGCCTCGACTAGTCAACGTCTGGAGTGCTGACCAGTCAACGAATGATCTAAGCCGCTGATCTGAGATCGGCGGTGGCTGCTGTCTTACCGGAAGCAGACGGCGAAGCGAACTCCGGCGAGCTCCGGACGGCGGCGGCAGTCGGTTCCGGTGGCGTGGTTCTACCTGACGTACACACGGTCAACTACGGCTCCGGAATAATAAACGCGATGCGATGCGTGGCGATCTGCGGCGATGACGGCGCGGATGGAGACGCGAGCACGGAACGGAAAGAGGCGGCGAACCCGGCAACAGACGCTTGGCGATGGCGGCGATGGAGGTGGCGGCGGCGAGAGAAGCGGCGGCGGCGGCGTGCTTTCGCTGGGCGCGTCCGAGGAGAGATGGCGGCGGGGTGTTGGTCGAGGTTGAGAGCCGGGCACGGATCCCAAGGCCCCGCGTGGGTCCCCTTTCAAGTAGTCCCGCGCGTGGAAAGAAAAAAAAACAATTCTGAACTGAATCGGCCCGGAAACTGACTACAACTCGGAAATCGGTCCGGATTTTCGGACCGTTTTTTGGCGGTTTACTAAAACGTCCGAGTCTTTTGCATACGAACTCCGATTGGAGAGATTTTCGCGCCTACGGGTTCGTATCGTCGAGGGGAACAACCTTCAGTCGAAGTTTGAGCGAAAGCTCAAACCTACAGGGGTGGTTGTTGCAAGTCCCTCTAAAGCTCCCCGCAGGAACCTCGAAGCGAAACAAAATAGGGTTTTGACGATGGCGTTTCGCCGAACCTTTCTACTCGACGATTTTGCATGGAAAAGCATGATGCAATGCTATGAATGATATGCAAGACCAAATCTAAATTTTGGGATGTGACAAGACTAACCCCCTTAAGATGAATCTCGTCCTCGAGATTCGGCGCGGCTAGCAAATAGGTGTGGGTAGTCCTCTCGGATGTCATCTTCACGCTCCCAAGTGGCTTCCTCTTCGGTGTGGTGGCTCCACTGTACTTTGCCAAACTTGATTGTCTTGGTACGGGTAGTCCTTTCTGCTGTCTCCAGAATCTTGACCGGTTTCTCCTCATAGGTCAAATCATTCTCAAGCTGAACATCCTCTAGCGATGCACCAGTATCAAAAAGTATAAGTGCAGGGTAAGTGTTGATTGGAAATTTACCAATCACAAGGTCAGGCTCGTCTGGAATCTCCTCCACATTCATGTGGTTCACTGTGGCCTTCTCATTGTTGGTTGGCTTCAGTCCTTTCCTCTCCGGACAGTTGTCAGTATAGTGTCCCTTTTGCTTACACTTGAAGCATGTCACCTCACTCAGATCCTTCTTCACAAAATTGCGATCACGGTTGCGGTCATGTCCTCCGTGTCCTCCAGAGTGGTGAGAGTATCCTCCCTTGTGGCTGTGGTGACTGCTCCTATGGTTGTCATGACGATGTCCATCGTCTCCATGGTCAGCAGAGGTTAATCGATTAGATTATACACTCTGCAGAGGTTAGTACACTTTACCCATGTGACTTGGCCAGCCCAGCTCGTACCATCACTCTCATTTTGGGTGATGATAGGGAGAAGACCAAGAAGAGACTGTTCGGGAAGTAGCTCCTCAATCCCGACGCCAAGACCGTCCAACCTACCAAAATTCTACATCTCTGGATACGCGGGTTCGAGTTACCACAACCTACTAAGTCCAACCAACCGCCCATTTTATTATTGGCACATGGTTGTACACGTAAGCTACACAATAAAGAAGCCAATCATTCTCTCTTGATACCTGGGTGTCTTTCCGCAATGAAACCACCAAAAATTATCAATACCATCACACCCAGGGGATTCATTGATTAAGTTGTTTTAGTTTTCACAAACCAATACTTTGAGAAAACAAGTATCAATGATGTAACCCAGCCCTCGTTCAACATAGCATGGCTAAGCACATCTACAACGGTGGTTCATCTACAAGGAAAGCCCTACCACAATAATAGGACATAGCATAGCGATAGTATCATCCTACACATGCATCTACAAAATACACGACAATGCATTGAAAATAGTAGGACGATATCATGAACAAAGTAGCATCTACTTGCCTTGATTGAAGCGGTCGGAGGAACAATCCAAACACGAGCAAGGGTTGCACTCCACACAATCTACACGACACAATTGCATTCATAAACAAACAATTCACAAACATATGCAACAAAGATGATGCATGAATGCAAGAACGGCAAGTGAATTGGTGCTACAGCTGCACCACATAATACTAATACATATTACTACCGAATACATGCATGGAAAATAGATTTGGCGCTAGGAAAACTATTAACCAAAAGTAGAGATCTCTACTAGAGCTAGAACTTAAATAATTCACTACCGGTAGTATACTATTTGTAAAATCCTGGAAAAATTCTACCGCATAGGCATCGCCGATAAGAAACAGTACCAATTGGAATTACTCAAAAAGGAGTTATAAAACATCCCGAGTAATTAAAACACTACAGAAAGCCATTAGACAAATACTGCAGAAGTTTTTGCTATAAGCATATCTTTTTAATTCACGATGAGATTCCCCTCGTTCATACGAGTTCAGGGACATATCATACGCGATTTTCGGAGCTACGAAACTTTTACTGCGAATTTATTACTCCGAAAAGGCCACTAACTAGTTTGATTAAACTGTACTAAACCTGACAGTAAAAGTCTGAACCAAAGGTACAGCGAGATTCTACACGACTCACTGAACTCGTGCATATTTTATTTGCAATTTTTGGCCAAGCGGTTTAATTTCTACGCAATTACAAGATTCTACCGAAATCTGCCAACTAAAGGGATTAACGAAATTGACCCGACCAATCGTGGTTCGATGATCTGGGCGTCGACCAGTCAACGTCTGGGCCTCTGACTAGTCAACGTCTGGAGTGCTGACCAGTCAACGAACGATCTAAGCCGCTGATCTGAGATCGACGGTGGCTGCTGTCTTACCGAAAGCGACGGCGAACGAACTCGCGAGCTCCGGACGGCGGCGGCAGTCGGTTCGGTGGCGTGGTTCTACCTGCGTACACACGGTCAACTACGGCTCCGGAATAATAAGCGTCAGCGGCGTACGTGGCGATCTGCAGGGCGCAGATGACGGCGACGGATGGAGACGCGGAGCACGGGAACGGAAAGAGGGCGGCGAGACGAACCCGGCAACAGACGCGGCGATGGCCGGCGACGGAGGGGTGGCCGGCGGCAGCGAGGAGAAGCGGCGGCGGCGACGTGCTCGCGCCTGGAGCGCGTGCGCCAGGGAGGAGATGGCGGCGGGGTGTTGGTCGAGGTTGAGAGCCGGGCACGGATCCCAAGGCCCCGCGTGGGTCCCCTTTCAAGTAGTCCCGCGCGCGGAAAGAAAAAAAAACAATTCTGAACTGAATCGGCCCGGAAACTGACTACAACTCAAAATCGGTCCGGATTTTCGGACCGTTTTTCGGCGGTTTACTAAAACGTCCGAGTCTTTTGCATACGAACTCCGATTGGAGCGATTTTTGCGCATACGGGTTCGTATCGTTGAGGGGAACAACCTTCAGTTGAAGTTTGAGCGAAAGCTCGAACCTACAGGGGTGGTTGTTGCAAGTCCCTCTAAAGCTCCCCGCAGGAACCTCGAAGCGAAACAAAATAGGGTTTTGACGATGGCGTTTCGCCGAACCTTTCTACTCGACGATTTTGCATGGAAATGCATGATGCAATGATATGAATGATATGAAATACCAAATCTAAAATTTGGTATGTGACATGTGTTCTTTTCATAAACCACATGGATCCACTGGATGTCATTGCATGTGTGTTCTTTTTATAAACCACATTAAACCACGGATGTCATTGCATGTGTAATCTTTTTATAAACCACATGGATCCACTAGATGTCATTGCATGTTTGTTCTTTTCATAAACCACACAGATCCACTAGATGTCATTACATTTGTGTTATTTTCAAAAACCACACTAATACACTAGATGTCATTGTAGTGTGTATTTTTCATAAACCACACTAATCCACTATATGGCATTGCATGGGTGTTCTTTTCATAAACCACATGGATCCACTAGATGTCATTGCATGTGTCTTCTTTTCATGAACCACATGGATCCACTTGATGTCATTGCATGTTTGTTCTTTTCATAAACCACATGGATCCACTGATGTCATTGCATGTGTGTTCTTTTCATAAACCACATGGATCCACTAGATGTCATTGCTTGTTTGTTCTTTTCATAAACCACACTGATCCACTATATGTCATTGCATGTGTGTTCTTTTCATAAACCACACTGATCCACTAGATGTCATTGCATGTGTGTTCTTTTCGTAAACCACATGGATCCACTAGTGTCATTGCATGTGTGTTCTTTTCATAAACCACACTGATCCGAAAGATGTCATTGCATGTGTGTTCATTTCGTAAACCACACTGATCCACCGGTGTCATTGCATGTGTGTTCTTTTCCTAGACCATAATGATCGACTAGATGCCATTCCATGTGTGTTCGTTTCATAAATCACATGGATCCACTAGATGTCATTAAATGTGTGTTCTTTTCATAAACCACATGGGTCCACTATATATCATTGCAAGTGTGTTGTTTTCATAAACCACATGGATCCACTAGATGTCAGTGCATGTGTGTTCTTTTCATGAACCACATGGATCCACTGATGTCATTCCATGTGTGTTCTTTTCATAAACCACATGGATCCACTAGATGTGATTGCATGTTTGTTCTTTTCATAAACCACACTAATCCACTAGATGTCATTGCATGTGTGTCCTTTTCATAAACCACACTGATCCACTAGATGTCATTGCATGTGAGTTCTTTTCCTAAAACACATGGATCCACTAGTGTCATTGCATGTGTGTTGTTTTCATAAACCATATGGATCCACTAGATGTCATTGCATGTGCGTTCTTTTCCAAAACCACATGGATCCACTAGATGTCATTTCATGTGTGTTCTTTTCATAAACAACATGGATCCACCGGATGTCAATGCGTGTGTGTTCTTTTTATAAAAGACAATGATCCACTAGATGTCATTGCATGTGTGTTCGTTTCATAAATCACATGGATCCACTAGATGTCATTAAATGTGTGTTCATTTTATAAACCACAAGGGTCCACTATATGTCATTGCATGTGTGTTCTTTTCATAAACCACATGGATCCACTAGATGTCAGTGCATGTCTGTTGTTTTCATAAACCGCATGGATCCACTAATGTCATTGCATGTGTGTTCTTTTCATAAACAACATGGATCCACTGGATGTCATTGCATATATGTTCTTTTTATAAAACACATTGAACCACTGATGTCATTGCATGTGTGTTCTTTTCATAAACCCTATGGATCCACTATATGTCATTGCATGTGTGTTCATTTCATAAACCACATGGATCCACTGATGTCATTGCATGCGTGTTCTTTTCAAAAACCATATGGATCCACTAGATGTCATTGCATGTGCGTTCTTTTCATAAACCACATGGATCCACTAGATGTCATTGCATGTGTGATCATTTCATAAACCACATGGATCCACTAGATGTCATTTCATGTGTGTTCTTTTCATAAACCACATGGATCCACTAGATGTCATTGTATGTGTGTTCTTTTCATAAAGCACACTGATCCACTAGATGGCATTGCATGTGTGCTCTTTTCATAAACCACACGGATCCACAAGATTTCATTTCATGTGTGTTCATTCATAAACCACATGGATCCACTAGTGTCGTTGCATGTGTGTTCTTTTCATAAACCACACTGATCCACTAGTGTCATTGCATGTGTGTTCTTTTCATAAACCACAATGATCCACTAGATGTTATTGCATGTGTGTTCGTATCATAAATCACATGGATCCACTAGATGTCATTAAATTTTGTTCTTTTCATAAACCACATGGGTCCACTAAATGTCATTGCATGTGTGTTCTTTTCATAAACCACATGGATCCACTAGATGTCAGTGCATGTGTGTTCTTTTCATAAACCACATGGATCCACTGATGTCATTGCATGTGTGTTCTTTTCATAAACCACATGGATCCACTGGATGTCATTGCATGTTTGTTCTTTTCATAAACCACACTGATCCACTATATGTCATTGCATGTGTGTTCTTTTCATAAACCACACTGATCCACTAGATGACATTGCATGTGTGTTCTTTTCGTAAACCACATGGATCCACTAGTGTCATTGCATGTGTGTTGTTTTCATAAACCATATGGATCCACTAGATGTCATTGCATGTGTTTTCTTTTCCAAAACCACATGCATCCACTAGATGTCATTGCATGTGTGTTCTTTTCATAAACCACATGGATCCACTATATATCATTGCAAGTGTGTTGTTTTCATAAACCACATTAAACCACGGATGTCATTGCATGTGTAATCTTTTTTTAAACCAAATGGATCCACTAGATGTCATTGCATGTGTGTTCTTTTCATAAACCACACAGATCCACTAGATGTCATTACATTTGTGTTATTTTCAGAAACCACACTAATACACTAGATGTCATTGTAGTGTGTATTTTTCATAAACCACACTATTCCACTATATGGCATTGCATGGGTGTTCTTTTCATAAACCACATGGATCCACTAGATGTCATTGCATGTGTCTTCTTTTCATGAACCACATGGATCCACTTGATGTCATTGCATGTTTGTTCTTTTCATAAACCACATGGATCCACTGATGTCATTGCATGTGTGTTCTTTTCATAAACCACATGGATCCACTGGATGTCATTGCTTGTTTGTTCTTTTCATAAACCACACAGATCCACTATATGTCATTGCATGTGTGTTCTTTTCATAAACCACACTGATCCACTAGATGTCATTGCATGTGTGTTCTTTTCGTAAACCACATGGATCCAGTAGTGTCATTGCATGTGTGTTCTTTTCATAAACCACACTGATCCGAAAGATGTCATTGCATGTGTGTTCATTTCGTAAACCACACTGATCCACCGGTGTCATTGCATGTGTGTTCTTTTCCTAGACCATAATGATCGACTAGATGCCATTCCATGTGTGTTCGTTTCATAAATCACATGGATCCACTAGATGTCATTAAATGTGTGTTCATTTTATAAACCACAAGGGTCCACTATATGTCATTGCATGTGTGTTCTTTTCATAAACCACATGGATCCACTAGATGTCAGTGCATGTCTGTTGTTTTCATAAACCGCATGGATCCACTAATGTCATTGCATGTGTGTTCTTTTCATAAACAACATGGATCCACTGGATGTCATTGCATATATGTTCTTTTTATAAAACACATTGAACCACTGATGTCATTGCATCTGGGTTATTTTCATAAACCACAGGGATCCACTAGATGTCATTGCATGTGTGTTCTTTTCATAAACCACATGGATCCACTATATGTTATTGCATGTGTGTTCATTTCATAAACCACATGGATCCACTGATGTCATTGCATGCGTGTTCTTTTCATAAACCATATGGATCCACTAGATGTCATTGCATGTGCGTTCTTTTCATAAACCACATGGATCCACTAGATGTCATTGCATGTGTGTTCATTTCATAAACCACATGGATCCACTAGATGTCATTCCATGTGTGTTCTTTTCATAAACCACATGGATCCACTAGATGTCATTGTATGTGTGTTCTTTTCATAAAGCACACTGATCCACTAGATGTCATTGCATGTGCGTTCTTTTCATAAACCACACGGATCCACAAGATTTCATTTCATGTGTGTTCATTAATAAACCACATGGATCCACTAGTGTCATTGCATGTGTGTTCTTTTCATAAACCACACTGATCCACTAGTGTCATTGCATGTGTGTTCTTTTCATAAACCACAATGATCCACTAGATGTTATTGCATGTGTGTTCGTTTCATAAATCACATGGATCCACTAGATGTCATTAAATTTGTGTTCTTTTCATAAACCACATGGGTCCACTATATGTCATTTCATGTGTGTTCTTTTCATAAACCACATGGATCCACTAGATGTCAGTGCATGTGTGTTCTTTTCATAAACCACATGGATCCTCTGTTGTCATTGCATGTGTGTTCTTTTCATAAACCACATGGATCCACTAGATGTCATTGCATATTTGTTCTTTTCATAAACCACACTGATCCACTATATGTCATTTCATGTGTGTTCTTTTCATAAACCACACTGATCCACTAGATGTCATTGCATGTGTGTTCTTTTCGTAAACCACATGGATCCACTAGTGTCATTGCATGTGTGTTTTTTTCATAAACCATATGGATCCACTAGATGTCATTGCATGTGTGTTCTTTTCATAAACCACATGGATCCACTAGATGTCATTGCATGTGTGTTCTTTTCATAAACCACATGGATCCACTGGATGTCATTGCATGTGTGTTCTTTTTATAAACCACATTGAACCACTGATGTCATTGCATGTGTGTTCTTTTCATAAACCACATGGATCCACTAGATGTCATTGCATGTGTGTTCTTTTCATAAACCACACAGATCCACTAGATGTCATTGCATTTGTGTTATTTTCAGAAACCACGCTGATACACTAGATGTCATTGTAGTGTGTCCTTTTCATAAACCACACTAATCCACTATATGGCATTGCATGTGTGTTCTTTTCATAAACCACACTGATCCACTAGTGTGATTGCATGTGTGTTCTTTTCATAAACCACATGGATCCACTAGATGTCATTGCATGTGTGTTTATTTCATAAACCACAATGATCCACTAGATGTCATTGCATGTGTGTTCGTTTCATAAATCACATGGATCCACTAGATGTCATTAAATGTGTGTTCTTTTCATAAACCACAAGGGTCCACTATATGTCATTGCATGTGTGTTCTTTTCATAAACCACATGGATCCACTAGATGTCAGTGCATGTTTGTTGTTTTCATAAACCGCATGGATCCACTGATGTCATTGTATGTGTGTTATTTTCATAAACCATATGGATCCACTAGATGTCATTGCATGTGCGTTCTTTTCATAAACCACATGGATCCACTAGATGTCATTGCATGTGTGTTCATTTCATAAACCACATGGATCCACTAGATGTCATTCCATGTGTGTTCTTTTCATAAACCACATGGATCCACTAGATGTCATTGTATGTGTGTTCTTTTCATAAAGCACACTGATCCACTAGATGTCATTGCATGTGTGTTCTTTTCATAAACCACATGGATCCACTAGATGTCAGTGCATGTGTGTTCTTTTCATAAACCACATGGATCCTCTGTTGTCATTGCATGTGTGTTCTTTTCATAAACCACATGGATCCACTAGATGTCATTGCATATTTGTTCTTTTCATAAACCACACTGATCCACTATATGTCATTTCATGTGTGTTCTTTTCATAAACCACACTGATCCACTAGATGTCATTGCATGTGTGTTCTTTTCGTAAACCACATGGATCCACTAGTGTCATTGCATGTGTGTTTTTTTCATAAACCATATGGATCCACTAGATGTCATTGCATGTGTTTTCTTTTCCAAAACCACATGCATCCACTAGATGTCATTGCATGTGTGTTCTTTTCATAAACCACATGGATCCACTGGATGTCATTGCATGTGTGTTCTTTTTATAAACCACATTGAACCACTGATGTCATTGCATGTGTGTTCTTTTCATAAACCACATGGATCCACTAGATGTCATTGCATGTGTGTTCTTTTCATAAACCACACAGATCCACTAGATGTCATTGCATTTGTGTTATTTTCATAAACCACACTGATACACTAGATGTCATTGTAGTGTGTCTTTTTCATAAACCACACTAATCCACTATATGGCATTGCATGTGTGTTCTTTTCATAAACCACACTGATCCACTAGTGTGATTGCATGTGTGTTCTTTTCATAAACCACATGGATCCACTAGATGTCATTGCATGTGTGTTTATTTCATAAACCACAATGATCCACTAGATGTCATTGCATGTGTGTTCGTTTCATAAATCACATGGATCCACTAGATGTCATTAAATGTGTGTTCTTTTCATAAACCACAAGGGTCCACTATATGTCATTGCATGTGTGTTCTTTTCATAAACCACATGGATCCACTAGATGTCAGTGCATGTTTGTTGTTTTCATAAACCGCATGGATCCACTGATGTCATTGTATGTGTGTTATTTTCATAAACCATATGGATCCACTAGATGTCATTGCATGTGCGTTCTTTTCATAAACCACATGGATCCACTAGATGTCATTGCATGTGTGTTCATTTCATAAACCACATGGATCCACTAGATGTCATTCCATGTGTGTTCTTTTCATAAACCACATGGATCCACTAGATGTCATTGTATGTGTGTTCTTTTCATAAAGCACACTGATCCACTAGATGTCATTGCATGTGCGTTCTTTTCGTAAACCACACGGATCCACAAGATTTCATTTCATGTGTGTTCATTAATAAACCACATGGATCCACTAGTGTCATTGCATGTGTGTTCTTTTCATAAACCACACTGATCCACTAGTGTCATTGCATGTGTGTTCTTTTCATAAACCACAATGATCCACTAGATGTTATTGCATGTGTGTTCGTTTCATAAATCACATGGATCCACTAGATGTCATTAAATTTGTGTTCTTTTCATAAACCACATGGGTCCACTATATGTCATTTCATGTGTGTTCTTTTCATAAACCACATGGATCCACTAGATGTCAGTGCATGTGTGTTCTTTTCATAAACCACATGGATCCTCTGTTGTCATTGCATGTGTGTTCTTTTCATAAACCACATGGATCCACTAGATGTCATTGCATATTTGTTCTTTTCATAAACCACACTGATCCACTATATGTCATTTCATGTGTGTTCTTTTCATAAACCACACTGATCCACTAGATGTCATTGCATGTGTGTTCTTTTCGTAAACCACATGGATCCACTAGTGTCATTGCATGTGTGTTGTTTTCATAAACCATATGGATCCACTAGATGTCATTGCATGTGTTTTCTTTTCCAAAACCACATGCATCCACTAGATGTCATTGCATGTGTGTTCTTTTCATAAACCACATGGATCCACTGGATGTCATTGCATGTGTGTTCTTTTTATAAACCACATTGAACCACTGATGTCATTGCATGTGTGTTCTTTTCATAAACCACATGGATCCACTAGATGTCATTGCATGTGTGTTCTTTTCATAAACCACACAGATCCACTAGATGTCATTGCATTTGTGTTATTTTCAGAAACCACACTGATACACTAGATGTCATTGTAGTGTGTCTTTTTCATAAACCACACTAATCCACTATATGGCATTGCATGTGTGTTCTTTTCATAAACCACACTGATCCACTAGTGTGATTGCATGTGTGTTCTTTTCATAAACCACATGGATCCACTAGATGTCATTGCATGTGTGTTTATTTCATAAACCACAATGATCCACTAGATGTCATTGCATGTGTGTTCGTTTCATAAATCACATGGATCCACTAGATGTCATTAAATGTGTGTTCTTTTCATAAACCACAAGGGTCCACTATATGTCATTGCATGTGTGTTCTTTTCATAAACCACATGGATCCACTAGATGTCAGTGCATGTTTGTTGTTTTCATAAACCGCATGGATCCACTGATGTCATTGCATGTGTGTTATTTTCATAAACCACATGGATCCACTAGATGTCATTGCATGTGTGTTCTTTTCATAAACCACATGGATCCACTAGATGTCATTGCATGTGTCTTCTTTTCATAAACCACATGGATCCACTTGATGTCATTGCATGTTTGTTCTTTTCATAAACCACATGGATCCACTATTGTCATTGCATGTGTGTTCTTTTCATAAACCACATGGATCCACTGGATGTCATTGCTTGTTTGTTCTTTTCATAAACCACACTGATCGACTATATGTCATTGCATGTGTGTTCTTTTCATAAACCACACTGATCCACTAGATGTCATTGCATGTGTGTTCTTTTCGTAAACCACATGGATCCACTAGTGTCATTGCATGTGTGTTCTTTTCATAAACCACACTGATCCGAAAGATGTCATTGCATGTGTGTTCATTTCATAAACCACACTGATCCACCGGTGTCATTGTATGTGTGGTCTTTTCCTAGACCATAATGATCGAATAGATGCCATTCCATGTGTGTTCGTTTCATAAATCACATGGATCCACTAGATGTCATTAAATGTGTGTTCTTTTCATAAACCACATGGGTCCACTATATATGATTGCAAGTGTGTTGTTTTCATAAACCACATGGATCCACTAGATGGCAGTGCATGTGTGTTCTTTTCATGAACCACATGGATCCACTGATGCCATTCCATGTGTGTTCTTTTCATAAACCACATGGATCCACTAGATGTGATTGCATGTTTGTTCTTTTCATAAACCACACTGATCCACTAGATGTCATTGCATGTGTGTCCTTTTCATAAACCACACTGATCCACTAGATGTCATTGCATGTGTGTTCTTTTCCTAAACCACATGGATCCACTAGTGTCATTGCATGTGTGTTGTTTTCATAAACCATATGGATCCACTAGATGTCATTGCATGTGCGTTCTTTTCCAAAACCACATGGATCCACTAGATGTCATTGCATGTGTGTTCTTTTTATAAACAACATGGATCCACCGGATGTCATTAAATGTGTGTTCTTTTCATAAACCACATGGATCCACTGGATGTCATTGCATGTGTGTTCGTTTCATAAATCACATGGATCCACTAGATGTCACTAAATGTGTGTTCTTTTTATAAACCACAAGGGTCCACTATATGTCATTGCATGTGTGTTATTTTCATAAACCACATGGATCCACTAGATGTCAGTGCATGTCTGTTGTTTTCATAAACCGCATGGATCCACTAATGTCATTGCATGTGTGTTCTTTTCATAAACAACATGGATCCACTGGATGTCATTGCATATATGTTCTTTTTATAAAACACATTGAACCACTGATGTCATTGCATGTTTGTTATTTTCATAAACCACAGGGATTCACTAGATGTCATTGCATGTGTGTTCTTTTCATAAACCACATGGATCCACTATATGTCATTGCATGTGTGTTCATTTCATAAACCACATGGATCCACTGATGTCATTGCATGCGTGTTCTTTTCATAAACCATATGGATCCACTAGATGTCATTGCATGTGCGTTCTTTTCATAAACCACATGGATCCACTAGATGTCATTGCATGTGTGTTCATTTCATAAACCACATGGATCCACTAGATGTAATTCCATGTGTGTTCTTTTCATAAACCACATGGATCCACTAGATGTCATTGTATGTGTGTTCATTCATAAACCACGTGGATCCACTACTGTCATTGCATGTGTGTTCTTTTCATAAACCACACTGATCCACTAGTGTCACTGCATGTGTGTTCTTTTCATAAACCACAATGATCCACTAGATGTTATTGCATGTGTGTTCGTTTCATAAATCACATGGATCCACTAGATGTCATTAAATTTGTGTTCTTTTCATAAACCACATGGGTCCACTATATGTCATTTCATGTGTGTTCTTTTCATAAACCACATGGATCCACTAGATGTCAGTGCATGTGTGTTCTTTTCATAAACCACATGGATCCACTGTTGTCATTGCATGTGTGTTCTTTTCATAAACCACATGGATCCACTAGATGTCATTGCATATTTGTTCTTTTCATAAACCACACTGATCCACTATATGTCATTGCATGTGTGTTCATTTCATAAACCACACTGATCCACTAGATGTCATTGCATGTGTGTTCTTTTCGTAAACCACATGGATCCACTAGTGTCATTGCATGTGTGTTGTTTTCATAAACCATATAGATCCACTAGATGTCATTGCATGTGTTTTCTTTTCCAAAACCACATGCATCCACTAGATGTCATTGCATGTGTGTTCTTTTCATAAACCACATGGATCCACTGGATGTCATTGCATGTGTGTTCTTTTTATAAACCACATTGAACCACTGATGTCATCGCATGTGTGTTCTTTTCATAAACCACATGGATCCACTAGATGTCATTGCATGTGTGTTCTTTTCATAAACCACACAGATCCACTAGATGTCATTGCATTTGTGTTATTTTCAGAAACCACACTGATACACTAGATGTCATTGTAGTGTGTATTTTTCATAAACCACACTAATCCACTATATGGCATTGCATGTGTGTTCTTTTCATAAACCACACTGATCCACTAGTGTGATTGCATGTGTGTTCTTTTCATAAACCACATGGATCCACTAGATGTCATTGCATGTGTGTTTATTTCATAAACCACAATGATCCACTAGATGTCATTGCATGTGTGTTCGTTTCATAAATCACATGGATCCACTAGATGTCATTAAATGTTTGTTCTTTTCATAAACCACAAGGGTCCACTATATGTCATTGCATGTGTGTTCTTTTCGTAAACCACATGGATCCACTAGATGTCAGTGCATGTTTGTTGTTTTCATAAACCGCATGGATCCACTGCTGTCATTGCATGTGTGTTATTTTCATAAACCACATGGATCCACTAGATGGCATTGCATGTTTATTCTTTTCGTAAACCACACTGATCCACTAGATGTCATTGCATGTGTGTCCTTTTCATAAACCACATTGATCCACTAAATGTCATTGCATGTGCGTTCTTTTCCTAAACCACATGGATCCACTAGTGTCATTGCATGTGTTTTTTCATAAACCATATGGATCCACTAGATGTCATTGCATGTGCGTTCTTTTCATAAACAACATGGATCCACCGGATGTCATTGCATGTGTGTTCTTTTTATAAAACACATTGAACCACTGATGTCATTGCATGTGTGTTATTTTCATAAACCACAGGGATCCACTAGATGTCATTGCATGTGTGTTCTTTTCATAAACCACATGGATCCACTATATGTCATTGCATGTGTGTTCATTTCATAAACCACATGGATCCACTAATGTTATTGCATGCGTGTTCTTTTCATAAACCACATGGATCTAGTATATGTCATTGCATGTGCGTTCTTTTCATAAACCACAAGGATCCACTAGATGTCATTGTATGTGTGTTCTTTTCATAAAGCACACTGATCCACTAGATGTCATTGCATGTGTGTTCTTTTCATAAACCACACGGATCCACAAGATTTCACTTCATGTGTGTTCATTCATAAACCACGTGGATCCACTAGTGTCATTGCATGTGTGTTCTTTTCATAATCCGCACTGATCCACTAGTGTCACTGCATGTGTGTTCTTTTCATAAACCACAATGATCCACTAGATGTTATTGCATGTGTGTTCGTTTCATAAATCACATGGATCCACTAGATGTCATTAAATTTGTGTTCTTTTCATAAACCACATGGGTCCACTATATGTCATTTCATGTGTGTTCTTTTCATAAACCACATGGATCCACTAGATGTCAGTGCATGTGTGTTCTTTTCATAAACCACATGGATCCACTGTTGTCATGGCATGTGTGTTCTTTTCATAAACCACATGGATCCACTAGATGTCATTGCATATTTGTTCTTTTCATAAACCACACTGATCCACTATATGTCATTGCATGTGTGTTCATTTCATAAACCACACTGATCCACAAGATGTCATGGCATGTGTGTTCTTTTCGTAAACCACATGGATCCACTAGTGTCATTGCATGTGTGTTGTTTTCATAAACCATATAGATCCACTAGATGTCATTGCATGTGTTTTCTTTTCCAAAACCACATGCATCCACTAGATGTCATTGCATGTGTGTTCTTTTCATAAACCACATGGATCCACTGGATGTCATTGCATGTGTGTTCTTTTTATAAACCACATTGAACCACTGATGTCATCGCATGTTTGTTCTTTGCATAAACCACATGGATCCACTAGATGTCATTGCATGTGTGTTCTTTTCATAAACCACACAGATCCACTAGATGTCATTGCATTTGTGTTATTTTCAGAAACCACACTGATACACTAGATGTCATTGTAGTGTGTATTTTTCATAAACCACACTAATCCACTATATGGCATTGCATGTGTGTTCTTTTCATAAACCACACTGATCCACTAGTGTGATTGCATGTGTGTTCTTTTCATAAACCACATGGATCCACTAGATGTCATTGCATGTGTGTTTATTTCATAAACCACAATGATCCACTAGATGTCATTGCATGTGTGTTCGTTTCATAAATCACATGGATCCACTAGATGTCATTAAATGTTTGTTCTTTTCATAAACCACAAGGGTCCACTATATGTCATTGCATGTGTGTTCTTTTCGTAAACCACATGGATCCACTAGATGTCAGTGCATGTTTGTTGTTTTCATAAACCGCATGGATCCACTGCTGTCATTGCATGTGTGTTATTTTCATAAACCACATGGATCCACTAGATGGCATTGCATGTTTATTCTTTTCGTAAACCACACTGATCCACTAGATGTCATTGCATGTGTGTCCTTTTCATAAACCACATTGATCCACTAAATGTCATTGCATGTGCGTTCTTTTCCTAAACCACATGGATCCACTAGTGTCATTGCATGTGTTTTTTCATAAACCATATGGATCCACTAGATGTCATTGCATGTGCGTTCTTTTCATAAACAACATGGATCCACCGGATGTCATTGCATGTGTGTTCTTTTTATAAAACACATTGAACCACTGATGTCATTTTATGTGTACTATTTTCATAAACCACAGGGATCCACTAGATGTCATTGCATGTGTGTTCTTTTCATAAACCACATGGATCCACTATATGTCATTGCATGTGTGTTCATTTCATAAACCACATGGATCCACTAATGTTATTGCATGCATGTTCTTTTCATAAACCACATGGATCTAGTATATGTCATTGCATGTGCGTTCTTTTCATAAACCACAAGGATCCACTAGATGTCATTGCATGTGTGTTCATTTCATAAACCACATGGATCCACTAGATGTCATTCCATGTGTGTTCTTTTCATAAACCACATGGATCCATTAGATGTCATTGTATGTGTGTTCTTTTCATAAAGCACACTGATCCACTAGATGTCATTGCATGTGTGTTCTTTTCATAAGCCACACAGATCCACTAGATTTCATTTCATGAGTGTTCATGTAATGACCTCGGATCGGTAAGGATCCTAAGTCCCTGTGATTAACATGCTAGTCCCTGGATCAATAGCTAGCACTCACAGTCGATGAAATATCATGTAAAACACAAAGTCTTTATTACACGGAGAATCCAGAGTATGAAATTATTACAAAAGTTGCTTAGCATTATGCTAGCTCAAATAACAGCGGAAACATAAAAAGATGAGTCCATCAACGCCCGGGCTTGTCGGTGTAGACCCATGATCCCTCGCACCTTTCAATCTTGGATTACGCACATAAGGCGTACCAACAAGTTGGGTCAATACTTTGAATGTATTGGCAAATTACACCAAGGAGAGAAAAGACTATCTCTACATGCAAGGCTGGTATAGGCTGTAGAGTTCATTTGCTCAAAGCTAATTTTCTTAAGTAGAGAGAGAATAGAAGATTGCCCTACTTTGTAAACATTTGCTTGAATAAAATAAGGTCGAGTGGCACACGAGGATATTACGCACCAAGTGTCCAAACAACCAAACACTTGGATATTACGCACCAAGCGTCACTTGGATATTACACACCAAGTTTCCCAAATTCCCACCCATTAGCGATATTACGCACGCCATGGGGTTTCAAAACTTTGTTTTTAGAAAAGAGAGAGGAAGATCCTTCAGAGGCTCCATCCTTCAGACGCTCAATGTTGTTCTGTTTCCGTGAACACGGCTGATCGATCAGATTGCAATACTCTCGAGAGTTTGTGCACTTTACCCACAATCCACGATCAAGTCCTTTTACAGACAAGACCATGGCGAGGCTTTCCCTTAGTAGCCCCTCTACCTTCCGGATCCAACCGTGCCTAGAATCCTCCAAATGTTGGTACCCAGGTGAGGTTTCCCACTAAGTACTAGGCCAAGACAGAGCCCATAATGTATTGTGGTTGCACTGGAAGCTTGAATTCAAACATGGCGGACTTCTTTGATTCTGGGCGTCCTCCACCAAATATCACACTCGTTGACCCGACAACCATTCCGCCCAGAAGAAAACTTAGTTTTATTTTGAAGTGGATTTGAGGAGAAAAGTTTGCTCTAGAGAGCCTTTATACTTAGAACAATTCTGTCTTTCGAACCCCCCAACGGTACTTTATATATATAGCATAGCAAGCAATACTTAACAAAAACAGGGGTAACCTATTAGGATGGGAAATTCTAAGTATAGAGCTACTCATGGCATTCTACAAAATCATCGCACTTGCAAAATAATACTAAGGAAAAATTCTACTAGAATATCCTACACATGCATACTACAGAATTTTGAAGATCGCATGCATAGAATCAAAACTGGGACAAAATTATGAACAAGTGGTGTAACTTTCCTTGATCCGAGCAGCACTCTACACAATAGCACTCCTTAGCGCACTCCGAGCAATCTAACGAATCACAAACATAGATCTGATCACAACTTGCTCAAAGCATACACAAAGGAAAACATGCATGCATGCAACATGGTAGTTTATGCAAGGTTGGTTAAATTGATCGAGTTTGTGTTGTGCTAGTGTAAGGGTGTCACTAGGATTGAGTTTATATCTAATAGAGTCACTAAAACAAATCCTAGGATTATAAGGAGATCAGTCCATCTAATTAGCCCCAAACTAGATCTAATGATCTTAAGCAAGGTTGTATAATTTTGTCCAGTAGGCATTATGGAAACAAGGTCATTGCAACAAGAATCAATTAAGACAGAATTTTTATTATTTTTCTATAGAATAAACACTCAAATCTAGTGATTAAAATCTACAACAAAAACATTACTGTAAACCTGCAATATTATTGCATATTTGGATTCTACATAAAATTAGGAATCCAACGGTAAATTACACGGTAGATTTGGACAAATATTCAATTTTATACGATTTTCATGAATGTTTAGATCAAATCACAAGCAGATCTAAATTTTACTTAAATCTAGCCAAGTGTCACCATCTGATTGGGCCAGCTGGAGGCCTTGGCAGCAGCGACGCTGCGTGCAGCGGCTCTACGCCAGCGTGCATTGGCAGTACCCCTTCGTTCGAATCTTCTAATCCTAACCGTCGGGCCTGGATCTAACAGCTTAGGAGCAAGGACGAGCTCACCTCCTCGGCTGGCGGCGGCGGCTGGCGGTGGTGGGTGCTACGGTGCTCGGCGTCGGCGTTCCTCGGTGATGGTGAAGCAGTCCTGGGCGATCGCCTCTTCCTCGAGGTTCCGCTCGTAGCCTCAGATTCGAGGTCCTCTTCCCCGAACGGTGGCGGCGGCTGCTCCTCCAGCTCCGGCGAGCAATCCATGATGTGCGCTACAATATCTGGGAAAAGCGGTGAGTAGGCGATGTCGACCGAGAGGTTCAATCTAGGGAGAAAACAGGGAGGGGTTCCGTCGTCGTCTTCGTTGGCTTACCGAGAGCGTGATGGTTCGAGGTCGAAATCGAAGGGGCTAGGGTTTCGGGAGGAAAGACGAGAGGGGTCGCTTATAAGGGTAGAGACTTGGGGAGGGGCAGTAGTCCCTTGACGACAGTCGTCATGACGGCCGTGTGTCCGCCATGTCTCCAGAGGAGACGACGGGTGGGGCCGGGTGTCGGTGGTGGAGAAGTGGGCGGGCCGGGTGCAGTGGTGGTTTTCTTTGCTTGGCGCGAAGGGTGGCCGGTGGCGGCAGTCGGTGTAGCATCCCAATTGTCTACCAATTGCAATGCTACTAGCCTAGTCTAGATAGATGCTACTTCCTACATATATAATTGTTGCATCACCATTATATCATGCTCATGTCATCATGCCACCTTGCATTTGAGCATCATATAAAACCCTTTTGATTTGGTTCTTCTCTCATATGCATTGTAAATTGGATTTGCCTCTTGATATTGTATTTGGTTCTTGATATATTGTTTAATGCCCAAGTTGAGTTGGGGGCATATCTCTTGTTAACTCCACCACCTTTCTTTCACCACCTTATAATTCCACCATTCCACCATATGTGAGCTTTGCACTTTATTTGGGTTTTACCTCTAGCTCAAGTGGGTTAGGATGGATCCAATTCTTTCCACATGCTCTCATCCTGGCATCATGTTGTTTCACATTATGGATATATGAGAGCCACATGGCCATCTTTGCATGCCTTGTGAGTGGAACCCTTTTTCTAGCTTCCACGGATTATTATGGATTATGCTCATGTTGGGATATTTTGGGACTATTGAATACCTAGTGGCACATACACACTAGCAAGTCCCAATTTTATTCAAACATGGCCATCTCAACTTCTCCACATGGGGCATCCTTTCATTCTTTTGCTCGGCTTTTATTCCAATCTTGGGAATGCATAATATTAATGCCATGTAAAAATGTTGTTTTCACAATAATCAACATGGCCATAAATGTTTTGCATGGGCCATGCAAGCCACCTTTTGCTTGTTCTTTGGATCTTATTTGAATTTTGAGTGAATTTAAACCACATCTCTCTCTCCTCTTAGCTTGATCTTGTTTGTGCTTGCTTAAGACCATCATCACCACACCCCTCTCTTGTGTTGCTTGATCTGGAGCATGCAAACTCCTATAAACCCCAAGCCACCACCCCATCACCCTAATCCCCTAGCTATCACCACCCTACCTCACCTCTCCTCTCTTTACCATCCCCTCCAAACCTAGCTCTAAGCTAAAACCTAGACCAAACCCTAAGTACCCTAAGTCCACCACCTCTCTCTCGGCCTCCCCTCTCTCTTACCTAGCTGGCCACCTAGCTACCCCAGCCCCAACCAAACCCTAGCTACCCAGGCCATACCCCTCTCTGCAAGCCTAGCTCCCAACCCTAGCCCGAGCTCCCTACCTCCCTCCCTCTCCTTTCTCTCTGCCCTAGGGGCCCCAGCCCGAACCACCCCGACCCTGGCCTGCCCTACCCCACCAAGCCTCACCGCCCTCCCTACCTTGCAGAGACCGAGAGAGAAGAGGAGGAAAAAGGTGGCTGAGCCACCTTTTCCATCTACCCCTCCCCCACGGCGTCTCCCTTTTCCCTCTCTGCCTTATCTCCTCCACCTCGCCTCTCTGGCCTCTCCCAGATCCCCCCAGGCACCTGCAGCTCCTTCCCTTCCTCTCCGCCAGCAGCTACCCCGGCGCCACTGCGTCGGCCTCCGCCACGTCCGTTGATCCAGGCGTGCAGAGACCTTTGAGTGGCCTGGAGTTCGAGAGGGTCCCCGATCGACACTCACGCCATCGACGAAGAGGAGCACGGGCCCGCTGCAAGCGCCTCCCGAAACCCTAACCCGGCCGTGCATCCTCGTCGATCGCCTGCTCCCCTGCCCGTTCCGACCACGTCAACCACCTCTCGGTGAGCTACCCTACCCCCCTGACATCCTCGCCGTCGCATCCTTGCCCTGGTCGCCGGACCATCCGACGAACGGGCCTCGTATGCCGGTCGGTCAAGGTCCTGCTGTCGCCCCTTGTTCGCACCAACCCTAGCTAGGCCCCAACCTCCTAGCGGACACCTAGCCCAAGCCACCGCAGTGGCTCTGCCTCTGTAGCGCGCCCGCGGCACCGGGTTCGATCCACAGCGCCCGTGCCCTTGCGCATCGACACATCGCTCGGTAGAGAAGATCCACAGATGCGGCAGGACTTTTTCCGCTTAACCCGCGGTACGTTTTGGCCCACCAGTCAGTCGCCGAGCAAACTTGCAAAAGAGCCCCCCCGCTTCTCGGTACTCAACCCGCGCTCCCTCGCTGCGCCGCGTGGCACCCCCTGGGTCGCCCATTGGCGTGAACTGTAGTCGGTGGCCCACATCATCCGCTAGGGCTGGAAGAGCTCATGATGTGAAGCTTTCAGCGTCTGGTCAGTCAGTATGGGCCCCACATGTGTGGCTGTGGCTGTACTGTGACTGGGTAACAAAATTTATCTGTTTTACATTTTAAATTCAAATCTTTTCTAATTATTTCAAATTCAAAATTTAAATTCTGTTTTTAAATAACTTTTGAAATATAAATCCAAACAATACAAATAATATATGTTTTCAAATCAGAAAAATGTGAGGAATTCCAATATGCCATTCAAACTATATTTTGAACATTTAAAATTCCAAGTTTATTTAAATTACAATAATTTGCCCCTTTATCTTAATTAATTAATATCTTTTGTTTTATAACTCCAAATTTAACAAATAATATGTCTAAAATGATTAGCTCGACGAGACCTTTTTGTTTATGCATTCCATGTTTTGATTTGAAGCATGCATCATATAAATATAAAGTATACAGCAACTATTATGAGGATAAATTGGGGACAAAACTAAATAAATTGGTTCATTCTTGTATTCCACACCTCACCCATGCCATGCTACCTTAATGCCATGCAAATTGTGCATCATTCATCATGGCATGATTGTTTGCTTGTCGCATTTATTCATATGCTTGTGCACTTTATTTATGTTGGCCCTTGTTAGTTTGGTTCTTCTTGAATAGACGCCGAAAGGGGATATATCAAGAGAACCAGAGCACTACCAGATCCATTCCTTGCTTCAATCGAGGCTGCCAGGCAAGCACTACCACATGCTTGCATACATATAGTACCTATTGCCTCTATCTTATTCTTGCATCATTGAGTCGTGATTGCATTAATCTGAATCCCAAGTATTGCATAGCCTTTATTTTAAACCCCACAAGCTTGTTCCTCCATCCCATGAGCCATTACTACAGGAGTTGTTTGAGCCATGCAGTCGTAGAAACAACATGTGTAGGGTTTGAGTGTCGATGGATAACGAGGTACCTAAACAACTTAACCTGAGTAGTAATGGGATAACTAATGAAAGTGGCATCGGTGAGCCATATTCGCTATTTGGTTTTAGGCTCACTTGTGTCCCGTGGGACCCAGTACTTGATTCATGTTCCTTGAATATTCGCTATCCACATCCGGGAGGCTTATGAACCCCCCCTGAGCGAGCTTGATTCATTCTTATTTCTTGAGGCCACAAACTAGTTTGAGGATTTATTTACTATCCTGTACTTATGCCATGTTTCTTTGCTTTATTTAAATTGTGCGAGTCTTTGCTTTATTGTTAGGATTGCGGAGTGTTTTCGTGGTGTCGACAAGCCAGTCACATTTTCGGGTTCCCAGATCGTTCACAGCCATTGGCGCAAACCTTGAGACCGTCTCGAGTCATTAACCGTTGCGGGTAGCTCAATGGGGTGGCCCCCAGAAATATTTCTGAATCCTGTGATCGCTTTGTCGTGACTTCCTCGTTGGGTTTTGATTTGGTTTTCCGAGGCATATCAGTGTGTGTTGCTATTTGTGCACCCTGCGGTAAAACTTTCTGAAGCCGTGTCCAGCGGTTATGGACGACTTGGAGCACGGTTTCTCGATCATAGACAAGCATAACTAAAGTACGGTTTTAATTTGACTAGACTAGGTACGACTAGTAAATAGTGCAACACTCATGGAATGGATAATAAAACTGCCAGCGGATGGGGTGTTAATCCGCTTCCTCGTCGATGGCGAGGAGGAGGATGGATCTGTTAAGATTACCGTTAGAACTGTTATAATGTTGTTATTAATTCACGGACATCCGTCTATCTACGGTTAGGCGGATGGTTAGCAATATCAATAAATTGCTAGGGTTTATCTTTTGCTGCAATTCGTCACCCCAGGTTGTGTCCCTTTAGAGGCATAAAGACTTGCTGAGTACCCCTAGGGTCTCACCACGATAAATTATTGGTTCAGATGAACAGTACCCTCGCAAGATGGATCTTGGGTGGAAGAGCAGACGATGTGGGCAACAATCATTGATTGTAGAGATTAGAGCAGGGATCCGTGAGATGTAGGCGGGATGTGCTTATTTATGGGGCATCTTATGCCGATTTGCTTCTTATCCGTACTCAATTTTGTCTTCGCTTCCGCTTGATACTCTGTTGATTGATGTATGAGGAGATATCCTACACTATTATATCTATCTAGGATATTTGGATCTTGCCGTATGGCGTTGCTATATTTCCTTTCTTTTTAGATGGAATGGCTCTGATGTACTATTGTATGGTGGCTTGCATACATACTCATTTGTGTATGTAGTTGATCCCTTCGCTTTGCCGATTCGCCGCCCGTTCTTGTCCCGATGTTTGGAAATGGTTGGGACGGCCGAAAGGTCTACTGTGAGTGGCATTTGGGCCCATTGCCGACTATTTCAACCATTTCGATCATCCAGGCTTGTACTAGGGCGTAATTCACCGAGGTAGTTACAATTGGTATCGAGCCATCCCGCCCTTCGGTATCAGCCAAATGGTCGTTGTCCGTCTAGCAAATATTTTGGGTAGTTATGTATACTAGGGAAAAACAAAACGCGAGAGTAGGACTGCTTCCACTTTTCTTCTTACCCACCCACCACCCTTTTCTGGTAAGGAAGTGTAACGTTTTCAATCCTCTTCTTAAAAATTCAAACTAGGATTCACGTGTTCTGGGTTTCCGTAGTACCATAGGTTATGTATCTGTGTGTGTGTGCGTGTGAATTCTTTGTCTATCTGTTGCACCCAAGTTGTTATCTTATCGGCCTTTTGGTTATCAACTGTTGGTACATTCCATACCGGAGCTTTTGAAAACGGTAGCGATCTACCTGACTCCTTGTTAACCGGTGCCATCTTCTTAAAGGGTGTTCTTCTGTGCAGGCATCTGATGCTAATCCCTATCTACTAAGTGATTTTGCGCATCTATCGGTATTTTAATGCTGAAAATTGCGGAAAATTTTTCTTTGATCCATCTGTGTTTCCACACTCCTTTTCAGTCGTGTGTGAAACATTATCTATCTCTTTTATCAGCATGTCCATGCTAACCCATTCTTTTGTCACCGGCGCGTAATCTTGGAGTTTCTTTTCATCTCCTTTTCTCTTGGGCTAATTACATAACATGTGTCGATCCGATGCTGGTGATTGTAATTTGGTTCTCGGCATAGCTATATTCCACTCATGATAGTGTCGATTGGAATATGGAAAATGCTACCACTCCGGATTGCCAAAGATACTCCTGTGATTTTGGGTACACCGTGATCCTATCTATGCTTATTCAAGCATCCTTGGAAATCCGGAGTTTCTCAAGGCATTATGGCGGTCTATCATCTGTCCATCATGCTACACTTCTTTTTCAACCCCATATCTGCACAATTCTCCTAGATACGAGGGAATTGCATCTTTTCGTCTCTGGTAGCTTTGCTTAAGGTATGATCTATTATATTTTCTTTATCCAAGATCTCTTTATCCTGTAACCGGTGGTCCGATCGACAATGTGAACCAGGTGACATCTCTTTTTCTTCCGAAGGACCAGATAATCTATTCTGCCAGTGCATCTTCTTCAACACGAACCCGTGCTCTTAATGTTGATCTTTCAAAGAGCGTTGAGCTCAGAAAGTGTTTCGAGCATTTGTTCGTTTCTCCCACCTCTTGAACTTGATATTCCAGGAATATCTTGTTAATCCATGGTGGTATATGTTGTTAATATGCTTACCTATTCCATATCAAGGGAAGGACATGGAAGATCATCTGTGTCTCTTTCTCTCAAGCTTCGTGAAACCTTTGCGTGTGCAAGTCTCAAAGTGAGAACTCTGACTTTTTGAAGTCACCTATCTCGACCATGTCCTTCTGCTAAATACATCGCTTCAATTCTGGAAATAGGCAAGTTCATTGTTAATTCCATCTTCCATCTTCAATCAAACCCGGAGTGTTCCTTGTTGGCAAGTTATCATCGTCGTTCCGCCGTAGATTTCCTCAAGACTGCTAAATCTCTCTCAATCATTTCAAGAAGAACATGGAGTTCTTTCACCTCTACCTCGTTAAGTAATCTCTTGAAACTCTCTCGCTCTATCGTCTATGCTCAATCCACCGGAGGCCATGAAGACCTTCCAGATCTTGTGTTCCTTCTGTTCAAGTTGGTGCTATCTTTTCTGTAGCTGTTGAATCTTGCAGTGTTCTCCGTAATCTTCAGTCATATCCTTCTGGTGGCTTGGTAATTCAGACATGACGACAACATCATCATCTTTATCTATCTTGGATCTGGTGAATCGTTTGCATCTATCCTTGTTTTCTAACGGAGTTCCATGAGATCTTCTTATCAATACCTTCAGTCTGTTTCGGTAGTTGGGATGCATGGTTTTCCTATTCATGTGCGGAGTAATGCTTTGAGTGCGAGATGGAGTAGCTACCATACCACTACTCTTATCATTCGCTCTTGTACATTGAATTGGTGAATTAATGTGATTTCACTCATTCCACGGAAGTTAGAAGTGGCCTTTATCCCTTGATACTTTTACTTCCGTCTTTGTTTTTCCGGAGTGCTCTCTCGAAGGAAGTAATCAATAATCTCTTGTTGGTGGTCTGTCTATTCTAGATGGAGCAAAATCTTCAATTATCTGGTGGAAACAAACGCAAACTCTTTTATATCCTCGTCATTCTACCGGTACCCTACATCCCCAAACAAGATGAAAGGAAGCTATCTCTCTTTGTTTCATCAATTCTTTCCTGTGGTAAAGCCAATTATGGTTGATGCCATCATCCGCAAATCTATTGCGTTAGCCTCAAGGCTAAAGAAAGCAATAAGTGTTCCTACAATAAACTCCAGATCCTCCATACTCTTTGCTTCTCGGGATTCCACCATGATCTGGCTTCATATCCGTCTCTGGAAGTTATATCCGCGCACCTCAATTGCGTGATCCTTGGGTTCTTACCGGCGCAACAAGAATCTAATCCGACGATGTCTAGCTAAATCTTTCTGTTGATATCAAGGGACTCTATTGTTTGAAGGCAATATTGTTTCCAAACTTCATTTCTAAAATCCAAGAGAGGATACAATGCTATTGTCGTAGTGGTTCAAAACCTCTCCAATCTAGCTCCTTTCTTCCGGCGACACCAAGATCCATCCTCTCTAGTATCAGTAAATCTTTAATCTTAACGGCGTGTCTTTCTATATCCATGATGCATCATCTTGTTCTTTCTTTCACCAGTGGTTCTTCTTCTTTTATCCTGTTCTTGAGAAAACCGGAGCTATGTCCATCCTATCCTTCTTGTCTCACGACAATCCTTCAACTCTTCTAACCGTTGTTTCGCAAGCAAAACGCATAAGACTACAACAAGTCTAGCAAGTTTTGCAAGGTGTAGTGGTCGCACCATTCCGTTCTTCATCAACTTGGGAACGTGAGGGTCACCTTCGTTCAAACACCCGCATCTCCTTGTGTTGTTTTCTTTTTCCTAGGAATATCGGGGCGAGATTCTTGTTTAGTGGGGGAGAGTTGTAGCATCCCAATTGTCTACCAATTGCAATGCTACTAGCCTAGTCTAGATAGATGCTACTTCCTACATATATAATTGTTGCATCACCATTATATCATGCTCATGTCATCATGCCACCTTGCATTTGAGCATCATATAAAACCCTTTTGATTTGGTTCTTCTATCATATGCATTGTAAATTGGATTTGCCTCTTGATATTGTATTTGGTTCTTGATATATTGTTTAATGCCCAAGTTGAGTTGGGGGCATATCTCTTGTTAACTCCACCACCTTTCTTTCACCACCTTATAATTCCACCATTCCACCATATGTGAGCTTTGCACTTTATTTGGGTTTTACCTCTAGCTCAAGTGGGTTAGGATGGATCCAATTCTTTCCACATGCTCTCATCCTGGCATCATGTTGTTTTCACATTATGGATATATGAGAGCCACATGGCCATCTTTGCATGCCTTGTGAGTGGAACCCTTTTTTTTCTAGCTTCCACCTGGATTATTATGGATTATGCTCATGTTGGGATATTTTTGGGACTATTAAATACCTAGTGGCACATACACACTAGCAAGTCCCAATTTTATTCAAACATGGCCATCTCCAACTACTCCACATGGGGCATCCTTTCACTCTTTTGCTTGGCTTTTATTCCAATCTTGGGAATGCATAATATTAATGCCATGTAAAAATGTTGTTTTCACAATAATCAACATGGCCATAAATGTTTTGCATGGGCCATGCAAGCCCCACCTTTTGCTTGTTCTTTGGATCTTATTTGAATTTTGAGTGAATTTAAACCACATCTCTCTCTCCTCTTAGCTTGATCTTGTTTGTGCTTGCTTAAGACCATCATCACCACACCCCTCTCTTGTGTTGCTTGATCTAGTTGGAGCATGCAAACTCCTATAAACCCCAAGCCACCCCATCACCCTAATCCCCTAGCTATCACCACCCTACCTCACCTCTCCTCTCTTTACCATCCCCTCCAAACCTAGCTCTAAGCTAAAACCTAGACCAAACCCTAAGTACCCTAAGTCCACCACCTCTCTCTCTCGGCCTCCCCCTCTCTCTTACCTAGCTGGCCACCTAGCTACCCCCAGCCCCAACCAAACCCTAGCTACCCCAGGCCATACCCCCTCTGCAGAGCCTAGCTCCCAACCCCTAGCCGAGCTCCCTACCTCCCTCCCTCTCCTTTCTCTCTCTGCCCTAGGGGCCCCGAACCACCCCACCTGGCCTGCCCTACCCCACTGAGCCTCACCGCCCCTCCCCTACCTGCATCCAGCACGTGAGAGAAGAGGAGGAAAAAGGTGGCGAGCCACCTTTCCATCTACCCCTCCCACGTCTGCCTTTTCCCTCTGCCTTATCTCCTCCACCTCGCCTCTCGGCCTCTCCCAGATCCCCCAGGCACTGCGCTCCTCCCTTCCTCTCCGCCAGCTACCCCGGACGCCACCACGTCGGCCTCCGCCACGTCCCGTTGATCCAGGCGTGCAGAGAGACCGTGGAGTGGCCTAGGAGTTCGAGGAGGGTCCCCTGATACGACCTGTACACGCCGTCAACGAAGAGGAGCACCGGAGCCGCCAGTACCGACGCGCCTCCCCGAAACCCTAACCCGAGCCGGCCGTCTGCATCCTCGTCGATCGCCTGCTCCCCTGCCCGTTCCGACCACGTCAACCACCTCTCGGTGAGCTACCCTAACCCCCTGACATCCTCGCCGTCGCATCCTTGCCTGGTCGCGGACCATCCGACGAACGGCCTCAATGCGCTGCGTCGCGTCGTCTGCCGTCCCGCGGTCGCAGAAACCCTAGCTAGGCCCCAACCTCTAGCGGACACCTAGCCCAAGCCACGCGGTGGCTACGCCTCTGTGGCGCCCGCAACAGCCGGGTTCGATCCAGCGTGCGCCTCGCCTGCTGCGCGCCGACATCGCTCGAGGGAGAAGATCCACATGATCGGTGGACTTTTCGCTTAACTGCTAGTTTTACGCTTAACCAGCGATGCGTTTGGCCCACCAGTCGTCGCGAGCAAACTTGCAAAAGAGCCCCCACTTCTCGGTACTCAACTCAGCGCTCCCTCATTGCTGCGTGGCACCTTTGTCGCGTGAACTTGCAATCGGTGGCCCCACATCATCGCTAGAGCTGGAAGAGCCTGCGGTGATGTGAAGCTTTCACATTGCTGTCTGGTCCACTGGTGGTGGGCCCCATGCTCTGGCTGTGGCTACTTGTGGGCAACAAAAGTATTTATCTGTTTTTTTTAAATTCAAATCTTTCTAATTATTTCAAATTCAAAATTTAAATTCTGTTTTTAAATAACTTTTGAAATATAAATCCAAATAATACAAATAATATATGTTTTCAAATCAGAAAAATGTGAGGAATTCCAATATGCCATTCAAACTATATTTTGAACATTTAAAATTCCAAGTTTATTTAAATTACAATAATTTGCCCCTTTATCTTAATTAATTAATATCTTTTGTTTTATAACTCCAAATTTAACAAATAATATGTCTAAAATGATTAGCTCGACGAGACCTTTCTGTTTATGCATTCCATGTTTTGATTTGAAGCATGCATCATATAAATATAAAGTATACAGCAACTATTATGAGGATAAAGTGGGGACAAAACTAAATAAAATGGTTCATTCTTGTATTCCACACCTCACCCATGCCATGCTACCTTAATGCCATGCAAATTGTGCATCATTCATCATGGCATGATTGTTTGCTTGTCGCATTTATTCATATGCTTGTGCACTTTATTTATGTTGGCCCTTGTTAGTTTGGTTCTTCTTCGAATAGGCTTTGGCGGGGATATATCAAGAGAACCAGGAGCACTACCCAGATCCATTCCTTGCTTCAACTGAGCTGCCAGGCAAGCACTACCACATGCTTGCATACATATAGTACCTATTGCCTCTATCTTATTCTTGCATCATTGAGTCGCGATTGCATTAATCTGAATCCCAAGTATTGCATAGCCTTTATTTTTAAACCCCACCGAAGCTTGTTCCTCCATCCCATGAGCCATTACTACAGGAGTTGTTTGAGCCATGCGAGTCGTAGAACAGCATGTGTAGGGTTTGTGAGTTGTCTGACGACTTGGAGCACAGTTTCTCGATCATAGACAAGCATAACTAAAGTACCGCTTCTAATTTGACTAGACTAGGTACCTGACTAGTAAATAGTGCAACACTCATGGAATGGATAATAAAACTGCCAAAGGATGGGGTGTTCGTCCGCTTCCTCGTCGGTAAGCGAGGAGGAGGATGGATCTGTTAAGATTACCGTTATAAGCTGTTGTTATTAATTCACGGACATCCGTCTATCTCTGGTTAGGCGGATGGTTAGCAGTATCAATAAATTGCTAGGGTTTATCTTTTGCTGCAATTGCGTCACCCAGTGCAGTGTCCCCTTTAGAGGCATAAAGACTTCTTTGAGTACCCTAGGGTCTCACGATAAATTATTGGTTCAGATGAGCAGTACCCTCGCAAGATGGATCTTTGGGTGGAAGAGGCAGACGATGTGGCAGCGATCATTGGTGTAGAGATTCGAACGGGATCCGTGAGATATGTGGTCGGGATGTTCTTATTTATTGGGCATCTTATGCCGATTTGCTTCTTATCCTTTCTCTTATTTTGTCTTCCGCTTACGCTTGATACTCATTGATTGATGTGAGAGATATCCTACACTATTATATCTATCTAGGATATTTGGATCTTGCCGTATGGCGTTGCTATATTTCCTTTCTTTTTAGATGGAATGGCTCTGATGTACTATTGTATGGTGGCTTGCATACATACTCATTTGTGTATGTAGTTGATCCCTTCGCTTTCGATTACGCCACCCGTTCTTGTCCCGATGTTTGGAAATGGTTGGGACGGCCGAAAGGTCTACCTGTGAGTGGCATTTGGGCCCCACCGTACTATTTCAACCATTTCTGATCATCCAGGCTTGTACTAGGAGCGTAATTCACCGAGGTAGTTACACCGGCCCAGCTTGGTTAGCCACTGCCTCTGTTTTTTTTTCCTTTAACATTTTTCAATTTCTGATTTGGTAAAACCCAAACAACTTTTGCAAGACAAGTCCAAAAGTGATGAAACTTGTTTCCAAATTTTTGTAAAAATAAGGTGGTCAACATAGGACCATGGTTTACTATTTTTACATAGTTTTCTAGAAGGGGTCAAACTACTACAACAAAAGTGCTTTCATAGGGAAAAATTTAATAGGGTTTTAATAGGTTTAGGTGTTAGGGTTTTTATTTCAATTTTTAGTTGTAGCATGCAGATGATGCAAGGATGATGCATGATACTAATAACATCCTAATATAGAATCTAGGATGTTACAAACCTACCCCCCTTAAGAAGAATCTCGTCCTCGAGATTCGGGTTGGCTAGCAAATAGGTGTGGGTGTTCTGCCTTCAAGTCTTCTTCACGCTCCCACGTAGCTTCTTCCTCGGAGTGGTGGTTCCATTGTACCTTGCAGAACCTTATAGTATTGGTGCGGGTAATCCTTTCAGGTGTTTCCAGTATTTTGATGGGTTTTTCCTCATAGGTAAGGTCATTCTCCAATTGAACCTCATCTAGGGGAACGGTGTCTCTTAGCGGTGTTTCAGCCATCTCCGGGTGACACTTATTTAGTTGTGATACATGAAACACATCATGAACAGTCCCGGTAGCTTCAATCGATAAGCAACTTCTCCTCTACGGGCAGAACCTTATACGGTCCTATGAATCGTGGGCTAACGCCCTTGATTCCGAACCTCTTAACTCCGTAGGGGTGAAACTCGAGATACGCGGTCCCCTATTTCATAGGCCACATCTGCGCTTGGAATCAGCGTAACTCTTACATCGGAATTGGGCTATCTTTAGCCTATCCTGAATCTGTCGTACCTTTTCTTCGGCATCCTTTATCAAGTCAGGTCCAAAAAGACTGCGTTCACCAACTCCATTCCATAGCAACGGGGTTCTACACTTCCTGCCATATAGAACTTCAAACGGAGCCATCTTGATGCTTGTCTGGTAGCTGTTGTTGTATGAGAACTCAGCATATGGCAGGTTATCGTCCCAACTAGACCCATAGTCTAGTGCGCAAGCTCTCAACATATCTTCCAAAATTTGATTCACCCTTTCTGTTTGGCCATCTGTTTGAGGGTGGAAGGCAGTACTGAATTCTAGTCGGGTTCCAAGAGACTCATGTAGTTGTCGCCAAAACTTTGAGGTAAATGGTGCCTCAGGTGCCTCTGTCTGACACAATTCCCTTGGGAACACCATGTAGGCTTACAATCCTTGACATGTATATCTTAGCAAGCTTAGCACTTGTATATGTGGTCTTCACGGGGATGAAGTGAGCCACCTTGGTGAAGTGGTCAACCACTACCCAGATAGAATCAAATCCAGAATGAGTCCGGGGCAATCCCGTGATGAAATCCATGCCTACCTTGTCCCACTTCCAGTCGGGTATTGGTAGTGGTTGAAGTAATCTTGCCGGTTTCTGATGCTCGGCTTTAACTCTGTTGCACACATCACATAGAGAAATATACTCTGCAATATCTCTTTTTAGGTTATTCCACCAGAATCTATCCTTCACATCCATGTACATTTTTGTGTTACCTGGATGAATTGAGTATGGCGAATCATGTGCTTCTTGTAAAATCATCTTCCTAATATCGGAGTCATTGGGAACGCACAAACGCTTCCCATATCAGAGGGTTCCTTGTTCGTCCAGACGAAATTCCTTAGTCTTTCCTTCACTTATCCTGACTCTTATTTCTTCCAACTCTTTATCCCCCTTTTGTGCTTCTTGGATCCTTTCTTGGAAGGTGGACACTATTTCCATAGTCGCTACGTGTCCTTTCGGGATTATCTCCAACCTGAGATCCCTGAATTTCTTGCATAAATCCTCTGGAAGTTCCCTTGTGGTAAGTCCATTCACATACACCTTACGGCTTAAGGCATCAGCCACCATGTTTGCCTTCCCGGGGTGGTATTGTAAATCCAAGTCATAATCCTTAATTAACTCAAGCCATCTTCTTTGTCTCATATTCAACTCCTTTTGGGTGAAGATGTACTTCAAACTCTTATGGTCTGTGAACACATCACAATGTTTGCCCATGAGGTAGTGTCTCCATACCTTGAGTGCATGAACCACAGATGCAAGTTCCAAATCATGTGTGGGATAATTGTGTTCGTGGTTCTTAAGTTGTCGGGAGGCATAGGATACCACTTTCCCATCCTGCATCAATACACTTCCAAGTCCTTGTCGTGAAGCGTCACAATAGACTTGAAAATCCTTCTGGATATCTGGCGGAACCTGAGCTGGGTCATTACAGGCGTTCTTCAACTCTTGAAAACTTGCTTCACATGCCTCGGTCCATAGGAATTTCTTTTCCTTCTTTAATAGTTCCGTCATGGGTTTTGCTATCTTGGAAAAGTTTTCGATGAACCTACGGTAATATCCTGCAAGGCCTAAGAAACTTCTAATATCTCCCACATTCTTGGGTGACTCCCATTACATCACAGGCTACCTTGCTAGGATCTACGAACTCCTTTAGTGACACAACATGACCAAGGAATCCCACTTCCTTTAACTGAACTTCGCACTTCTTGAACTTGGCATATAACTTGTGTTCTCTTAGTTTCTCCATAATAAAGGCGAGATGTTTCTCATGTTCCTTCTCATCCTTTGAGTATATGAGTATATCATCTATGAATACTACGATAAACTTGTCCAAGTATTCCATGAACACCTTGTTCATCATGGTCATGAAGTATGCTGGGGCATTGGTTAGACCAAAAGACATCACGGTGTACTCATACAATCCATATCTTGTGGTGAATGCTGTCTTGGGCACATCCTGTTCTCGAATCTTTAGCTGAAAATAGCCCAATCGTAGATCGATCTTTGAGAATACACTGGCTCCTTTTAGCTGGTCAAATAGGTCGTTGATGTTGGGCAGAGGATACTTATTCTTAATCGTCACTTCGTTCAATGAGCGGTAGTCCACAACCAGCCTCTTGGTCTTATCCTTCTTTTCCACAAATAGGACGGGTGCTCCCCAAGATGACGCGCTGGGTTGAATGAACCCCATGTCCAATTGTTCCCTAAGATGTTTCTTGAGTTCCTTTAACTCGTCCACATCCATCTTGTATGGTCTCTTAGCTATTGGCCCCGTGCCTGGCATTAAGTCAATGAGAAACTCGATATCACGGTCGGGTGGCATTCCGGGTAGCTCTTCTAGGAAGACATCTGGGTATTCCTTTACAATTGGTACCTCTTCCAAACTAACCCCCTTAAGAGAGTTCACCATGACTTCTTTGAGTGCGAAGTTCGACTTGATACGAATCCTCTTCCCTTCCGGTGTTGTGAGCATGACAGTCCTCTTGGCACAATCTATGACTCCTTCATATTCGGTCATCCAATTCATGCCCAAGATTATGTCTAATCCTTGTGATTCTAGAACTACTAGACTGGTGGGAAAGATGTGTGTCCCAATCCTTAGTTCTAAATCCCGGCAACCGGAGTTTGCCACTATTTCTCCCCCAGGAGAACTTACCCTTAGAGGAAAGTTTATAGTCTCCGCTGGTATCTTGCCTCTATCCACAAATACCCTTGATATGAATGAATGCGATGCACCAGTATCAAAAAGAACAACTGCGGGAATAGAATTGAGTTTGAACTTACCAATCACAGAGTCTGGCGCATCACAGGCATCCTCCATAGAAACATGATTCACCGTGGCTTTGACAAACAGATTTGGCTTCTTCCCGTTCCCGTTGCCATGGTTGTGTCCATTTCCATTCCCATTACCATTGCCATTCTTCCTCTCGGGGTAAGAGGTTGCATAGTGCCCTGTCTTGTTGCACTTAAAGCATGTCACCTCACTGAGATCCTTTCCATTGCCGCCATTGCCATTGCGGTTGTTGTGCCCATTATGTTTGTGGCCACCATGGTTATGACCGTTATGGTTGTGGCCATTATTGTTATAAGGTGGTGGTGAGGAATTTGCGTGCAGTGCGAACAGAGTGTTTGTGAGGGTTGGATTTCCTCTTGCGATTTTCTATGCTCTTCCTCTTTGATTCAACCACAATGGCTCTGTCCAAGAGTTCCTGAAAGTTGTCAAATTTCTGAGGCACAAGCTGAATGGATATCTCATCGTTGAGCCCTCTTAAGAATTCCTCCTGTCTCTTGGCATCATTGGAAACATCATCGGGTGCATAACGGGCTAGCTTATTGAAAAGCTCACCATACTCGGTGTGAGCAGTGCAGGTGGTGTAGGTCATGAACTTCGCGCCTCTTTAGAACCATGACACCAGCAGACCACATGATGAGTGCGAAAGCTAACACAAACTGTTCCCAAGTGATAGCATCAATGTCCTGGGTGACTTGGTAGTTATCCCACCATTACTCGTAGGTCCTTCAAGCTGGTGTGCGGCATAATGCACACAGCCGGCTCCGCAGCTTGCACGGTGTCTAGCTTCTTGTTGATAAATGCAGCCAGGTCATCAGCAATGATTGGTTTAGTCTTTGCTACTGAAGGTAGGTGGGTTCAGCCTCAAAAAGAGTCAGCGATCCTGTTAAGGTGGCGGAGGTGGTGGTGGTGGCGGGTTGTTGTTGTTGTTTTGCATGTTACGAGTGGCGATTGGATCATTTGGTTCGAGTGGCCAAAAGTTCTGCTATTTACAGCGGGATTTGAGATCGTGCGTCTTGGCGGCATTTGTGGGGTTTAAGAGAGTAGTTAAGAAAAAGACAGAAAGACTAAGTAGTAAACTCCTACCCTTATGAAAAACACACCAAGCACACAAGGCATAACACCACAGATTTAGCACAGGAAAACCAAATTTAACTAACGAGACTTGTCTTGGTATTTATTACATTTGCGAATAACGTTCTACTATAGAATTAAAGGTGGTCCAACTATTACACATCTTCCACGCCTTCCTCTTCCTCGTCCTCGAACGAGTAGCCTTCTTGCTCTAGAGTTGTCTTGTACAACTCCATCTCCTTTGTGGTGGCTTCGAGCTTCTCTTGGAGGTCCTTTATCTCATCTTGTAGCTTCTTGGTAGTGGCTTCCAGCTGCTCCTGAAGTCCCTCCTTCTCGCTTTGTAGTTCCTCCACTAAACTTGACTTCATTGCGGCTTCAAGTTTCTTTGCCAAGTCCCTCTTGGAAGCACGCACATCATTGATTATCTTGCAAAGGCCTTCAGTTTGCACTTCATCTCCATCGATCTGCTGTTTGAGTTCCCTAATTCTCTTGTTTTTATTTATCACCCTCTTCTCTTGGTTAGCGAACTTCTTCTCTTGGTCCTGGAATTTTATCTCTTGGAGCTTCATTGCCTCCTCCTGCTGCTTGATCACTTCTTCCTTCTCCTTGATGAGGGCGCACAGCTCGTCGTTCTTCAACATCTCGAGGAAGGTACCCTTCTCAAGGTCATGGATGTGGCACTCCAAGTCTTGATATTGTGTTCTTTGGCGCTTGGTGGAAGTTCTTTCCTAAAAGGTTAACTCCATGGGAATTCCTTCCTCATCTCGTCTTCCAAAGAGGCCGCCGCAGTGTCCTTGGAGAGCTTCATGATGACGTCCACATAGGCGACCAATGAGTTGCTGCAAGCTAATGCTAAGGGCCTTCTCCTTGGAATCGCTAACAATGTGGATTTCTATGTCTTCCTCCGGGTCCTTGCCTCGCTCTTTTCCTGGTTGAATGACCTTGACTCCCCAACAGCCGTCCTTGTGGAGTTTCTTCATTGTGCTCCCTTGGATTGTTGGGAGAGGAAGGTCCAAACGTGTGAGTAGATCCATGAGGCATCCTCCAAACGAAGGGGCTCGATGTCCGCGACGGTGTCGTAGAGGAAGCTTGTCATCTTTGAGTTAGAAGAAAGAGGGTTAGATACTTAAACAAGTAGAGGTAAGCAGATACTAGAGGTGCGGAAAATAACTTAGTAGGAAACACGTAAGGCACTAAAGTTAGAGGTGGTTCCAATCCTAGGGTCACGTCCTACAGGCAACGATGTGCTCTGATACCATCTGTAATGACCTCGGATCGGTAAGGATCCTAAGTCCCTGTGATTAACATGCTAGTCCCTGGATCAATAGCTAGCACTCACAGTCGATGAAATATCATGTAAAACACAAAGTCTTTATTACTCGGAGAATCCAGAGTATGAAATTATTACAAAAGTTGCTTAGCATTATGCTAGCTCAGATAACAGCGGAAACATAAAAGCAGCATGAGTCCATCAACGCCCAGGCTTGTCGAGTGTGAACCCATGATCCCTCGCACCTTTCAATCTTGGATTACGCACATAAGACGTGCAGCCAACAAGTTGGGTCAATACTTTGAATGTATTGGCAAATTACACCAAGGAGAGAAAAGACTATCTCTACATGCAAGGCTGGTATAGGCTTTAGAGTTCATTTGCTCAAAGCTAATTTTCTTAAGTAGAGAGAGAATAGAAGATTGCCCTACTTTGTAAACATTTTCTTGAATAAAATAAGGTCGAGTGGCACACGAGGATATTACGCACCAAGTGTCCAAACAACCAAACACTTGGATATTACGCACCAAGCGTCACTTGGATATTACACACCAAGTTTCCCAAATTCCCACCCATTAGCGATATTACGACGCCATGGGGTTTCAAAACTTTGTTTTAGAAAAGAGAGGAAGATCCTTGAGGCTCCATCCTTCAGACGCTCAATGTTGTTACATTTCCGTGAACACGGTGATCGATCAGATTGCAATACTCTCGAGTTTGTGCACTTTACCCACAATCCACGATCAAGTCCTTTTACGACAAGACCATGGCGAGGCTTTCCTTAGTAGCCCTCTACCTTGGATCCAACCGTGCCTAGAATCCTCCAAATGTTGGTACCGGTGAGGTTTCCCACTAAGTACTAGGCCAAGACAGGCCATAATGTATTGTGGTTGCCTTTGGAAGCTTCAATTCTAAAACATGGCGGACTTCTTTGATTCTGGGCGGTCCTCCACCAAATATCACACTCGTTGACCCGACAACCATTCCAGAAGAAAACTTAGTTTTATTTTGAAGTGGATTTGAGGAGAAAAGTTTGCTCTAGAGAGCCTTTATACTTAGAACAATTCTGTCTTTCGAACCCCCCAACGGTACTTTATATATATAGCATAGCAAGCAATACTTAACAAAAACAGGGGTAACCTATTAGGATGGGAAATTCTAAGTATAGAGCTACTCATGGCATTCTACAAAATCATCGCACTTGCAAAATAATACTAAGGAAAAATTCTACTAGAATATCCTACACATGCATACTACAGAATTTTGAAGATCGCATGCATAGAATCAAAACTGGGACAAAATTATGAACAAGTGGTGTAACTTTCCTTGATCCGAGCAGCACTCTACACAATAGCACTCCTTAGCACACTCCGAGCAATCTAACGAATCACAAACATAGATCTGATCACAACTTGCTCAAAGCATACACAAAGGAAAACATGCATGCATGCAACATGGTAGTTTATGCAAGGTTGGTTAAATTGATCGAGTTTGTGTTGTGCTAGTGTAAGGGTGTCACTAGGATTGAGTTTAGATCTAATAGAGTCACTAAAACAAATCCTAGGATTATAAGGAGATCAGTCCATCTAATTAGCCCCAAACTAGATCTAATGATCTTAAGCAAGGTTGTATAATTTTGTCCAGTAGGTATTATGGAAACAAGGTCATTGCAACAAGAATGAATTAAGACAGAATTTTTATTATTTTTCTATAGAATAAACACTCCAATCTAGTGATTAAAATGTACAATAAAAACATTACTGTAAACCTGCAATATTATTGCATATTTGGATTCTACATAAAATTAGGAATCGAACGGTATATTACACGCTAGATTTGGACAAATATTCAATTTTATACGATTTTCGAAATGTTTAGATCAAATCTGCCAAACAGATCTAAATTTTACTTAAATCTAGCCAAGTGTCACCATCTGATTGGGCCAGCTGGAGCGACGCGGCCAGCCGACTCTTGGCGCGCTGCTCACAGCGCATTGCATTAAGGTACCCTTCGTTCGAATCTTCTAATCCTAACCGTCGGGCCTGGATCTAACAGCTTAGGAGCAAGGACGAGCTCACCTCCTCGGCTGGCGGCGGCGGCTGGCGGTGGTGGGTGCTATGATGCTCGGCGTCGGCGTCGGCGTTCCTCGGTGATGGTGAAGCAGTCCTGGGCGATCGCCTCTTCCTCGAGGTTCCGCTCGTAGCCTCAGATTCGAGCTCCTCTTCCTCGAACGGTGGCGGCGGCTGCTCCTCCTCCGCAGCTCCGGCGAGCAATCCGCGGTGGCACGCTACAATATACAGGGGGAAAAAGCGGTGAGTAGACGATGTCGGAGAGGTTCAATCTAGGGAGAAACAGGGGAGGGGTTCCGTGTCGTCGTCTTCGTTGGCTTACCGAGCAGCGGTGGTTCGAGGCCTGCTGAATCGGAGGGGTCTAGGCTTATAAGGGTAGAGACTTGGGAGGGGGGCAGCCAGTCGTGAGAGTGCGTCATGCGGCCGTGTCCACCAGTCTCGAGGAGGAGACGACGGTGGGGCCGGTGGTGGGGGAAGTGGGCCGGAGCGGGTGCATGTAAGTTGCTGCTCTTGCCCATTTGGGCCGGGGTGAAATTTGTGACCCAACAGTTAACCTTGCCTCTGTTTTTTCCTTTAACATTTTTCAATTTCTGATTTGGTAAAACCCAAACAACTTTTGCAAGACAAGTCCAAAAGTGATGAAACTTGTTTCCAAATTTTTGTAAAAATAAGGTGGTCAACATAGGACCATGGTTTACTATTTTTACATAGTTTTCTAGAAGGGGTCAAACTACTACAACAAAAGTGCTTTCATAGGGAAAAATTTAATAGGGTTTTAATAGGTTTAGGTGTTAGGGTTTTTATTTCAATTTTTAGTTGTAGGATGCAGATGATGCAAGGATGATGCATGATACTAATAACATTCTAATATAGAATCTAGGATGTTACAGTTCATTCATAAACCACATGGATCCACTAGTCTCATTGCATGTGTGTTCTTTTCATAAACCACACTGATCCATTAGTGTCATTGCATGTGTGTTCTTTTCATAAACCACAATGATCCACTAAATGTTATTGCATGTGTGTTTGTTTCATAAATCACATGGATCCACAAGATGTCATTAAATTTTGTTCTTTTCATAAACCACATGGGTACACTATATGTCATTGCATGTGTGTTCTTTTCATAAACCACATGGATCCACTAGATGTCACTGCATGTGTGTTCTTTTCATAAACCACATGGATCCACTGATGTCATTGCATGTGTGTTCTTTTCATAAACCACATGGATCCACTGGATATCATTGCATGTTTGTTCTTTTCATAAACCACATTGATCCACTATATGTCATTGCATGAGTGTTCTTTTCATAAACCACACTGATCCACTAGATGTCATTGCATGTGTGTTATTTTCGTAAACCACATGGATCCACTAGTGTTATTGCATGTGTGTTCTTTTCATAAACCACACTCATCCTAAAGATGTCATTGCATGTGTGTTCATTTCATAAACCACACTGATCCACCTATGTCATTGCATGTGTGTTCTTTTCCTAGACCATAATGATCGACTAGATGCCATTCCATGTGTGTTCGTTTCATAAATCACATGGATCCACTAGATGTCATTAAATGTGTGTTCTTTTCATAAACCACATGGGTCCACTATAAATCATTGCAAGTGTGTTCTTTTCATAAACCACATGGATCCACTAGATGTCAGTGCATGTGTGTTCTTTTCATGAACCACCTGGATCCACTGATGTCATTCCATGTATGTTCTTTTCATAAACCACATGGATCCACTAGATATCATTGCGTGTGTGTTCTTTTCATAAACCACATGGATCCACTATATGTCAATGCATGTGTTTTCTTTTCATAAACCACATGGATCCACTAGATGTGAGTGCATGTGTGTTCATTTCATAAACCACATGGATCCACTGATGTCATTGCATGCGTGTTCTTTTCATAAACCACATGCATCCACTTATGTCATTGCTTGTCTGTTCTTTTCATAAACCACATGGATCCACTAGATGTCATTGCATGTGTGTTCATTTCATAAACCACATGGATCCACTGGATGTCATTGCATGTCTGTTCTTTTTATAAAACACATTGAACCACTGATGTCATTGCATGTGTGTTATTTTCATAAAACACAGGGATCCACTAGATGTCATTGCATGTGTATTCTTTTCATAAACCACACGGATCCTCTAGATTTCATTGCATGTGTGTTCATTCATAAACCACATGGATCCACTACTCTCATTGCATGTGTGTTCTTTTCATAGAGCACACTGATCCACTAGTGTCATTGCATGTGTGTTCTTTTCATAAACCACAATGATCCACTATATGTTATTGCATGTGTGTTCGTGTCATAAATCATATGGATCCACTAGATGTCATTAAATGTGTGTTCTTTTCATAAACCACATGGGTCCACTATATGTCATTGCATGTGTGTTCTTTTCATAAACCACATGGATCCACTAGATGTCATTGCATGTGTGTTCTTTTCATAAACCACATGGATCCACTGATGTCATTGCATGTGTGTTCTTTGCATAAACCACATGGATCCACTAGACGTCATTGCATGTGTGTTCATTTCATAAACCACATGGATCCACTAGATGTCATTCCATGTGTGTTCTTTTCATAAACCACATGGATCCACTAGATGTCATTGTATGTGTGTTATTTTCATAAAGCACACTGATCCACTAGATGTCATTGCATGTGTGTTCTTTTCATAAACCACACGGATCCACAAGATTTCATTTCATGTGTGTTCATTCATAAACCACATGGATCCACTAGTGTCATTGCATGTGTGTTCTTTTCATAAACCACACTGATCCACTAGTGTCATTGCATGTGTGTTCTTTTCATAAACCACAATGATCCACTAGATGTTATTGCATGTGTGTTCGTTTCATAAATCACATGGATCCACTAGATGTCATTAAATTTGTGTTCTTTTCATGAACCACATGGGTCCACTATATGTCATTTCATTTGTGTTCTTTTCATAAACCACATGGATCCACTAGATGTCAGTGCATGTGTGTTCTTTTCATAAACCACATGGATCCACTATTGTCATTGCATGTGTGTTCTGTTCATAAACCACATGGATACACTAGATGTCATTGCATGTTTGTTCTTTTAATAAACCACACTGATCCACTATATGTCATTGCATGTGTGTTCTTTTTGTAAACCACATGGATCCACTAGTGTCATTGCCTGTGTGTTGTTTTCATAAACCATATGGATCCACTAGATGTCATTGCATGTGTTTTCTTTTCCAAAACCACATGCATCCACTAGATGTCATTGCATGTGTGTTCTTTTCATAAACCACATGGATCCAATGGATGTCATTGCATGTGTGTTCTTTTTATAAACCACATTGAACCACTGATGTCATTGCATGTGTGTTATTTTCATAAACCACATGGATCCACTGGATATCATTGCATGTTTGTTCTTTTCATAAACCACATTGATCCACTATATGTCATTGCATGAGTGTTCTTTTCATAAACCACACTGATCCACTAGATGTCATTGCATGTGTGTTATTTTCGTAAACCACATGGATCCACTAGTGTTATTGCATGTGTGTTCTTTTCATAAACCACACTCATCCTAAAGATGTCATTGCATGTGTGTTCATTTCATAAACCACACTGATCCACCTATGTCATTGCATGTGTGTTCTTTTCCTAGACCATAATGATCGACTAGATGCCATTCCATGTGTGTTCGTTTCATAAATCACATGGATCCACTAGATGTCATTAAATGTGTGTTCTTTTCATAAACCACATGGGTCCACTATAAATCATTGCAAGTGTGTTCTTTTCATAAACCACATGGATCCACTAGATGTCAGTGCATGTGTGTTCTTTTCATGAACCACCTGGATCCACTGATGTCATTCCATGTATGTTCTTTTCATAAACCACATGGATCCACTAGATATCATTGCGTGTGTGTTCTTTTCATAAACCACATGGATCCACTATATGTCAATGCATGTGTTTTCTTTTCATAAACCACATGGATCCACTAGATGTGAGTGCATGTGTGTTCATTTCATAAACCACATGGATCCTTGATGTCATTGCATGCGTGTTCTTTTCATAAACCACATGCATCCACTTATGTCATTGCTTGTCTGTTCTTTTCATAAACCACATGGATCCACTAGATGTCATTGCATGTGTGTTCATTTCATAAACCACATGGATCCACTGGATGTCATTGCATGTCTGTTCTTTTTATAAAACACATTGAACCACTGATGTCATTGCATGTGTGTTATTTTCATAAAACACAGGGATCCACTAGATGTCATTGCATGTGTATTCTTTTCATAAACCACACGGATCCTCTAGATTTCATTGCATGTGTGTTCATTCATAAACCACATGGATCCACTACTCTCATTGCATGTGTGTTCTTTTCATAGAGCACACTGATCCACTAGTGTCATTGCATGTGTGTTCTTTTCATAAACCACAATGATCCACTATATGTTATTGCATGTGTGTTCGTGTCATAAATCATATGGATCCACTAGATGTCATTAAATGTGTGTTCTTTTCATAAACCACATGGGTCCACTATATGTCATTGCATGTGTGTTCTTTTCATAAACCACATGGATCCACTAGATGTCAGTGCATGTGTGTTCTTTTCATAAACCACATGGATCCACTGATGTCATTGCATGTGTGTTCTTTGCATAAACCACATGGATCCACTAGACGTCATTGCATGTGTGTTCATTTCATAAACCACATGGATCCACTAGATGTCATTCCATGTGTGTTCTTTTCATAAACCACATGGATCCACTAGATGTCATTGTATGTGTGTTATTTTCATAAAGCACACTGATCCACTAGATGTCATTGCATGTGTGTTCTTTTCATAAACCACACGGATCCACAAGATTTCATTTCATGTGTGTTCATTCATAAACCACATGGATCCACTAGTGTCATTGCATGTTTGTTCTTTTCATAAACCACACTGATCCACTAGTGTCATTGCATGTGTGTTCTTTTCATAAACCACAATGATCCACTAGATGTTATTGCATGTGTGTTCGTTTCATAAATCACATGGATCCACTAGATGTCATTAAATTTGTGTTCTTTTCATGAACCACATGGGTCCACTATATGTCATTTCATTTGTGTTCTTTTCATAAACCACATGGATCCACTAGATGTCAGTGCATGTGTGTTCTTTTCATAAACCACATGGATCCACTATTGTCATTGCATGTGTGTTCTTCATAAACCACATGGATACACTAGAAGTCATTGCAGGTTTGTTCTTTTCATAAACCACAGGGATCCACTATATGTCATTGCATGTGTGTTCTTTTATTAAACCACATGGATCCACTAGTGTCATTGCCTGTGTGTTGTTTTCATAAACCATATGGATCCACTAGATGTCATTGCATGTGTTTTCTTTTCCAAAACCACATGCATCCACTAGATGTCATTGCATGTGTGTTCTTTTCATAAACCACATGGATCCAATGGATGTCATTGCATGTGTGTTCTTTTTATAAACCACATTGAACCACTGATGTCATTGCATGTGTGTTATTTTCATAAACCACATGGATCCACTGGATATCATTGCATGTTTGTTCTTTTCATAAACCACATTGATCCACTATATGTCATTGCATGAGTGTTCTTTTCATAAACCACACTGATCCACTAGATGTCATTGCATGTGTGTTCTTTTCGTAAACCACATGGATCCACTAGTGTTATTGCATGTGTGTTCTTTTCATAAACCACACTCATCCGAAAGATGTCATTGCATGTGTGTTCATTTCATAAACCACACTGATCCACCTATGTCATTGCATGTGTGTTCTTTTCCTAGACCATAATGATCGACTAGATGCCATTCCATGTGTGTTCATTTCATAAATCACATGGATCCACTAGATGTCATTAAATGTTTGTTCTTTTCATAAACCACATGGGTCCACTATATATCATTGCAAGTGTGTTCTTTTCATAAACCACATGGATCCACTAGATGTCAGTGCATGTGTGTTCTTTTCATGAACCACCTGGATCCACTGATGTCATTCCATGTATGTTCTTTTCATAAACCACATGGATCCACTAGATATCATTGCGTGTGTTCTTTTCATAAACCACATGGATCCACTATATGTCATTGCATGTGTTTTCTTTTCATAAACCACATGGATCCACTAGATGTGAGTGCATGTGTGTTCATTTCATAAACCACATGGATCCACTGATGTCATTGCATGCATGTTCTTTTCATAAACCACATGCATCCACTTATGTCATTGCATGTGTGTTCATTTCATAAACCACATGGATCCACTAGATGTCATTGCATGTGTGTTCATTTCATAAACCACATGGATCCACTGGATGTCATTGCATGTCTGTTCTTTTTATAAAACACATTGAACCACTGATGTCATAGCATGTGTGTTATTTTCATAAACCACAGGGATCCACTAGATGTCATTGCATGTGTATTCTTTTCATAAACCACACGGATCCACTAGATTTCATTGCATGTGTGTTCATTCATAAACCACATGGATCCACTAGTCTCATTGCATGTGTGTTCTTTTCATAAAGCACACTGATCCACTAGTGTCATTGCATGTGTGTTCTTTTCATAAACCACAATGATCCACTATATGTTATTGCATGTGTGTTCGTGTCATAAATCATATGGATCCACTAGATGTCATTAAATGTGTGTTCTTTTCATAAACCACATGGGTCCACTATATGTCATTGCATGTGTGTTCTTTTCATAAACCACATGGATCCACTAGATGTCAGTGCATGTGTGTTCTTTTCATAAACCACATGGATCCACTGATGTCATTGCATGTGTGTTCTTTGCATAAACCACATGGATCCACTAGACGTCATTGCATGTGTGTTCATTTCATAAACCACATGGATCCACTAGATGTCATTCCATGTGTGTTCTTTTCATAAACCACATGGATCCACTAGATGTCATTGTATGTGTGTTCTTTTCATAAAGCACACTGATCCACTAGATGTCATTGCATGTGTGTTCTTTTCATAAACCACACGGATCCACAAGATTTCATTTCATGTGTGTTCATTCATAAACCACAATGATCCACTAGTGTCATTGCATGTGTGTTCTTTTCATAAACCACAATGATCCACTAGATGTTATTGCATGTGTGTTCGTTTCATAAATCACATGGATCCACTAGATGTCATTAAATTTGTGTTCTTTTCATGAACCACATGGGTCCACTATATGTCATTTCATTTGTGTTCTTTTCATAAACCACATGGATCCACTAGATGTCAGTGCATGTGTGTTCTTTTCATAAACCACATGGATCCACTATTGTCATTGCATGTGTGTTCTGTTCATAAACCACATGGATACACTAGATGTCATTGCATGTTTGTTCTTTTAATAAACCACACTGATCCACTATATGTCATTGCATGTGTGTTCTTTTTGTAAACCACATGGATCCACTAGTGTCATTGCCTGTGTGTTGTTTTCATAAACCATATGGATCCACTAGATGTCATTGCATGTGTTTTCTTTTCCAGAACCACATGCATCCACTAGATGTCATTGCATGTGTGTTCTTTTCATAAACCACATGGATCCAATGGATGAAATTGCATGTGTGGTGGTTTTATAAACCACATTGAACCAATGTCATTGCATGTGTGTTATTTTCATAAACCACATGGATCCACTGGATATCATTGCATGTTTGTTCTTTTCATAAACCACATTGATCCACTATATGTCATTGCATGAGTGTTCTTTTCATAAACCACACTGATCCACTAGATGTCATTGCATGTGTGTTCTTTTCGTAAACCACATGGATCCACTAGTGTTATTGCATGTGTGTTCTTTTCATAAACCACACTCATCCGAAAGATGTCATTGCATGTGTGTTCATTTCATAAACCACACTGATCCACCTATGTCATTGCATGTGTGTTCTTTTCCTAGACCATAATGATCGACTAGATGCCATTCCATGTGTGTTCATTTCATAAATCACATGGATCCACTAGATGTCATTAAATGTTTGTTCTTTTCATAAACCACATGGGTCCACTATATATCATTGCAAGTGTGTTCTTTTCATAAACCACATGGATCCACTAGATGTCAGTGCATGTGTGTTCTTTTCATGAACCACCTGGATCCACTGATGTCATTCCATGTATGTTCTTTTCATAAACCACATGGATCCACTAGATATCATTGCGTGTGTGTTCTTTTCATAAACCACATGGATCCACTATATGTCATTGCATGTGTTTTCTTTTCATAAACCACATGGATCCACTAGATGTGAGTGCATGTGTGTTCATTTCATAAACCACATGGATCCACTGATGTCATTGCATGCATTTTCTTTTCATAAACCACATGCATCCACTTATGTCATTGCATGTGTGTTCATTTCATAAACCACATGGATCCACTAGATGTCATTGCATGTGTGTTCATTTCATAAACCACATGGATCCACTGGATGTCATTGCATGTCTGTTCTTTTTATAAAACACATTGAACCACTGATGTCATCGCATGTGTGTTATTTTCATAAACCACAGGGATCCACTAGATGTCATTGCATGTGTATTCTTTTCATAAACCACACGGATCCACTAGATTTCATTGCATGTGTGTTCATTCATAAACCACATGGATCCACTAGTCTCATTGCATGTGTGTTGTTTTCATAAACCGCATGGATCCACTAATGTCATTGCATGTGTGTTCTTTTCATAAACCACAATGATCCACTATATGTTATTGCATGTGTGTTCGTTTCATAAATCACATGGAACCACTAGATGTCATTAAATGTGTTCTTTTCATAAACCACATGGGTCCACTATATGTCATTGCATGTGTGTTCTTTTCATAAACCACATGGATCCACTAGATGTCAGTGCATGTGTGTTCTTTTCATAAACCACATGGATCCACTGATGTCATTGCATGTGTGTTCTTTGCATAAACCACATGGATCCACTAGACGTCATTGCATGTGTGTTCATTTCATAAACCACATGGATCCACTAGATGTCATTCCATGTGTGTTCTTTTCATAAACCACATGGATCCACTAGAGGTCATTTTATGTGTGTTCTTTCATAAAGCACTGATCCACTAGATGTCATTGCATGTGTGTTCTTTTCATAAACCACACGGATCCACAAGATTTCATTTCATGTGTGTTCATTCATAAACCACAATGATCCACTAGTGTCATTGCATGTGTGTTCTTTTCATAAACCACACTGATCCACTAGTGTCATTGCATGTGTGTTCTTTTCATAAACCACAATGATCCACTAGATGTTATTGCATGTGTGTTCGTTTCATAAATCACATGGATCCACTAGATGTCATTAAATTTGTGTTCTTTTCATGAACCACATGGGTCCACTATATGTCATTTTATTTGTGTTCTTTTCATAACCCACATGGATCCACTAGATGTCAGTGCATGTGTGTTCTTTTCATAAACCACATGGATCCACTGTTGTCATTGCATGTGTGTTCTGTTCATAAACCACATGGATACACTAGATGTCATTGCATGTTTGTTCTTTTAATAAACCACACTGAACCCCTATATGTCATTGCATGTGTGTTCTTTTCATAAACCACACTGATCCACTAGATGTCATTGCATGTGTGTTCTTTTCGTAAACCACATGGATCCACTAGTGTCATTGCCTGTGTGTTGTTTTCATAAACCATAATGATCCACTATATGTTATTGCATGTGTGTTCGTGTCATAAATCATATGGATCCACTAGATGTCATTAAATGTGTGTTCTTTTCATAAACCACATGGGTCCACTATATGTCATTGCATGTGTGTTCTTTTCATAAACCACATGGATCCACTAGATGTCAGTGCATGTGTGTTCTTTTCATAAACCACATGGATCCACTGATGTCATTGCATGTGTGTTCTTTGCATAAACCACATGGATCCACTAGACGTCATTGCATGTGTGTTCATTTCATAAACCACATGGATCCACTAGATGTCATTCCATGTGTGTTCTTTTCATAAACCACATGGATCCACTAGATGTCATTGTATGTGTGTTCTTTTCATAAAGCACACTGATCCACTAGATGTCATTGCATGTGTTTTTTTCATAAACCACACGGATCCACAAGATTTCATTTCATGTGTGTTCATTCATAAACCACAATGATCCACTAGTGTCATTGCATGTGTGTTCTTTTCATAAACCACAATGATCCACTAGATGTTATTGCATGTGTGTTCGTTTCATAAATCACATGGATCCACTAGATGTCATTAAATTTGTGTTCTTTTCATGAACCACATGGGTCCACTATATGTCATTTCATTTGTGTTCTTTTCATAAACCACATGGATCCACTAGATGTCATGCATGTGTTCTTTTCATAAACCACATGGATCCACTATTGTCATTGCATGTGTGTTCTGTTCATAAACCACATGGATACACTAGATGTCATTGCATGTTTGTTCTTTTAATAAACCACACTGATCCACTATATGTCATTGCATGTGTGTTCTTTTTGTAAACCACATGGATCCACTAGTGTTATTGCATGTGTGTTGTTTTCATAAACCATATGGATCCACTAGATGTCATTGCATGTGTTTTCTTTCCTAAACCACATGCATCCACTAGATGTCATTGCATGTGTGTTCTTTTCATAAACCACATGGATCCAATGGATGTCATTGCATGTGTGTTCTTTTTATAAACCACATTGAACCACTGATGTCATTGCATGTGTGTTATTTTCATAAACCACATGGATCCACTGGATATCATTGCATGTTTGTTCTTTTCATAAACCACATTGATCCACTATATGTCATTGCATGAGTGTTCTTTTCATAAACCACACTGATCCACTAGATGTCATTGCATGTGTGTTCTTTTCGTAAACCACATGGATCCACTAGTGTTATTGCATGTGTGTTCTTTTCATAAACCACACTCATCCGAAAGATGTCATTGCATGTGTGTTCATTTCATAAACCACACTGATCCACCTATGTCATTGCATGTGTGTTCTTTTCCTAGACCATAATGATCGACTAGATGCCATTCCATGTGTGTTCATTTCATAAATCACATGGATCCACTAGATGTCATTAAATGTTTGTTCTTTTCATAAACCACATGGGTCCACTATATATCATTGCAAGTGTGTTCTTTTCATAAACCACATGGATCCACTAGATGTCAGTGCATGTGTGTTCTTTTCATGAACCACCTGGATCCACTGATGGCATTCCATGTATGTTCTTTTCATAAACCACATGGATCCACTAGATATCATTGCGTGTGTGTTCTTTTCATAAACCACATGGATCCACTATATGTCATTGCATGTGTTTTCTTTTCATAAACCACATGGATCCACTAGATGTGAGTGCATGTGTGTTCATTTCATAAACCACATGGATCCACTGATGTCATTGCATGCATTTTCTTTTCATAAACCACATGCATCCACTTATGTCATTGCATGTGTGTTCATTTCATAAACCACATGGATCCACTAGATGTCATTGCATGTGTGTTCATTTCATAAACCACATGGATCCACTGGATGTCATTGCATGTCTGTTCTTTTTATAAAACACATTGAACCACTGATGTCATCGCATGTGTGTTATTTTCATAAACCACAGGGATCCACTAGATGTCATTGCATGTGTATTCTTTTCATAAACCACACGGATCCACTAGATTTCATTGCATGTGTGTTCATTCATAAACCACATGGATCCACTAGTCTCATTGCATGTGTGTTCTTTTCATAAAGCACACTGATCCACTAGTGTCATTGCATGTGTGTTCTTTTCATAAACCACAATGATCCACTATATGTTATTGCATGTGTGTTCGTGTCATAAATCATATGGATCCACTAGATGTCATTAAATGTGTGTTCTTTTCATAAACCACATGGGTCCACTATATGTCATTGCATGTGTGTTCTTTTCATAAACCACATGGATCCACTAGATGTCAGTGCATGTGTGTTCTTTTCATAAACCACATGGATCCACTAGATGTCATTGTATGTGTGTTCTTTGCATAAACCACATGGATCCACTAGACGTCATTGCATGTGTGTTCATTTCATAAACCACATGGATCCACTAGATGTCATTCCATGTGTGTTCTTTTCATAAACCACATGGATCCACTAGATGTCATTGTATGTGTGTTCTTTTCATAAAGCACACTGATCCACTAGATGTCATTGCATGTGTGTTCTTTTCATAAACCACACGGATCCACAAGATTTCATTTCATGTGTGTTCATTCATAAACCACAATGATCCACTAGTGTCATTGCATGTGTGTTCTTTTCATAAACCACACTGATCCACTAGTGTCATTGCATGTGTGTTCTTTTCATAAACCACAATGATCCACTAGATGTTATTGCATGTGTGTTCGTTTCATAAATCACATGGATCCACTAGATGTCATTAAATTTGTGTTCTTTTCATGAACCACATGGGTCCACTATATGTCATTTCATTTGTGTTCTTTTCATAACCCACATGGATCCACTAGATGTCAGTGCATGTGTGTTCTTTTCATAAACCACATGGATCCACTGTTGTCATTGCATGTGTGTTCTGTTCATAAACCACATGGATACACTAGATGTCATTGCATGTTTGTTCTTTTAATAAACCACACTGAACCCCTATATGTCATTGCATGTGTGTTCTTTTCATAAACCACACTGATCCACTAGATGTCATTGCATGTGTGTTCTTTTCGTAAACCACATGGATCCACTAGTGTCATTGCCTGTGTGTTGTTTTCATAAACCATAATGATCCACTATATGTTATTGCATGTGTGTTCGTGTCATAAATCATATGGATCCACTAGATGTCATTAAATGTGTGTTCTTTTCATAAACCACATGGGTCCACTATATGTCATTGCATGTGTGTTCTTTTCATAAACCACATGGATCCACTAGATGTCATTGCATGTGTGTTCTTTTCATAAACCACATGGATCCACTGATGTCATTGCATGTGTGTTCTTTGCATAAACCACATGGATCCACTAGACGTCATTGCATGTGTGTTCATTTCATAAACCACATGGATCCACTAGATGTCATTCCATGTGTGTTCTTTTCATAAACCACATGGATCCACTAGATGTCATTGTATGTGTGTTCTTTTCATAAAGCACACTGATCCACTAGATGTCATTGCATGTGTGTTCTTTTCATAAACCACACGGATCCACAAGATTTCATTTCATGTGTGTTCATTCATAAACCACAATGATCCACTAGTGTCATTGCATGTGTGTTCTTTTCATAAACCACAATGATCCACTAGATGTTATTGCATGTGTGTTCGTTTCATAAATCACATGGATCCACTAGATGTCATTAAATTTGTGTTCTTTTCATGAACCACATGGGTCCACTATATGTCATTTCATTTGTGTTCTTTTCATAAACCACATGGATCCACTAGATGTCAGTGCATGTGTGTTCTTTTCATAAACCACATGGATCCACTATTGTCATTGCATGTGTGTTCTGTTCATAAACCACATGGATACACTAGATGTCATTGCATGTTTGTTCTTTTAATAAACCACACTGATCCACTATATGTCATTGCATGTGTGTTCTTTTTGTAAACCACATGGATCCACTAGTGTCATTGCCTGTGTGTTGTTTTCATAAACCATATGGATCCACTAGATGTCATTGCATGTTTTTTCTTTTACAAAACCACATTGATCCCCTAGATGTCATTGCATGTGTGTTCTTTTCATAAACCACATGGATCCACTGGATGTCATTGCATGTGTGTTCTTTTCATAAACCACATTGATCCACTATATGTCTGTGCTTGTGTTTTTTTTTCATAAACTACATGGATCCACTAGATGTCATTGCATGTGTGTTCTTTTCGTAAACCACATGGATCCACCAGATGTCATGGCATGTGTGTTCTTTTCATAAACCACATGGATCCACTAGATGTCGTTGCATGTGTGTTCTTTTCGTAGACCACATGGATCCACTAGATGTCATTGCATGTGTGTTCTTTTCATAAACCACATGGATCCACTAGATGTCATTGCATGTGTGTTCATTTCATAAACCACATGGATCCACTAGATGTCATTGCATGTGTGTTCTTTTCATAAACCACATGGATCCACTAGATGTCATTGCATGTGTGTTCATTTCATAAACCACATGGATCCACTAGATGTCATTGCATGTGTGTTCTTTTCATAAACCATGGATCCACTAGATGTCATTGCATGTGTGTTCTTTTCATAAACCACATGGATCCACTAGATGTCATTGCATGTGTGTTCTTTTGATAAACCACATGGATCCACTAGGTGTCATTGCATGTGTTCTTTTCATAAACCACATGGATCCACTAGATGTCATTGCATGTGTTCTTTTCATAAACCACATGGATCCACTAGATGTCATTGCATGTGTTCTTTTCATAAACCACATGGATCCACTAGATGTCATTGCATGTGTGTTCTTTTCATAAACCACATGGATCCACTAGATGTCATTGCATGTGTGTTCATTTCATAAACCACATGGATCCACTAGATGTCATTGCATGTGTGTTCTTTTCATAAACCACATGGATCCACTAGATGTCATTGCATGTGTTCTTTTCATAAACCACACGGATCCACTAGATGTCATTTCATGTGTGTTCATTCATAAACCACAATGATCCACTAGTGTCATTGCATGTGTGTTCTTTTCATAAACCACACTGATCCACTAGTGTCATTGCATGTGTGTTCTTTTCATAAACCACAATGATCCACTAGATGTTATTGCATGTGTGTTTTTCATAAATCACATGGATCCACTAGATGTCATTAAATTTGTGTTCTTTTCATGAACCACATGGGTCCACTATATGTCATTTCATTTGTGTTCTTTTCATAACCCACATGGATCCACTAGATGTCAGTGCATGTGTGTTCTTTTCATAAACCACATGGATCCACTGTTGTCATTGCATGTGTGTTCTGTTCATAAACCACATGGATACACTAGATGTCATTGCATGTTTGTTCTTTTAATAAACCACACTGAACCCCTATATGTCATTGCATGTGTGTTCTTTTCATAAACCACACTGATCCACTAGATGTCATTGCATGTGTGTTCTTTTCGTAAACCACATGGATCCACTAGTGTCATTGCCTGTGTGTTGTTTTCATAAACCATAATGATCCACTATATGTTATTGCATGTGTGTTCGTGTCATAAATCATATGGATCCACTAGATGTCATTAAATGTGTGTTCTTTTCATAAACCACATGGGTCCACTATATGTCATTGCATGTGTGTTCTTTTCATAAACCACATGGATCCACTAGATGTCAGTGCATGTGTGTTCTTTTCATAAACCACATGGATCCACTGATGTCATTGCATGTGTGTTCTTTGCATAAACCACATGGATCCACTAGACGTCATTGCATGTGTGTTCATTTCATAAACCACATGGATCCACTAGATGTCATTCCATGTGTGTTCTTTTCATAAACCACATGGATCCACTAGATGTCATTGTATGTGTGTTCTTTTCATAAAGCACACTGATCCACTAGATGTCATTGCATGTGTGTTCTTTTCATAAACCACACGGATCCACAAGATTTCATTTCATGTGTGTTCATTCATAAACCACAATGATCCACTAGTGTCATTGCATGTGTGTTCTTTTCATAAACCACAATGATCCACTAGATGTTATTGCATGTGTGTTCGTTTCATAAATCACATGGATCCACTAGATGTCATTAAATTTGTGTTCTTTTCATGAACCACATGGGTCCACTATATGTCATTTCATTTGTGTTCTTTTCATAAACCACATGGATCCACTAGATGTCAGTGCATGTGTGTTCTTTTCATAAACCACATGGATCCACTATTGTCATTGCATGTGTGTTCTGTTCATAAACCACATGGATACACTAGATGTCATTGCATGTTTGTTCTTTTAATAAACCACACTGATCCACTATATGTCATTGCATGTGTGTTCTTTTTGTAAACCACATGGATCCACTAGTGTCATTGCCTGTGTGTTGTTTTCATAAACCATATGGATCCACTAGATGTCATTGCATGTGTTTTCTTTTCCAAAACCACATGCATCCACTAGATGTCATTGCATGTGTGTTCTTTTCATAAACCACATGGATCCAATGGATGTCATTGCATGTGTGTTCTTTTTATAAACCACATTGAACCACTGATGTCATTGCATGTGTGTTATTTTCATAAACCACATGGATCCACTGGATATCATTGCATGTTTGTTCTTTTCATAAACCACATTGATCCACTATATGTCATTGCATGAGTGTTCTTTTCATAAACCACACTGATCCACTAGATGTCATTGCATGTGTGTTCTTTTCGTAAACCACATGGATCCACTAGTGTTATTGCATGTGTGTTCTTTTCATAAACCACACTCATCCGAAAGATGTCATTGCATGTGTGTTCATTTCATAACCACACTGATCCACCTATGTCATTGCATGTGTGTTCTTTTCCTAGACCATAATGATCGACTAGATGCCATTCCATGTGTGTTCATTTCATAAATCACATGGATCCACTAGATGTCATTAAATGTTTGTTCTTTTCATAAACCACATGGGTCCACTATATATCATTGCAAGTGTGTTCTTTTCATAAACCACATGGATCCACTAGATGTCAGTGCATGTGTGTTCTTTTCATGAACCACCTGGATCCACTAGATGTCATTCCATGTATGTTCTTTTCCTAAACCACATGGATCCACTAGATGTCATTGCATGTGTGTTCTTTTCATAAACCACATGGATCCACTATATGTCATTGCATGTTTTCTTTTCATTAACCACATGTATCCACTATATGTCTTTGCATTTTTTTTCATTTCATAAACCACATGGATCCACTGATGTCATTGCATGCATGTTCTTTTCATAAACCACATGCATCCACTTATGTCATTGCATGTGTGTTCATTTCATAAACCACATGGATCCACTAGATGTCATTGCATGTGTGTTCATTTCATAAACCACATGGATCCACTCGATGTCATTGCATGTGTGTTCTTTTATAAAACACATTGAACCACTGATGTCATCGCATGTGTGTTATTTTCATAAACCACAGGGATCCACTAGATGTCATTGCATGTGTATTCTTTTCATAAACCACACGGATCCACTAGATTTCATTGCATGTGTGTTCATTCATAAACCACATGGATCCACTAGTCTCATTGCATGTGTGTTCTTTTCATAAAGCACACTGATCCACTAGTGTCATTGCATGTGTGTTCTTTTCATAAACCACAATGATCCACTATATGTTATTGCATGTGTGTTCGTGTCATAAATCATATGGATCCACTAGATGTCATTAAATGTGTGTTCTTTTCATAAACCACATGGGTCCACTATATGTCATTGCATGTGTGTTCTTTTCATAAACCACATGGATCCACTAGATGTCAGTGCATGTGTGTTCTTTTCATAAACCACATGGATCCACTGATGTCATTGCATGTGTGTTCTTTGCATAAACCACATGGATCCACTAGACGTCATTGCATGTGTGTTTATTTCATAAACCACATGGATCCACTAGATGTCATTCCATGTGTGTTCTTTTCATAAACCACATGGATCCACTAGATGTCATCGCATGTGTGTTATTTTCATAAACCACAGGGATCCACTAGATGTCATTGCATGTGTATTCTTTTCATAAACCACACGGATCCACTAGATTTCATTGCATGTGTGTTCATTCATAAACCACATGGATCCACTAGTCTCATTGCATGTGTGTTCTTTTCATAAAGCACACTGATCCACTAGTGTCATTGCATGTGTGTTCTTTTCATAAACCACAATGATCCACTAGATGTTATTGCATGTGTGTTCGTTTCATAAATCACATGGATCCACTAGATGTCATTAAATTTGTGTTCTTTTCATGAACCACATGGGTCCACTATATGTCATTTCATTTGTGTTCTTTTCATAACCCACATGGATCCACTAGATGTCAGTGCATGTGTGTTCTTTTCATAAACCACATGGATCCACTGTTGTCATTGCATGTGTGTTCTGTTCATAAACCACATGGATACACTAGATGTCATTGCATGTTTGTTCTTTTAATAAACCACACTGAACCCCTATATGTCATTGCATGTGTGTTCTTTTCATAAACCACACTGATCCACTAGATGTCATTGCATGTGTGTTCTTTTCGTAAACCACATGGATCCACTAGTGTCATTGCCTGTGTGTTGTTTTCATAAACCATATGGATCCACTAGATGTCATTGCATGTGTTTTCTTTTCCAAAACCACATGCATCCACTAGATGTCATTGCATGTGTGTTCTTTTCATAAACCACATGGATCCACTGGATGTCATTGCATGTGTGTTCTTTTTATAAACCACATTGAACCACTGATGTCATTGCATGTGTGTTCTTTTCATAAACCACATGGATCCACTAGATGTCATTGCATCTGTGTTCTTTTCATAAACCACCCAGATCCACTAGATGTCATTGCATTTGTCTTATTTTCAGAAACCACACTGTCACATCCCAAATTTAGATTTGGTCTTGCATATCATTCATATCATTGCATCATGCTTTTCCATGCAAAACCGTCGAGTGAGAAGGTTCGGCGAAACGCCACCGTCAAAACCCTATTCTAGTTTTGCCACGAGGCTCCTGCGGAAGGTTTTAGAGAATCTAGTGCCGCCACCCCTGTAGGTACGAGTTTTCGCTCAACCGTTGACTGAAGGTTGTGCCCCTCGACGATACGAACCCGTGGGCGAAAATCGCTCAATCGGAGTTCGTATGCAAAAGACTTCGACGTTTTAGTAAACCGGGAAAACGGTCCGAAAATCTGGACCGATTTCGAGTTATAGTCCAACCGCGGACCGAATCTGTTTTTTTTTTTTTTTCTGCGCGTAGGACTTCTAAAAAGGACCCACCGGCCTTGGGATCCGTGCCGACACCCCCACGCGACCAACACCCCGCCGCCATCTGCTCCCTGGCGCACGGCACACGTCCAGCCGCCGCCGCTTCGCCGCCGTCACCCTCCGCCGGCCATCGCCGCGTCGCTTCCGGGTTCGCCTCGCCCTCTTTCCGTTCCGTGCTCGCGTCTCCATCCGCCGCCGCCAATCGCCGCTGCAGATCGCCACGACGCTGCGACGCGTTTATTATTCCGGGAGCCGTAGTTGACCGTGTGTGTACTTGCAGGAGTTTCCACGCCACCGGATCCGATCGTTGCCGCCGTCCGAAGCTCGCCGGAGTTCGTTTCGCCGTCTGCTTCGGTAAGACAGCAGCCACCGCCGATCTCAGATCAGCGGCTTAGATCGCTTGACTGGTCAGCACTCCAGACGTTGACTAGTCAGACGTTGACTGGTCAGACGCCCGATCGTGCCTCATCATCAGACATAGTTGACTGGGTCAATTTCGTTAATCCTATTAGTTGGCAGATTTCGGTAGAATCTTGTAAATTGCGTAGAAATTAAACCGCTTGGCCAAAATTTGCAAATAAAATATGCACGCGTTCAGTGAGTCGTGTAAAATCTCGCTGTAGCTTTGGTTCAGACTTTTACTGTCAGGTTTAGTACAGTTTAATCAAACTAGTTAGTGGCCTTTTCGGAGTAATAAATTCGTAGTAAAAGTTTCGTAGCTCCAAAAATCGCGTGTGATATGTCCCTGAACTCGTATGAACGAGGGGAATCTCATCGTGAAATAAAAAGATAGGCTTACAGTAAAAACTTCTGCAGTATTTGTCTAATGGCTTTCTGCAGTGTTTTAATTACTCGGGATGTTTTATAACTCCTTTTTGAGTAATTCCAATTGGTACTGTTTCTTATCAGCGATGCCTATGGGGTAGAATTGTTTTAGGATTTTACAAACAGTATACTACCGGTAGTGAATTATTTAAGTTCTAGCTCTAGTAGTGATCACCACTTTTGGTTAGTAGTTTCCCTTGCGCCAAATCTATTTTCCATGCATGTATTCGGTAGTAATATGAATTAGTACTATGTGGTGCAGCTGTAGCACCAATTCGCTTGCCGTTCTTGCATTCATGCATCATCTTTGTTGCATATGTTTGTGAATTGTTTGTTTATGAATGCAATTGTGTCGTGTAGATTGTGTGGAGTGCAACCCTTGCTCGTGTGTGGATTGTTCCTCCGACCGCTACAACCAAGGCAAGTAGATGCTACTTTGTTCATGATATCGTCCTACTATTTTCAATGCATTGTCGTGTATTTTGTAGATGCATGTGTAGGATGATACTATCGCTATGCTATGTCCTATTATGTGGTAGGGTTTTCCTTGTAGATGAACCACCGTTGTAGATGTGCTTAGCCATGCTATGTTGAACGAGGGCTGGGTTACATCATTGACACTTGTTTTCTCAAAGTATTGGTTTGAAAACTAAAACAACTTAATCAATGAATCATCTGGTGTGATGGGATTGATAATTTTGGTGGTTTCATTGCGAAAGGCACCGGTATCAAGAGAGAATGATTGGCTTCTTTATTGTGTAGCTTACGGTACAACCATGTGCCAATAATGGAATGGGCGGTTGGTTGGACTTAGTAGGTTGTGGTAACTCGAACCCAGCGTATCCAGAGATGTAGAATTTTGGTAGGTTGGACCGGTGCGGCCGGGATTGAGGAGCTACTTCCTAACAGTCTCTTCTTGGTCTTCTCCCTATCATCACCCAAAATGAGAGTGATGGTACGAGCTGGCTGGCCAAGTCACATGGGTAAAGTGTACTAACCTCTGCAGAGTGTATAATCTAATCGATTAGCCGTGTCCCCGGTTATGGACATCTGAGTTGCTAGATATTGATTCCATGACATGTTTCTCGCTCATTCTAATTTCATAATTGTTTTAATCTTGTTGGGTTAACTTAATTGGGATCTTTTCAAAGAAAATTCAAAACTGTTTATGAAAGTAGGACAAAGTTATTTGCAAATGCAAGCAAGACACAGCTCCACTTGCCAAATATGCATGTAGTTGTTAGTACTATTGTCTCCAATACTATCTCTACTTGCCATACATTCCATGTATTGACCTTCGGGCTGTTATGCTTTTATGCTGCAGGTTATTCCGATTCGATTGATCGTTATAGGCCACGGTACTCCACTCGGCACTTGTTCACTTGTGGGCAATTTGAAGATTGGAGGATTTACTCGCTTTTGTTGCTACCTGAACAATTTGAGCTAGCTTTATGCTAAGCTTTTATATTGTAATAATGGTACTCTGGATCTTGTAGATCATGATACACGGTTATTTGCTATGATTATCTATCTTACTCTATTGTGGGCCAATGAACCGATCCAGGGATTGGCATGTCACATAGAGGCCACGGTCTTATCAGAACCGGGGTGTCACAGATGGTATCAGAGCCCGTGTGTCGACTGTAGGATCGTGACCTAGGATTGGATTAGGAAGCCATAGAATTATTAAAGCCTATATTAACTCTGTCTTTCATCTTATGCCTTTCACTCTCGTAAAATTCTTACCATATGCTATTCTCACACTTTCCTCTTTTACTTGATAGATGGGAGAAGTCAGGACTGAGTATGCCACCATGGAGTCACCAAGGCCCTTTGCAAGGCAGTTAGCTCAGCTCGCAGTCATTGGGATTGCCACCGCCCATGTTCAAGGGAAGAAGGCTGTACACCTATGGATATGGAGAGGATGCATGGGAGATCACCACCTTCTTATTCAGAGATGCCGCTTGCCAAACCCGTGCACTTGATCTACACCAAGACATACTGCAATCGGGACTTGGAATCAACTTGGCCATACATGAAGCCTGTCTGCCAAAGTGCCATAATGTCCGACACCTACTACCAGCAGATTCACCCTACCTTGACTATGGAAGGCGTGATGAAGATGGGAACATTGTGGTTACCCCGGGCGACAGGAACAACATGCCGCCCCGTCGGAGGCACATAGAGGACATGGAAAGGGAGAATGGAGCTCTAGCAGAGAAGGTGAGGATGATAAAGGAGATTGCAGATTTTACTAGCAATGGTATGGTGGTCCAAGGACAGGAGATTGACACTTTGCATGAAGCTGTGGAGTCCTGGAGAATGCCCTGATAGCAGAGATGCCACCATAGCACATCTTCATGGTACTGCAGGAGGAGAACACCTGTAACATACAAAGAATGCAAGGGACAGTCCAGGAAAGGGATCAGACTATTGAAGCTATGACAGCCAGATTGCCGCTCTCCAAGCACAGCTGAATCCACCCTCTGATGATGACAATGGAGATGATGGCAACAATGGGGATGATGATGACAGTGGAGATGATGATGATGAGGACGAGGATGATGATGATGGAGACGATGATGGTGGAGGAGATGAAGCTGTTGCAGCTGAGGATGAAGAAGAAGAGGAGGATCCGTAAGAGGTGGAGTTTGACGTTTCAAGTGATGGTTCAGGAGAGGTGTACACTCCGCCATGGTTGTACCATGAAGCGCCAACGCATGACCGCAAGGGCCTACCTCAAACTCTTCAAGCAATAGATAGAAGTCCACCAATTAGTCCTCGTTAGGCGAAATCGTTAGATTTATTCTCGATCGTTGTGATACTTAGTTCGTGTTAGTGTAAGAGTGTTTAGATGCTTATTTGTGTACTCCAATATCTCAGGAATTATTTGTGCAAATTATATGAAAGAGTTATGGCAATTTGGTTACTATCGTGTTATTTTCGCTGCAGTTTTTCTGCTGATACAGCAGTACTGCGCGATTTTTCATATTTTTCTGGTAACTCGGAAAAATCTGAAAAAAATTGGGATGATGCGAAACACTCTGTGCCATATGCACAAAGTTGGCTAATTTTTCTGACGAGTTTAAGTCAGGCGGAAAAATTTGCGAACACAGCAGAACTGTTCTGTCAGAATTGCTGTTTTGTCGTTTTGATGCTCAACTGTTTAGTTAACCATTGCCAACTCTTGCAAAACTATTTCAGTAGGTATATACTAATAGGATAACACCTGGGATGTTGCTGGATCGCTTGTTTGTTGATGTGTTGCTTGCTTGTGATTGTCTGCTATTGTTTGTTGTTGTTTGATCATATGCATGGGTAGAATCCTATTGTCGTAGTTGATTCTTTCTAAACTTACCTATGCTGAACCGCAGATGCCTCCCGCCGCCAACCCACTGAGTTGGAGCAGCTCATGGCAGCTCAGGCACAGCTGACCCAAGTGATGACCCAGTTCATGGCAAATCAGAACAACAACAATGGAAACAATCAGCCTCGGGAGATGCTCTCACCAGATTTCGAGGCTAAGGCCAGCTAAGTTCTCTACGCAGGAACCAATGGTTGCTCTCGAGTTGCGTTCAGTCAACAAGGATCTAGTAACTGCCGGATGCACCGATGCTGAGAAGGTGAGGTTCGCCGCTCACCTACCGGAGGGACCAGCCGCTTGGTGGGACACATTTCAGATCACCCACCCTCTGAATACCGTGACTTGGGCTATGTTTGAGGAAGGTTTCAGGACCGACCACGTGTCTTCAGGAGTTCTGAGCCTGAAGAGGAAAGAGTTCCACAACTTGCGCCAAACCAATCGCACTGCGGGCGAGTACATTGAGGAGTTCAACAACTTGTCCCGTTATGCACTGAGGATGTTGACACCGATGCCAAAAGGAGGAGAGATTCTGGATGGCCTCGGTGATGAGCTTTCGGTACAGCTACTTGTGGTTTATTGCCCCACTTTCCAGGAGCTTATGGACAAGGCCAGAATCTTGGAGGGGAAGCACAAGCAAGTGGAGAACCGCAAGAGAAAGAACAACAATCACCACTCTGGTTCACACCACAAGACTCGCACTTCGTATGATGGATACTCCAAACAGGGAGGACGTGACCATGGGAACCATGACCACCGCGATGGACATTGCCATGACAACCATAGGAGCAACCACCATAACCACAAGGGAGGACACTCTCACCACTCTGGAGGACACGGTGGACATGACCGCAACCGTGATCGCAACTTTGTGAAGAAGGATCTGAGTGAGGTGACGTGCTTCAAGTGCAAGCAGAAGGGACACTATGCTGACAACTGTCCGGAGAGGAAAGGACTGAAGCCAACCAACGGTGAGAAGGCCACAGTGAACCACATGAATGTGGGGGAGATTCCAGATGAGCCTGACCTTGTGATTGGTAAGTTCCCAATCAACGCTTACCCTGCACTTATACTTTTTGATACTGGTGCATCGCATTCATTCATATCAAGGGCATTTGTGGATAAGTATAAGTTACCTACTGAGTCTATGAAAAGGGCTATTAGAGTGAGTTCACCTGGAGGAGATATGATAGCTAGCGCGGGATGCCGCGACTTGACTGTGAGGATTGGAACACACAACTTCATTGCACATTTGGTAGTGTTGGAATCACAGGGATTAGACGTTATTCTGGGTATGGATTGGATGTCTATGCATGAGGGACACATAGATTGTGCACAACGAGCTGTTTCACTCAAAACCCAGGATGGTAAGAGGATTAGATTCAAGTCAGCCGCACGACTAGGAAGGTGTAAGCTGAATCATCTTAAGGGGGTTAGCATGGATACTGTGCCAGTGATTAGGGATTACCCCGACGTGTTTCTGGAAGAGCTTCTAGGGATGCCACCTGACAGAGATGTAGAGTTTCTTATCGACCTGATGCCGGGAACAGGACCAATAGCAAAGAAACCATATAAGATGGATGTCGATGAGCTGAAGGAATTGAAGAAACAGTTGAAGGAACAACTGGAAAAGGGATTCATTCAGCCTAGTGCGTCGTCATGGGGAGCACTGCTCTATTTGTGGAGAAGAAAGACAGACCAAGAGATTAGTGGTGGACTATCGTCATGAATGAGGTAACCATCAAGAACAAGTACCTCTGCCGAACATAAATGATTTATTTGATCAACCGGAAGGAGCAAAGGTGTTCAGAAGATTGATCTGCGATCGTGCTACTTTCAATTGAAGATCCGGAAGGAGGATGTACCAAAACCGCCTTCACCACTAGGTATGGTTTATATGAGTATACGCTATGTCATTTGACTAACGAATGCCCGCATATTTCATGACCATGATGAACAAGGTATTTATGGAGTACTTGGACAAGTTCGTAGTGGTGTTTATTGATGACATACTGATATATTCCAAGGATGATGCGAGCATGAGAAGCATCTGCGATCGATTATGGAGAAGTCGAGGGAACACAAGTCGTATGCCAAATTCAGCAAGTGTGAATTCGCTTAACACTGTGGATTTCTTGGACACGTAGTGTCGAGAAGGAGTCTTGATCCAAGCAAAGTGACTGCAGTGAAGTGGGAAGCACCCAAGAATGCGGAGAGATTCAAGCTTTTGGGACTTGCTGGATATTACCGGTTCATAGAAAACTTTTCCAAGATTGCTAAGCCGATGACTGAACTTCAAGAAGGAGAGGAAGTTTGAATGGTCGACGTATGTGAAGCCAGCCAGAACTGAAGGCCGACTAGTAATCGCTACTGCTCGTGTTTACCGATCTTCGTAGGATTTTCAAGTGTACTGTGATGCTTCACGACAAGGACTTGGGAGTGTCTTGATGCAAGATGGAGAGTAGTGTCATATGCCTCATGACAACTCAAGCACCATGAGCGGAATTACCCCACACGACTTGGAGTTAGCGTTGGTTCATGCGCCAAGGTATGGAGGCATTACTTAATGGGAAAACACTGTGATGTGTACACCACCACAAGAGCCTCAAGTACATATTTACACGTAAGGAACTGAACATGAGACAAAGGAGATGGTTGGAACTTATCAAGGATTATGATATGAATCTGCAATACCACCCAGAAAGGCCAATGTAGTAGCGTATGCTCTGAGCGGAAGGTTTATGCCAATGGATTGACAATTGGTGAATTGCCCGAGGATTTGTGCAAGCAATTCAAGGACCTTAGACTGAGGTAGTATCAAGGGTACTTAGCAACAATGAAGTCCAACCGACGCTTCAAGATGTAATCAAGAAGGCTCAAGTGGGAGACAAGGAAATAGAAGAAATAAAGGAGAAGATGAAGGAGAACCGAAAAGGATATTCGCGAGGATGAGCATGGTACTTGTGGTATGGAGATCGCTTTGTGTGTTCCCAACGATCCCGAGATAAGGAAGTTGATTCTGCAGGAAGCTCATGACTCGCCATATTCCATACATCCGGGCAACACAAAGATGTATATGGATTTGAAGAGCAGATTTTGGTGGAACAACATGAAGGGAGATATCGCCAAGCATATTGCCCTATGTGATGTATGTAGCCGAGTGAAGGCGGAACACCGAAGCCGCAGATTGCTACAGCCGTTGCTCGTCCGGATTGGAAATGGGATAGAGTGGGAATGGACTTTATCACAGATCGCCTGTGACCAGGTCGGGATATGACTCTATTTGGGTAGTGGTCGACCATTTGACCAAGGTAGCCCATTTTATACCGGTAAAGACGACCTATACGAGTGCAAAGTTGGCCAAGATTTACATGGACAGGATTGTGTGCCTACATGGAGTTCCCAAGAGTATCGTATCTGATAGAGGCACCCAATTTACCTCACACTTCTGGCGCCAAATTTGCACGAGTCACTTGGTACTAGATTGAGTTTAGCACAGCGCTTCACCCACAAACAGATGGATGACCGAGAGGGTGAACCAGATTTTGGAAGACATCTTGAGAGCTTGCGCTTTGGCTCATGGTTCTAGTTGGGATGAGAATTTGCCTTATGCCGAGTTTTCCTACAACAACAGCTATCAAACCAGCATCAAGACGTCACCGTTCGACGTACTGTATGGGAAACGGTGCCGAACACCATTGCTATGGGATGGAGTAGGAGAACGCCGTCGATTGTTTGGACCTGATTTGATCAAGGATGTGAGGAAAAGGTTGCCTTGATTAAGGACAGCTGAAGGTAGCACAATCAAGGCGTAAGAGCTACGCTGATGCCAAACGCAAGGAAGTGGTGTATGAGATTGGTGATAGAGCCTACCTCGGTATCGCCACTTCGAGGAATCAAGAGATTTGGAATTAAGGGTAGCCGCACCTCGATTCATTGGACCGTGTCGAGTTTTAGCACGCAAGGGAGAAGTTGCCTATCGCTTGAGTTGCCAGAGGCTCTGTCTGCTGTTCACGATGTGTTCCACGTGTCACAGCTAAAGAAGTGCCATCCGGAGATGGTGGATACACCATTGAGAGACACTGTACCACTAGAGGAGGTTCAGCTTGAAAATGACTTGACCTATGAGGAGAAACCGGTCAAGATTCTGGAGACAGCAAAGGACTACCCGTACCAAGACAATCAAGTTTTGCAAGGTGCAAGGAGTCACCACACAAGAGGAAGCCACTTGGGAGCGTGAAGATGACATCCGAGAGGACTACCCACACCTATTTGTTGTTGCGCCAATCTCGAGGACGAGATTCATCTTAAGGGGTTAGTCTTGTCACATCCCAAATTTAGATTTGGTCTTGCATATCATTCATATCATTGCATCATCATATCTTTCCATGCAAAACCGTCGAGTAGAGAGGTTCGCGAACGCCACCGTCAAAACCCTATTCTAGTTTTGCCACGAGGCTCCTACGGAAGGTTTTAGAGAATCTAGTGCCGCCACCCCTGTAGGTACGAGTTTTCGCTCAACCGTTGACTGAAGGTTGTGCCCCTCGACGATACGAACCCGTAGGCGCGAAAATCGCTCCAATCGGAGTTCGTATGCAAAAGACTCGGACGTTTTAGTAAACCGCCGGAAAACGGTCCGAAAATCTGGACCGATTTCCGAGTTATAGTCCAACCGCGGACCGAATCTGTTTTTTTTTTTTTCTGCGCGTAGGACTTCTAAAAAGGACCCACCCGGCCTTGGGATCCGTGCCGACACCCCACGCGACCAACACCCCGCCGCCATCTCGCTCCTCGGGCGACGGCGACGCCCGCCGCCGCCGCTTCGCCGCCGCCACCCTCCGCCGCCGCCATCGCCGCGTCGCTTCCGGGTTCGCCTCGCCGCCTTCTTCCGTTCCCGTGCTCGCGTCTCCATCCGCCGCCGCCAATCGCGCTTCTGCAGATCGCCACGTGACGCGCATCGCTTATTATTCCGGGAGCCGTAGTTGACCGTGTGTGTACTTGCAGGAGTTTCCACGCCACCGGATCCGATCGTTGCCGCCGTCCGGAGCTCGCCGGAGTTCGTTTCGCCGTCCGTTTCCGGTAAGACAGCAGCCACCGTCAGATCTCAGATCAGCGGCTTAGATCGTTCGTTGACTGGTCAGCACTCCAGACGTTGACTAGTCAGAGGTTCAGACGTTGACTGGTCAGACGATCAGTGCCAGTCATCGTATTAGTTGATCGGGTCAATTTCGTTAATCCTATTAGTTGGCAGATTTCGTAGAATCTTGTAAATTGCGTAGAAATTAAACCGCTTGGCCAAAATTTGCAAATAAAATATGCGCGTTCAGTGAGTCGTGTAGAATCTCGCTGTAGCTTTGGTTCAGACTTTTACTGTCAGGTTTAGTACAGTTTAATCAAACTAGTTAGTGGCCTTTTCGGAGTAATAAATTCGTAGTAAAAGTTTCGTAGCTCCAAAAATCGCGTGTGATATGTCCCTGAACTCGTATGAACGAGGGGAATCTCATCGTGAAATAAAAAGATAGGCTTACAGTAAAAACTTCTGCAGTATTTGTCTAATGGCTTTCTGCAGTGTTTTAATTACTCGGGATGTTTTATAACTCCTTTTTGAGTAATTCCAATTGGTACTGTTTCTTATCAGCGATGCCTATGGGGTAGAATTTTTCTAGGATTTTACAAACAGTATACTACCGGTAGTGAATTATTTAAGTTCTAGCTCTAGTAGTGATCACCACTTTTGGTTAATAGTTTCCCTTGCGCCAAATCTATTTTCCATGCATGTATTCGGTAGTAATATGAATTAGTACTATGTGGTGCAGCTGTAGCACCAATTCGCTTGCCGTTCTTGCATTCATGCATCATCTTTGTTGCATATGTTTGTGAATTGTTTGTTTATGAATGCAATTGTGTCGTGTAGATTGTGTGGAGTGCAACCCTTGCTCGTGTGTGGATTGTTCCTCCGACCGCTACAACCAAGGCAAGTAGATGCTACTTTGTTCATGATATCGTCCTACTATTTTCAATGCATTGTCGTGTATTTTGTAGATGCATGTGTAGGATGATACTATCGCTATGCTATGTCCTATTATGTGGTAGGGTTTTCCTTGTAGATGAACCACCGTTGTAGATGTGCTTAGCCATGCTATGTTGAACGAGGGCTGGGTTACATCATTGACACTTGTTTTCTCAAAGTTTTGGTTTGTGAAAACTAAAAACAACTTAATCAATGAATCATGGGTGTGATGGTATTGATAATTTTGGTGGTTTCATTGCGGAAAGGCACCTGTATCAAGAGAGAATGATTGGCTTCTTTATTGTGTAGCTTACGTGTACAACCATGTGCCAATAATGGAATGGGCGGTTGGTTGGACTTAGTAGGTTGTGGTAACTCGAACCCGTATCCAGAGATGTAGAATTTTGGTAGGTTGGACGGTGCGCGTCGGGATTGAGGAGCTACTTCGAACAGTCTCTTCTTGGTCTTCTCCTATCATCACCCAAAATGAGAGTGATGGTACGAGCTGGGCTGGCCAAGTCACATGGGTAAAGTGTACTAACCTCTGCAGTTTATAATCTAATCGATTAGCCGTGTCCCCGGTTATGGACATCTGAGTTGCTAGATATTGATTCCATGACATGTTTCTCGCTCATTCTAATTTCATAATTGTTTTAATCTTGTTGGGTTAACTTAATTGGGATCTTTTCAAAGAAAATTCAAAACTGTTTATGAAAGTAGGACAAAGTTATTTGCAATTGCAAGCTTACACAGCTCCACTTGCCAAATATGCATGTAGTTGTTAGTACTATTGTCTCCTTTACTAGCTCTACTTGCCATACATTCCATGTATTGACCCTTCGGGGCTGTTGCGTTTTATGCTGCAGGTTATTCCGATTCTGATTGATCGTTATAGGCCACGGTACTCCACTCGGCACTTGTTCACTTGTGGGCAATTTGAAGATTGGAGGATTTACTCGCTTTTGTTGCTACCTGAACAATTGAGCTAGCTTTATGCTAAGCTTTTATATTGTAATAATGGTACTCTGGATCTTGTAGATCATGATACACGGTTATTTGCTATGATTATCTATCTTACTCTATTGTGGGCCAATGAACCGATCCAGGGATTGGCATGTCACATAGAGGCCACGGTCTTATCAGAACCGGGGTGTCACACACACTGATACACTAGATGTCATTGTAGTGTGTGTTTTTCATAAACCACACTAATCCACTATATGGCATTGCATGTGTGTTCTTTTCATAAACCACACTGATCCACTAGTGTGATTGCATGTGTGTTCTTTTCATAAACCACATGGATCCACTAGATATCATTGCATCTGTGTTCATTTCATAAACCACAATGATCCACTAGATGTCATTGCATGTGTGTTCGTTTCATAAATAACATGGATCCACTAGTGTCATTGCATGTGTGTTGTTTTCATAAACCCCATGGATCCACTAGATGACATTGCATGTTTGTTCTTTTCATAAACCACACTGATCCACTAGATGTAATTGCATGTGTGTCCTTTTCATAAACCACACTGATCCACTAAATGTCATTGCATGTGTGTTCTTTTCCTAAACCACATGGATCCACTAGTGTCATTGCATGTGTGTTGTTTTCATAGACCATATGGATCCACTAGATGTCATTGCATGTGCGTTCTTTTCATAAACAACATGGATTCACCGGATGTCAGTGCATGTGTGTTCTTTTTATAAAACACATTGAACCACTGATGTCATTGCATGTGTGTTATTTTCATAAACCACAGGGATCCACTAGATGTCATTGCATGTGTGTTCTTTTCATAAACCACATGGATCCACTACATGTCATTGCATATGTGTTCATTTCATAAACCACATAGATCCACTAATGTTATTGCATGCGTGTTCTTTTCATAAACCACGTGGATCTAGTATATGTCATTGCATGTGCGTTCTTTTCATAAACCACAAGGATCCACTTGATGTCATTGCATGTGTGTTCATTTCATAAACCACATGGATCCACTAGATGTCATTCCATGTGTGTTCTTTTCATAAACCACATGGATCCACTAGATGTCATTGTATGTGTGTTCTTTTTATAAAGCACACTGATCCACTAGATGTCATTGCATGTGTGTTCTTTTCATAAGCCACACAGATCCACTAGATTTCATTTCATGTGTGTTCATTCATAAACCACATGGATCCCCTAGTGTCATTGCATGTGTGTTCTTTTCATAAACCACACCGATCCATTAGTGTCATTGCATGGGTGTTCTTTTCATAAACCACAATGATCCACTAAATGTTATTGCATGTGTGTTCGTTGCATAAATCACATGGATCCACTAGATGTCATTAAATTTTGTTCTTTTCATAAACCACATGGGTCCACTATATGTCATTGCATGTGTGTTCTTTTCATAAACCAGATGGATCCACTAGATGTTAGTGCATGTATGTTCTTTTCATAAACCACATGGATCCACTGATGTCATTGCATGTGTGTTCTTTTCATGAACCACAAGGATCCACTGTATATCATTGCATGTTTGTTCTTTTCATAAACCACACTGATCCACTGATGTCATTGCATGTGTGTTCTTTGCATAAACCACATGGATCCACTAGATGTCATTGCATGTGTGTTCATTTCATAAACCACATGGATCCACTAGATGTCATTCCATGTGTGTTCTTTTCATAAACCACATGGATCCACTAGATGTCATTGCATGTGTGTTCTTTTCATAAAGCACACTGATCCACTAGATGTCATTGCATGTGTGTTCTTTTCATAAACCACACGGATCCACTATATTTCATTTCATGTGTGTTCATTCATAAACCACATGGATCCACTAGTGTCATTGCATGTGTGTTCTTTTCATAAACCACACTGATCCACTAGTGTCATTGCATGTGTGTTCTTTTCATAAACCAGAATGATCCACTAGATGTTATTGCATGTGTGTTCGTTTCATAAATCACATGGATCCACTAGATGTGATTAAATTTGTGTTCTTTTCATAAACCACATGGGTCCACTATATTTCATTTCATGTGTGTTCTTTTCATAAACCACATGGATCCACTAGATGTCAGTGCATGTGTGTTCTTTTCATAAAAAACATGGATCCACTGTTGTCATTGCATGTGTGTTCTTTTCATAAACCACATGGATCCACTAAATGTCATTGCATGTGTGTTCTTTTCATAAACCACACAGATCCACTAGATGTCATTGTAGTGTGTCTTTTTCATAAACCACACTAATCCACTATATGGCATTGCATGTGTGTTCTTTTCATAAACCACACTGATCCACTAGTGTGATTGCATGTGTGTTCTTTTCATAAACCACACTGTTCCACTAGTGTCATTGCATGTGTGTTCTTTTCATAAACCAGAATGATCCACTAGAAGTTATTGCATGTGTGTTCGTTTCATAAATCACATGGATCCACTACATGTGATTAAATTTGTGTTCTTTTCATAAACCACATGGGTCCACTATATGTCATTTCATGTGTGTTCTTTTCATAAACCACATGGATCCACTAGATGTCAGTGCATGTGTGTTCTTTTCATAAAAAACATGGATCCACTGTTGTCATTGCATGTGTGTTCTTTTCATAAACCACATGGATCCACTAAATGTCATTGCATGTGTGTTCTTTTCATAAACCACACAGATCCACTAGATGTCATTGTAGTGTGTCTTTTCATAAACCACACTAATCCACTCGATGTCATTGCATGTGTGTTCTTTTCGTAAACCACATGGATCCACTAGTCATTGCATGTGTGTTCTTTTCATAAACCACATGGATCCACTAGTGTGATTGCATGTGTGTTCTTTTCATAAACCACACTGTTCCACTAGTGTCATTGCATGTGTGTTCTTTCATAAATCACATGGATCCACTAGATGTCATTAAATGCGTGTTGTTTTCATAAACCACATGGGTCCACTATATGTCATTGCATGTGTGTTCTTTTCATAAACCACATGGATTCACTAGATGTCAGTGCATGTGTGTTCGTTTCATAAACCACATGGATCCACTAATGTAATTGCATTTGTTTTTTTCATAAACCACATGGATCCACTAGATGTCATTGCATGTTTGTTCTTTTCATAAACCACACTGATCCACTAGATGTTATTGCATGTGTGTTCTTTTCATAAACCACACTCATCCACTAGATGACATTGCATGTGTGTTCTTTTCCTAAACCACATGGATCCACTAGTGTCATTGCATGTGTGTTGTTTTCATAAACCACATGGATCCACTAGATGTCATTGCATGTGTGTTCTTTTCATAAACCACATTGAACCACTGATGTCATTACATGTGTGTTCTTTTATAACACACATTGAACCACTGATGTCATTGCATGTGTGTTATTTTCATAAACCACAGGGATCCACTAGATGTCATTACATGTGTGTTCTTTTCATAAACCACATGGATCCACTATATGTCATTGCATATGTGTTCATTTCATAAACCACATGGATCCACTGATGTCATTGCATGTGTGTTCTTTGCATAAACCACATGGATCCACTAGATGTCATTGCATGTGTGTTCATTTCATAAACCACATGGATCCACAAGATGTCATTCCATGTGTGTTCTTTTTATAAACCACATGGATCCACTAGATGTCATTGTATGTGTGTTCTTTTCATAAACCACATGGATCCACTATATGTCATTGCATGTGTTTTCTTTTCATAAACCACATGGATCCACTAGATGTGAGTGCATGTGTGTTCATTTCATAAACCACATGGATCCACTGATGTCATTGCATGCGTGTTCTTTTCATAAACCACATGCATCCACTTATGTCATTGCATGTGTGTTCTTTTCATAAACCACATGGATCCACTAGATGTCATTGCATGTGTGTTCATTTCACAAACCACATGGATCCACTGGATGTCATTGCATCTCTGTTCTTTTTATAAAACACATTGAACCACTGATGTCATTGCATGTGTGTTATTTTCATAAACCATAAGGATCCACTAGATGTCATTGCATGTGTATTCTTTTCATAAACCACACGGATCCACTAGTTTTCATTGCATGTGTGTTCATTCATAAACCACATGGATCCACTAGTGTTATTGCATGTGTGTTCTTTTCATAAACCACACTGATCCACTAGTGTCATTGCATGTGCGTTCTTTTCATAAACCACAATGATCCACTATATGCTATTGCATGTGTGTTCGTGTCATAAATCATATGGCTCCACTAGATGTCATTAAATGTGTGTTCTTTTCATAAACCACATGGGTCCACTATATGTCATTGCATGTGTGTTCTTTTCATAAACCACATGGACCCACTTGATGTCAGTGTATGTGTTTTCTTTTCATAAACCACATGGATCCACTAGATGTCATTCCATGTGTGTTCTTTTCATAAACCACATGGATCCACTAGATGTCATTGTATGTGTGTTCTTTTCATAAACCACATGGATCCACTATATGTCATTGCATGTGTTTTCTTTTCATAAACCACATGGATCCACTAGATGTCATTGTATGTGTGTTCTTATAATAAACCACATGGATCCACTGATGTCATTGCATGCGTGTTCTTTTCATAAACCACATGCATCCACTTATGTCATTGCATGTGTGTTCTTTTCATAAACCACATGGATCCACTAGATGTCATTGCATGTGTGTTCATTTCACAAACCACATGGATCCACTGGATGTCATTGCATGTCTGTTCTTTTTATAAAACACATTGAACCACTGATGTCATTGCATGTGTGTTATTTTCATAAACCACATGGATCCACTAGATGTCATTCCATGTGTGTTCTTTTCATAAACCACATGTATCCACTAGATGTCATTGTATGTGTGTTCTTTTCATAAACCACATGGATCCACTATATGTCATTGCATGTGTTTTCTTTTCATAAACCACATGGATCCACTAGATGTGAGTGCATGTGTGTTCATTTCATAAACCACATGGATCCACTGATGTCATTGCATGCGTGTTCTTTTCATAAACCACATGCATCCACTTATGTCATTGCATGTGTGTTCTTTTCATAAACCACATGGATCCACTAGATGTCATTGCATATGTGTTCATTTCACAAACCACATGGATCCACTGGATGTCATTGCATGTCTGTTCTTTTTATAAAACACATTGAACCACTGATGTCATTGCATGTGTGTTATTTTCATAAACCACAAGGATCCACTAGATGTCATTGCATGTGTATTCTTTTCATAAACCACACGGATCCACTAGATTTCATTGCATGTGTGTTCATTCATAAACCACATGGATCCACTAGTGTCATTGCATGTGTGTTGTTTTCATAAACCACATTGATCCACTAGTGTCATTGCATGTGCGTTCTTTTCATAAACCACAATGATCCACTATATGCTATTGCATGTGTGTTCGTGTCATAAATCATATGGATCCACTAGATGTCATTAAATGTGTGTTCTTTTCATAAACCACATGGGTCCACTATATGTCATTGCATGTGTGTTCTTTTCATAAACCACATGGATCCACTTGATGTCAGTGCATGTGTGTTCTTTGCATAAACCACATGGATCCACTGATGTCATTGCATGTGTGTTCTTTGCATAAACCAAATGGATCCACTAGATGTCATTGCATGTTTGTTCTTTTCATAAACCACAATGATCCACTATATGTCATTGCATGTGTGTTCTTTTCTTAAACGACACTAATCCACTAGATGTCATTGCGTGTGTGTTCTTTTTGTAAACCACATGGATCCACTAGTGTCATTGCATGTGTGTTGTTTTGATAAACCATATGGATCCACTAGATGTCATTGCATGTGTGTTCTTTTCCAAAACCACATGCATCCAATAGATGTCATTGCATGTCTGTTCTTTTCATAAACAACATGGATCCACTAGATGTCATTGCATGTGTGTTCTTTTTATAAACCACATTGAACCACTGATGTCATTGCATGTGTGTTCTTTTAATAAACCACGTGGATCCACTAGATGTCATTGCATGTGTGTTCTTTTGATAAACCACACATATCCACTAGATGTCATTGCATTTGTGTTATTTTCATAAACCACACTGATACACTAGATGTCATCGTAGTGTGTCTTTTTCATAAACCATACTAATCCACTATATGGCATTGAATGTGTGTTCTTTTCATAAACCACACTGATCCACTAGTGTGATTGCATGTGTGTTCTTTTCATAAACCACATGGATCCACTAGATGTCATTGCATGTGTGTTCATTTCATAAACCACATGGATCCACTAGATGTCATTGCATGTGTGTTCTTTTCATAAACCACATGGATCCACTAGATGTCATTGTATGTGTGTTCGTTTCATAAAGCACACTGATCCACTAGATGTCATTGCATGTGTGTTCGTTTCATAAATCACATGGATCCACTAGTGTCATGGCATGTGTGTTGGTTTCATAAACCCCATGGATCCACTAGATGTCATTGCATGTTTGTTCTTTTCATAAACCACACTGATCCACTAGATTTCATTGCATGTGTGTCCTTTTCATAAACCACACTGATCCACTAAATGTCATTGCATGTGTGTTCTTTTCGTAAACCACATGGATCCACTAGTGTCATTGCATGTGTGTTGTTTTCATAAACCATATGGATCCACTAGATGTCATTGCATGTGCGTTCTTTTCATAAACAACATGGATCCACCGGATGTCATTGCATGTGTGTTCTTTTTATAAAACACATTGAACCACTGATGTCATTGCATGTGTGTTATTTTCATCAACCACAGGGATCCACTAGATGTCATTGCATGTGTGTTCTTTTCATAAACCACATGGATCCACTACATGTCATAGCATAGGTGTTCATTTCATAAACCACATGGATCCACTAATGTTATTGCATGCGTGTTCTTTTCATAAACCACGTGGATCTAGTATATGTCATTGCATGTGCGTTCTTTTGATAAACCACAAGGATCCACTTGATGTCATTGCATGTGTGTTCATTTCATAAACCACATGGATCCACTAGATGTCATTCTATGTGTGTTATTTTCACAAACCACATGGATCCACTAGATGTCATTGTATGTGTGTTCTTTTCATAAAGCACACTGATCCACTAGATGTCATTGCATGTGTGTTCTTTTCATAAGCCACACGGATCCACTAGATTTCATTTCATGTGTGTTCATTCATAAACCACATGGATCCCCTAGTGTCATTGCATGTGGGTTCTTTTCATAAACCACACCGATCCATTAGTGTCATTGCACGGGTGTTCTTTTCATAAACCACAATGATCCACTAAATGTTATTGCATGTGTGTTCGTTTCATAAATCACATGGATCCACTAGATGTCATTAAATTTTGTTCTTTTCATAAACCACATGGGTCCACTATATATCATTGCATGTGTGTTCTTTTCATAAACCAGATGGATCCACTAGATGTCAGTGCATGCGTGTTCTTTTCATAAACCACATGGATCCACTGATGTCATTGCATGTTTGTTCTTTTCATAAACCACATGGATCCACTGGATATCATTGCATGGTTGTTCTTTTCATAAACCACACTAATCCACTATATGTCATTGCATGTGTGTTCTTTTCATAAACCACATTGATCCACTAGATGTCATTGCATGTGTGTTCTTTTCGTAAACCACATGGATCCACTAGTGTTATTGCATGTGTGTTCTTTTCATGAACCACACTCATCCGAAAGATGTCATTGCATGTGTGTTCATTTCATAAACCACACTGATCCACCTGTGTCATTGCATGTGTGTTCTTTTCCTAGACCATAATGATCGACTAGATGCCATTCCATGTGTGTTCGTTTCATAAATCACATGGATCCACTAGATATCATTAAATGTGTGTTCTTTTCATAAACCACATGGGTCCACTATATGTCATTGCATGTGTGTTCTTTTCATAAACCACATGGATCCACTAGATGTCAGTGCATGTATGTTCTTTTCATAAACCACATGGACACACTGATGTCATTGCATGTGTGTTCTTTGCATAAACCACATGGATCCACTAGATGTCATTGCATGTGTGTTCATTTCATAAACCACATGGATCCACTAGATGTCATTGTATGTGTGTTCTTTTCATAAAGCACACTGATCCACTAGATGTCATTGCATGTGTGTTCTTTTCATAAACCACACAGATCCACTAGATTTCATTTCATGTGTGTTCATTCATAAACCACATGGATCCACTAGTGTCATTGCCTGTGTGTTCTTTTCATAAACCACACTGATCCACTAGTGTCATTGCATGTGTGTTCTTATCATAAACCACAATGATCCACTAGATGTTATTGCATGTGTGTTCGTTTCATAAATCACATGGATCCACTAGATGTCATTAAATTTGTGTTCTTTTCATAAACCACATGGGTCCACTATATGTCATTTCATGTGTGTTCTTTTCATAAACCACATGGATCCACTAGATGTCAGTGCATGTGTGTTCTTTTCATAAACCACATGGATCCACTGTTCTCATTGCATGTGTGTTCTTTTCATAAACCACATGGATCCACTAGATGTCATTGCATGTGTGTTCTTTTCATAAACCACACAGATCCACTAGATGTCATTGCATTTGTGTTATTTTCAGAAACCACACTGATACACTAGATGTCGTTGTAGTGTGTCATTTTCATAAACCACACTAATCCACTATATGGCACTACATGTGTGTTGTTTTCATAAACCACACTGATCCACTAGTGTGATTGCATGTGTGTTCTTTTCATAAACCACATGGATCCACTAGATGTCATTGCATGTGTGTTCATTTCCTAAACCACAATGTTCCACTAGATGTCATTGCATGTGTGTTCGTTTCATAAATCACATGGATCCACTAGATGTCATTAAATGTGTGTTCTTTTCATAAACCACAAGGGTCCACTATATTTCATTGCATGTGTGTTCTTTTCATAAACCACATGGATCCACTAGATGTCAGTGCATGTTTGTTGTTTTCATAAACCGCATGGATCCACTGATGTCATTGCATGTGTGTTATTTTCATAAACCACATGGATCCACTAGATGTCATTGCATGTTTGTTCTTTTCATAAACCACACTGATCCACTAGATGTCATTGCATGTGTGTCCTTTTCATAAACCACACTGATCCACTAAATGTCATTGCATGTGTGTTCTTTTCCTAAACCACATGGATCCACTAGTGTCATTGCATGTGTGTTGTTTTCATAAACCATATGGATCCACTAGATGTCATTGTATGTGCGTTCTTTTCATAAACAACATGGATCCACCGGATGTCATTGCATGTGTGTTCTTTTTATAAAACACATTGAACCACTGATGTCATTGCATGTGTGTTATTTTCATAAACCACAGGGATCCACTAGATGTCATTACATGTGTGTTCTTTTCATAAACCACATGGATCCACTATATGTCATTGCATATGTGTTCATTTCATAAACCACATGGATCCACTGATGTCATTGCATGTGTGTTCTTTGCATAAACCACATGGATCCACTAGATGTCATTGCATGTGTGTTCATTTCATAAACCACATGGATCCACTAGATGTCATTCCATGTGTGTTCTTTTCATAAACCACATGGATCCACTAGATGTCATTGTATGTGTGTTATTTTCATAAACCACATGGATCCACTATATGTCATTGCATGTGTTTTCTTTTCATAAACCACATGGATCCACTAGATGTGAGTGCATGTGTGTTCATTTCATAAACCACATGGATCCACTGATGTCATTGCATGCGTGTTCTTTTCATAAACCACATGCATCCACTTATGTCATTGCATGTGTGTTCTTTTCATAAACCACATGGATCCACTAGACGTCATTGCATGTGTGTTCATTTCACAAACCACATGGATCCACTAGATGTCATTGCATGTCTGTTCCTTTTATAAAACACATTGAACCACGGATGTCATTGCATGTGTGTTATTTTCATAAACCACAAGGATCCACTAGATGTCATTGCATGTGTATTCTTTTCATAAACCACACGGATCCACTAGATTTCATTGCATGTGTGTTCATTCATAAACCACATGGATCCACTAGTGTCATTGCATGTGTGTTCTTTTCATAAACCACACTGATCCACTAGTGTCATTGCATGTGCGTTCTTTTCATAAACCACAATGATCCACTATATGCTATTGCATGTGTGTTCGTGTCATAAATCATATGGATCCACTAGATGTCATTAAATGTGTGTTCTTTTCATAAACCACATGGGTCCACTATATGTCATTGCATGTGTGTTCTTTTCATAAACCACATGGATCCACTTGATGTCAGTGCATTTGTGTTCTTTTCATAAACCACATGGATCCACATATGTCATTGCATGTGTGTTCTTTGCATAAACCACATGGATCCACTAGATGTCATTGCATGTTTGTTCTTTTCATAAACCACAATGATCCACTATATGTCATTGCATGTGTGTTCTTTTCATAAACGACACTAATCCACTAGATGTCATTGCATGTGTGTTCTTTTCGTAAACCACATGGATCCACTAGTGTCATTGCATGTGTGTTGTTTTCATAAACCATATGGATCCACTAGATGTCATTGAATGTGTGTTCTTTTCCAAAACCACATGCATCCAATAGATGTCATTGCATGTCTGTTCTTTTCATAAACAACATGGATCCACTGGATGTCATTGCATGTGTGTTCTTTTTATAAACCACATTGAACCACTGATTTCATTGCATGTGTGTTCTTTTGATAAACCACACAGATCCACTAGATGTCATTGCATGTGTGTTCTTTTCATAAACCACACTGATACACTAGATGTCATCGTAGTGTGTCTTTTTCATAAACCACACTAATCCACTATATGGCATTGCATGTGTGTTCTTTTCATAAACCACACTGATCCACTAGTGTGATTGCATGTGTGTTCTTTTCATAAACCACATGGATCCACTAGATGTCATTGCATGTGTGTTCATTTCATAAACCACATGGATCCACTAGATGTCATTGCATGTGTGTTCTTTTCATAAACCACATGGATCCACTAGATGTCATTGTATGTGCGTTCGTTTCATAAAGCACACTGATCCACTAGATGTCATTGCATGTGTGTTGTTTTCATAAAGCACACGGATCCACTAGATGTCATTGCATGTGTGTTCATTCATAAACCACATGGATCCACTAGTGTCATTGCATGTGTGTTCTTTTAATAAAACACACTGATCCACTAGATATCATTGCAAGTGTGTTCTTTTCATAAACCACATGGATCCACTAGATGTCATTGCATGTGTATTCATTTCATAAACCACATGGGTCCACTAGTGTCATTGCATGTGTGTTCTTTTGATAAACCACATGCATCCACTTATGTCATTACATGTGTGTTCTTTTCATAAACCACACTGATCCAAAAGATGTCATTGCATGTGTGTTAATTTCACAAACCACACTGATCCACTAGTGTCATTACATGTGTGTTCTTTTCATAAACCACAATGATCCACTAGATGTCATTGCATGTGTGTTCGTTTCATAAATCACATGGATCCACTAGATGTCATTAAATGTGTGTTCTTTTCATAAACCACAAGGGTCCACTATATGTCATTGCATGTGTGTTCTTTTCATAAACCACTGGTATCCACTAGATGTCAGTGCATGTCTGGTGTTTTCATAAACCGCATGGATCCACTGATGTCATTACATGTGTGTTCTTTTCATAAACCACATGGATCCACTAGATGTCATTGCATGTTTGTTCTTTTCATAAACCACAATGATCCACTATATGTCATTGCATGTGTGTTCTTTTCATAAACGACACTAATCCACTAGATGTCATTGCATGTGTGTTCTTTTCGTAAACCACATGGATCCACTAGTGTCATTGCATGTGTGTTGTTTTCATAAACCATATGGATCCACTAGATGTCATTGCATGTGTGTTCTTTTCCAAAACCACATGCATCCAATAGATGTCATTGCATGTCTGTTCTTTTCATAAACCACATGGATCCACTGGATGTCATTGCATGTGTGTTCTTTTTATAAACCACATTGAACCACTGATGTCATTGCATGTGTGTTCTTTTCATAAACCACATGGATCCACTAGATGTCATTGCATGTGTGTTCTTTTGATAAAACACACAGATCCACTAGATGTCATTGCATTTTTGTTATTTTCATAAACCAAACTGATACACTAGATGTCATCGTAGTGTGTCTTTTTCATAAACCACACTAATCCACTATATGGCATTGCCTGTGTGTTCTTTTAATAAACCACACTGATCCACTAGTGTGATTGCATGTGTGTTCTTTTCATAAACCACATGGATCCACTAGATGTCATTGCATGTGTGTTCATTTCATAAACCACATGGATCCACTAGATGTCATTGCATGTGTGTTCTTTTCATAAACCACATGGATCCACTAGATGTCATTGTATGTGTGTTCGTTTCATAAAGCACACTGATCCACTAGATGTCATTTGATGTGTGTTCATTCATAAACCACATGGATCCACTAGTGTCATTGCATGTGTGTTCTTTTCATAAAGCACACTGATCCACTAGATATCATTGCAAGTGTGTTCTTTTCATAAACCACATGGATCCACTAGATGTCATTGCATGTGTATTCATTTCATAAACCACATGGATCCACTAGTGTCATTGCATGTGTGTTCTTTTCATAAACCACATGGATCCACTAGATGTCATCGTATGTGTGTTCTTTTCATAAACCACACTGATCCGAAAGATGTCATTCCATGTGTGTTCCTTTCATAAACCACATGGATCCACTAGATGTCATTGCATGTGTGTTCCTTTCATAAACCACATGGATCCACTAGATGTCATTGCATGTGTGTTCTTTTCATAAACCACACTGATTAACTCGATGTCATTGCATGTGTGTTATTTTCATAAACCACACTGATCCACTAAATGTCATTGCATCTGTGTTATTTTCATAAACCACATGGATCTATTAGATGTCATTGCATGTCTGTTCTTTTCATAAACCACATGGATCTACTAGATGTCATTGCATGTCTGTTCATTTCATAAACCACATGGATCCACAAGTGTCATTGCATGTGTATTCTTTTCATAAACTACATGGATCCAATAGATGTCATTGCATGTGTGTTCTTTTGATAAACCACATGCATCCACTTATGTCATTACATGTGTGTTCTTTTCATAAACCACACTGATCCAAAAGATGTCATTGCATGTGTGTTAATTTCACAAACCACACTGATCCACTAGTGTCATTACATGTGTGTTCTTTTCATAAACCACAATGATCCACTATATGTCATTGCATGTGTGTTCGTTTCATAAATCACATGGATCCACTAGATGTCATTAAATGTGTGTTCTTTTCATAAACAACAAGGGTCCACTATATGTCATTGCATGTGTGTTCTTTTCATAAACCACATGGATCCACTAGATGTCAGTGCATGTCTGTTGTTTTCATAAACCGCATGGATCCGCTGATGTCATTGCATGTGTGTTCTTTTCATAAACCACATGGATCCACTAGATGTCATTGCATGTTTGTTCTTTTCATAAACCACACTGATCCACTAGATGTCATTGCATGTGTGTTCTTTTCATAAACAATACTGATCCACTAGATGTCATTGCATGTGTGTTCTTTTCCTAAACCACATGGATCCACTAGTGTCATTGCATGTGTGTTGTTTTCATAAACCATATGGATCCACTAGATGTCATTGCATGTGCGTTCTTTTCCAAAACCACATTGATCCACTAGATGTCATTGCATGTGTGTTCTTTTCATAAACAACATGGATCCACTAGATGTCATTGCATGTGTGTTCTTTTTATAAAACGCATTGAACCACTAATTTCATTGCATGTGTGTTATTTTCATAAACCACATGGATCCACTAGATGTTATTGCATGTGTGTTCTTTTCCTAAACCACATGGATCCACTAGTGTCATTGCATGTGTGTTGTTTTCATAAACCATATGGATCCACTAGATGTCATTGCATGTGCGTTCTTTTTCAAAACCACATTGATCCACTAGATGTCATTGCATGTGTGTTCTTTTCATAAACAACATGGATCCACTAGATGTCATTGCATGTGTGTTCTTTTTATAAAACACAATGAACCACTGATGTCATTGCATGTGTGTTATTTTCATAAACAACATGGATCCACTTGATGTCATTGCATGTGTGTTCTTTTTATAAAACACATTGAACCACTGAAGTCATTGCATGTGTGTTCTTTTCCTAAACCACATGGATCCACTAGTGTCATTGCATGTGTGTTGTTTTCATAAACCACATGGATCCACTAGATGTCATTGCATGTGTGTTCTTTTCATAAACCACATGGATCCACTAGATGTCATTGCATGTGTGTTCTTTTCATAAACCACATGGATCCACTAGATGTCATTGCATGTGTGTTCTTTTCATAAACCACATGGATCCACTAGATGTCATTGCATGTGTGTTCTTTTCATAAACCACATGGATCCACTAGATGTCATTGCATGTGTGTTCTTTTCATAAACCACATGGATCCACTAGATGTCATTGCATGTGTGTTCTTTTCATAAACCACACTAATCCACTAGATGTCATTGCATGTGTATTATTTTCATAAACCACACTGATCGAGTAGATGTCATTGCATGTGTGTTCTTTCATACACCCCATGGATCCACTCGATGTCTTTGCATGTGTGTTCTTTTCATAAACCACATGGATCCACTAGATGTCATTGCATGTGTGTTCTTTTCATAAACCACATGGATCCACTAGATGTCATTGCATGTGTGTTCTTTTCATAAACCACATGGATCCACTAGATGTCATTGCATGTGTGTTCTTTTCATAAACCACATGGATCCACTAGATGTCATTGCATGTGTGTTCTTTTCATAAACCACATGGATCCACTAGATGTCATTACATGTGTGTTCTTTTCATAAACCACATGGATCCACTAGATGTCATTTCATGTGTGTTCTTTTCATAAACCACATGGATCCACTAGATGTCATTGCATGTGTTCATTTCATAAACCACATGGATCCACTAGATGTCATTGCATGTGTATTATTTTCATAAACCATGGATCCACTAGATGTCATTGCATGTGTGTTCTTTTCATAAACCACATGGATCCACTAGATGTCATTGCATGTGTGTTCTTTTCATAAACCACATGGATCCACTAGATGTCATTGCATGTGTGTTCTTTCATAAACCACATGGATCCACTAGATGTCATTGCATGTGTGTTCTTTTCATAAACCACATGGATCCACTAGATGTCATTGCATGTGTGTTCATTTCATAAACCACATGGATCCACTAGATTTCATTGCATGTGTGTTCATTAATAAACCACATGGATCCACTAGATGTCATTGCATGTGTTCTTTTCATAAACCACGTGGATCCACTAGACGTCATTGCATGTGTTCTTTTCATAAACCATGGATCCACTAGATGTCATTGCATGTGTGTTCTTTTCATAAACCACATGGATCCACTAGATGTCATTGCATGTGTGTTCTTTTCATAAACCACATGGATCCACTAGATGTCATTGCATGTGTTCTTTCCTAAAGCACACCGATCCACTAGATGTCATTGCATGTGTGTTCTTTTCATAAACCACATGGATCCACTAGATGTCATTGCATGTGTGTTCTTTTCATAAACCACATGGGTCCACTAGATGTCATTGCATGTGTGTTCTTTTCATAAACCACATGGATCCACTAGATGTCATTGCATGTGTGTTCTTTTCATAAACCACATGGATCCACTAGATGTCATTGCTTGTGTGTTCTTTCATAAACCACATGGATCCACTAGATGTCATTGCATGTGTTCTTTTCATAAACCACATGGATCCACTAGATGTCATTGCATGTGTGTTCTTTTCATAAACCACATGGATCCACTAGATGTCAATTCATGTGTGTTCTTTTCATAAACCACATGGATCCACTAGATGTCATTGCATGTGTGTTCTTTTCATAAACCACATGGATCCACTAGATGTCATTGCATGTGTGTTCTTTTCATAAACCACATGGATCCACTAGATGTCATTGCATGTGTGTTCTTTTCATAAACCACATGGATCCACTAGATGTCATTGCATGTGTGTCCTTTTCATAAACCATGGATCCACTAGATGTCAATGCATGTGTGTTCTTTTCATAAACCAAATGGATCCACTAGATGTCATTGCATGTGTGTTCTTTTCATAAACCACATGGATCCACTAGATGTTAATGCATGTGTGTTCTTGACATAAAACACATGGATCCACTAGATGTCATTGCATGTGTTCTTTTCATAAACCACATGGATCCACTAGATGTCATTGCATGTGTTCTTTTCATAAACCACATGGATCCACTAGATTCCATTGCATGTGTGTTCTTTTCATAAACCACATGGATCCACTAGATGTCATTGCATGTGTGTTCTTTTCATAAACCATGGATCCACTAGATGTCATTGCATGTGTGTTCTTTTCATAAACCACATGGATCCACTAGATGTCATTGCATGTGTGTTCTTTTCATAAACCACATTGATCCACTAGATGTCATTGCATGTGTGTTCTTTTCATAAACCACATGGATCCACTAGATGTCATTGCATGTGTGTTCTTTTCATAAACCACATTGATCAAGTAGATGTCATTGCATGTGTTCTTTTCAGAAACCACTTGGATCCACTAGATGTCATTGCATGTGTGTTCTTTTCATAAACCACATGGATCCACTAGATGTCATTGCATGTGTGTTCTTTTCATAAACCACATGGATCCACTAGATGTCATTGCATGTGTGTTCTTTTCATAAACCACATGGATCCACTAGATGTCATTGCATGTGTGGTCTTTTGATAAACCACATGGATCCACTAGATGTCTTTGCATGTGGGGTCTTTCATAAACCACATGGATCCACTAGATGTCATTGCATGTGTGTTCTTTTCATAAACCACATGGATCCACTAGATGTCATTGCATGTGTGTTCTTTTCATAAACCACATGGATCCACTAGATGTCATTGCATGTGTTTTTTTCATAAACCACATGGATCCACTAGATGTCATTGCATGTGTGTTCTTTTCATAAACAACATGGATCCACTAGATGTCATTGCATGTGTGTTCTTTTCATAAACCACATGGATCCACTAGATGTCATTGCTTGTGTGTTCTTTTCATAAACCCCATGGATCCACTAGATGTCATTGCATGTGTGTTCTTTTCATAAACCACATGGATCCACTAGATGTCATTGCATGCGTGTTCTTTTCATAAACCACATGGATCCACTAGATGTCATTGCATGTGTGTTCTTTTCATAAACCACATGGATCCACTAGATGTCATTGCATGTGTGTTCTTTTCATAAACCACATGGATCCACTAGATGTCATTGCAGGTGTGTTCTTTTCATAAACCACATGGATCCACTAGATGTCATTGCATGTGTGTTCTTTTTATAAACCACATGGATCCACTAGATGTCATTGCATACGTGTGTTCTTTTGCAAAAACCACATGGATCCACTACATGTCATTGCATGTGTGTTCTTTTCATAAACCACATGGATCCACTAGATGTCATTGCATGTCTGTTCTTTGCATAAACCACATGGATCCACTAGATGTCATTGGATGTGTGTTCTTTTCATAAACCACATTGATCCACTAGATGTCATTGCATGTGTGTTCTTTTCATAAAACACATGGATCCACTAGATGTCATTACATGTGTGTTATTTTCATAAACCACATGGATCCACTAGATGTCATTGCATGTTTGTTCTTTTCATAAACCATGGATCCACTAGATGTCATTGCATGTGTGTTCTTTTCATAAACACATGGATACCCTAGATGTCATTGCATGTGTGTTCTTTTCACAAACCACATGGATCCACTAGATGTCATTGCATGTGTATTTTTCATAAACCACATGGATACACTAGATGTCATTGCATTTGGTGTTCTTTTCATAAACCACATGGATCCACTAGATGTCTTTGCATGTGTGTTCTTTTCATAAACCATATGGATCCACTAGATGTATTTGCATGTGTGTTCTTTTCATAAACCACATTGATCCACTAGATGTCCTTGCATGTGTGTTCTTTGCATAAACCACATTGATCCACTGATGTAATTGCATGTGTGTTCTTTTCATAAACCACATGGATCGACTATATGTCATTGCATGTGTGTTCTTTTCATAAACCACATGGATCCACTAGATGTCATTGCATGTGTGTTCTTTTCATAAACCACATGGATCCACTAGATGTCATTGCATGTGTGTTCTTTTCATAAACCACATGGATCCACTAGATGTCATTGCATGTGTGTTCTTTTCATAAACCACATGGATCCACTAGATGTCATTGCATGTGTGTTCTTTGCATAAACCACATAGATCGACTGATGTCATTGCATGTGTGTTCTTTTCATAAACCACATGGATCCACTAGATGTCATTGCATGTGTTTTTTTCATAAACTACATGGATCCACTAGATGTCATTGCATGTGTGTTCTTTTCGTAGACCACATGGATCCACTAGATGTCATTGCATGTGTGTTCTTTTCATAAACCACATGGATCCACTAGATGTCATTGCATGTGTGTTCTTTTCATAAACCACATGGATCCACTAGATGTCATTGCATGTGTGTTCTTTTCATAAACCACATGGATCCACTAGATGTCATTGCATGTGGTGTTATTTTCTAAACCACAAGGATCCACTAGATGTCATTGCATGTGTGTTCTTTTCATAAACACATGGATCCACTAGATGTCATTGCATGTGTGTTCTTTTCACAAACCACATGTATCCACTATATGTCATTGCATGTTTGTTATTTTCATAAACCACATGGATCCACTAGATGTCATTGCATATGGTGTTCTTTTCTAAACCTCAAGGATCCACTAGATGTCATTGCATGTGTGTTCTTTTCATAAACCACTTGGATCCACTAGATGTCATTGCATGTGTGTTCTTTTCATAAACCACATGGATCCACTAGATGTCATTGCATGTGTGTTCTTTTCATAAACCACATGGATCCACTAGATGTCATTGCATGTGTGTTCTTTTCATAAACCACATGGATCCACTAGATGTCATTGCATGTCTGTTCTTTTCATAAACCACATGGATCCACTAGATGTCATTGCATGTGTGTTCTTTTCATAAACCACATGGATCCACTAGATGTCATTACATGTGTGTTCTTTTCATAAACCACATGGATCCACTAGATGTCATTGCATGTGTGTTCTTTTCATAAACCACATGGATCCACTAGATGTCATTGCATGTGTGTTCTTTTCATAAACCACAATGATCCACTAGATGTCATTGCATGTGTGTTCTTTTCATAAACCACATGGATCCACTAGATGTCATTGCATGTGTGTTCTTTTCATAAACCACATGGATCCACTATATGTCATTGCATGTGTGTTCTTTTCATAAACCACATGGATCCACTAGATGTCATTGCATGTGTGTTCTTTTCATAAACCACATGGATCCACTAGATGTTAGTGCATGTGTGTTCTTTTCATAAACCACATGGATCCACTGATGTCATTGCATGTGTGTTCTTTTCATAAACCACATGGATCCACTAGATGTCATTGCATGTGTGTTCTTTTCATAAACCACATGGATCCACTAGATGTCATTGCATGTGTGTTCTTTTCCTAAACCACATGGATCCACTAGTGTCATTGCATGTGTGTTGTTTTCATAAACCATATGGATCCACTAGATGTCATTGCATGTGTGTTCTTTTCATAAACCACATGGATCCACTAGATGTCATTGCATGTGTGTTCTTTTCATAAACCACATGGATCCACTAGATGTCATTGCATGTGTGTTCTTTTCATAAACACAATGATCCACTAGATGTCATTGCATGTGTGTTCTTTTCGTAAACCACATGGATCCACTAGTGTCATTGCATGTGTGTTGTTTTCATAAACCATATGGATCCACTAGATGTCATTGCATGTGTTTTCATTTCCAAAACCACATGCATCCACTAGATGTCATTGTATGTGCATTATTTTCCAAAACCACATTGATCCACTAGATGTCATTGCATGTTTGTTCTTTTCATAAACAACATGGATCCACTTGCTGTCATTGCATGTGTGTTCTTTTTATAAATCACATTGAACCACTAATGTCATTGCATGTGTGTTATTTTCATAAACAACATGGATCCACTAGTGTCATTGCATGTGTGTTGTTTTCATAAACCACATGGATCCACTGATGTCATTGCATGTGTGTTCTTTTCATAAACCACATGCATCCACTAGATGTCATTGCATGTGTGTTCTTTTCATAAACCACATGGATCCACTAGATGTCAGTGCATGTGTGTTCTTTTCATAAACCACAGATCCACTGATGTCATTGCATGTGTGTTCTTTTCATAAACCACATGGATCCACTAGATGTCATTGCATGTGTGTTCTTTTCATAAACCACACAGATCCACTAGATGTCATTGCGTGTGTGTTCTTTTTATAAACCACATTGATACACTAGATGTCATTGTAGTGTGTCCTTTTCATAAACCACACTGATCCACTAGATGTTATTGCATGTGTGTTCTTTTCATAAACCACACTCATCCACTAGATGACATTGCATGTGTGTTCTTTTCATAAACCACATGGATCCACTAGATGTCATTGCATGTGTGTTCTTTTCATAAACCACAATGATCCACTAGATGTCATTGCATGTGTGTTCTTTTCATAAATCACATGGATCCACTAGATGTCATTAAATGTGTGTTCTTTTCATAAACCACAAGGGTACACTATATGTCATTGCATGTGTGTTCTTTTCATAAACCACATGGATCCACTAGATGTCAGTGCATGTCTGTTGTTTTCATAAACAGCATGGATCCACTAATGTCATTGCATGTGTGTTCTTTTCATAAACAACATGGATCCACTGGATGTCATTGCATGTGTTTTCTTTTTATAAAACACATTGAACCACTGATGTCATTGCATGTGTGTTATTTTCATAAACCACAGGGATCCACTAGATGTCATTACATGTGTGTTCTTTTCATAAACCACATGCATCCACTTATGTCATTACATGTGTGTTCTTTTCATAAACCACACTGATCCAAAAGATGTCATTGCATGTGTGTTAATTTCACAAACCACACTGATCCACTAGTGTCATTGCATGTGTGTTCTTTTCAAAAACCACAATGATCCAAAAGATGTCATTGCATGTGTGTTCGTTTCATAGGTCACATGGATCCACTAGATGTCATTAAATGTGTGTTATTTTCATAAACCACAAGGGTCCACTATATGTCATTACATGTGTGTTCTTTTCATAAACCACATGGATCCACTAGATGTTAGTGCATGTTTGTTGTTTTCATAAACCGCATGGATCCACTGATGTCATTGCATGTGTGTTCTTTTAATAAACCACATGGATCCACTAGATGTCATTGCACGTTTGTTCTTTTCATAAACCACACTGATCCACTAGATGTCATTGCATGTGTGTTCTTTTCATAAACAACACTGATCCACTAGATGTCATTGCATGTGTGTTCTTTTCCTAAACCACATGGATCCACAAGTGTCATTGCATGTGTGTTGTTTTCATAAACCATATGGATCCACTAGATGTCATTGCATGTGCGTTCTTTTCCAAAACCACATTGATCCACTAGATGTCATTGCATGTGTGTTCTTTTCATAAACAACATGGATCCACTAGATGTCATTGCATGTGTGTTCTTTTTATAAAACGCATTGAACCACTGATTTCATTGCATGAGTGTTATTTTCATAAACCACATGGATCCACTAGATGTCATTGCATGTGTGTTCTTTTCCTAAACCACATGGATCCACTAGTGTCATTGCATGTGTGTTGTTTTCATAAACCATATGGATCCACTAGATGTCATTGCATGTGCGTTGTTTTCCAAAACCACATTGATCCACTAGATGTCATTGCATGTGTGTTCTTTTCATAAACAACATGGATCCACTTGATGTCATTGCATGCGTGTTCTTTTTATAAAACACATTGAACCACTGAAGTCATTGCATGTGTGTTCTTTTCCTAAACCACATGGATCCACTAGTGTCATTGCATGTGTGTTGTTTTCATAAACCATATGGATCGATGTCATTGCATGTGTTTTCTTTTGCAAAACCACATGCATCCACTAGATGTCGTTGCATGTGTGTTCTTTTCATAAACCACATGGATCCACTGGATGTCATTGCATGTGTGTTCTTTTCATAAACCACATTGAACCACTGATGTCATTGCTTGTGTGTTCTTTTCATAAACCACATGGATCCACTAGATGTCATTGCATGTGTGTTCTTTTCATAAACCACACAGATCCACTAGATGTCATTGCATTTGTGTTATTTTCAGAAACCACACTGATACACTAGATGTCATTGTAGTGTGTCTTTTTCATAAACCACACTAATCCACTATATGGCATTGCATGTGTGTTCTTTTCATAAACCACACTGATCCACTAGTGTGATTGCATGTGTGTTCTTTTCATAAACCACATGGATCCACTAGATGTCATTGCATGTGTGTTCTTTTCATAAACCACAATGATCCACTAGATGTCATTGCATGTGTGTTCGTTTCCTAAATCACATGGATCCACTAGATGTCATTAAATGTGTGTTCTTTTCATAAACCACAAGGGTACACTATATGTCATTGCATGTGTGTTCTTTTCATAAACCACATGGATCCACTAGATGTCAGTGCATGTCTGTTGTTTTCATAAACAGCATGGATCCACTAATGTCATTGCATGTGTGTTCTTTTCATAAACAACATGGATCCACTGGATGTCATTGCATGTGTTTTCTTTTTATAAAACACATTGAACCACTGATGTCATTGCATGTGTGTTATTTTCATAAACCACAGGGATCCACTAGATGTCATTACATGTGTGTTCTTTTCATAAACCACATGCATCCACTTATGTCATTACATGTGTGTTCTTTTCATAAACCACACTGATCCAAAAGATGTCATTGCATGTGTGTTAATTTCACAAACCACACTGATCCACTAGTGTCATTGCATGTGTGTTCTTTTCATAAACCACAATGATCCACTAGATGTCATTGCATGTGTGTTCGTTTCATAGGTCACATGGATCCACTAGATGTCATTAAATGGGTGTTCTTTTCATAAACCACAAGGGTCCACTATATGTCATTACATGTGTGTTCTTTTCATAAACCACATGGATCCACTAGATGTCAGTGCATGTTTGTTGTTTTCATAAACCGCATGGATCCACTGATGTCATTGCATGTGTGTTCTTTTAATAAACCACATGGATCCACTATATGTCATTGCACGTTTGTTATTTTCATAAACCACACTGATCCACTAGATGTCATTGCATGTGTGTTCTTTTCATAAACAACACTGATCCACTAGATGTCATTGCATGTGTGTTCTTTTCCTAAACCACATGGATCCACTAGTGTCATTGCATGTGTGTTGTTTTCATAAACCATATGGATCCACTAGATGTCATTGCATGTGCGTTCTTTTCCATAACCACATTGATCCACTAGATGTCATTGCATGTGTGTTCTTTTCATAAACAACATGGATCCACTGGATGTCATTGCATGTGTGTTCTTTTTATAAAACGCATTGAACCACTGATTTCATTGCATGAGTGTTATTTTCATAAACCACATGGATCCACTAGATGTCATTGCATGTGTGTTCTTTTCCTAAACCACATGGATCCACTAGTGTCATTGCATGTGTGTTGTTTTCATAAACCATATGGATCCACTAGATGTCATTGCATGTGCGTTCTTTTCCAAAACCACATTGATCCACTAGATGTCATTGCATGTGTGTTCTTTTCATAAACAACATGGATCCACTTGATGTCATTGCATGTGTGTTCTTTTTATAAAACACATTGAACCACTAAAGTCATTGCATGTGTGTTCTTTTCCTAAACCACATGGATCCACTAGTGTCATTGCATGTTTGTTTTCATTAACCAAATCGATTCTCTAGATGTCATTGCATGTGTTTTCTTTTGCAAAACCACATGCATCCACTAGATGTCGTTGCATGTGTGTTCTTTTCATAAACCACATGGATCCACTGGATGTCATTGCATGTGTGTTCTTTTCATAAACCACATTGAACCACTGATGTCATTGCTTGTGTGTTCTTTTCATAAACCACATGGATCCACTAGATGTCATTGCATGTGTGTTCTTTTCATAAACCACACAGATCCACTAGATGTCATTGCATTTGTGTTATTTTCAGAAACCACACTGATACACTAGATGTCATTGTAGTGTGTCTTTTTCATAAACCACACTAATCCACTATATGGCATTGCATGTGTGTTCTTTTCATAAACCACACTGATCCACTAGTGTGATTGCATGTGTGTTCTTTTCATAAACCACATGGATCCACTAGATGTCATTGCATGTGTGTTCTTTTCATAAACCACAATGATCCACTAGATGTCATTGCATGTGTGTTCGTTTCCTAAATCACATGGATCCACTAGATGTCATTAAATGTGTTATCTTTTCATAAACCACAAGGGTACACTATATGTCATTGCATGTGTGTTCTTTTCATAAACCACATGGATCCACTAGATGTCAGTGCATGTCTGTTGTTTTCATAAACAGCATGGATCCACTAATGTCATTGCATGTGTGTTCTTTTCATAAACAACATGGATCCACTAGATGTCATTGCATGTGTTTTCTTTTTATAAAACACATTGAACCACTGATGTCATTGCATGTGTGTTATTTTCATAGACCACAGGGATCCACTAGATGTCATTACATGTGTGTTCTTTTCATAAACCACATGCATCCACTTATGTCATTACATGTGTGTTTTTTTCATAAACCACACTGATCCGAAAGATGTCATTGCATGTGTGTTAATTTCATAAACCACATTGATCCACTAGTGTCATTGCACGTGTGTTCTTTTCATAAACCACAATGATCCACTAGATCTCATTGCATGTGTGTTCGTTTCATAGGTCACATGGATCCACTAGATGTCATTAAATGGGTGTTCTTTTCATAAACCACAAGGGTCCACTATATGTCATTACATGTGTGTTCTTTTCATAAACCACATGGATCCACTAGATGTCAGTGCATGTTTGTTGTTTTCATAAACCGCATGGATCCACTGATGTCATTGCATGTGTGTTCTTTTAATAAACCACATGGATCCACTAGATGTCATTGCACGTTTGTTCTTTTCATAAACCACACTGATCCACTAGATGTCATTGCATGTGTGTTCTTTTCATAAACAACACTGATCCACTAGATGTCATTGCATGTGTGTTCTTTTCCTAAACCACATGGATCCACTAGTGTCATTGCATGTGTGTTGTTTTCATAAACCATATGGATCCACTAGATGTCATTGCATCTGCGTTCTTTTCCAAAACCACATTGATCCACTAGATGTCATTGCATGTGTGTTCTTTTCATAAACAACATGGATCCACTGGATGTCATTGCATGTGTGTTCTTTTTATAAAACGCATTGAACCACTGATTTCATTGCATGAGTGTTATTTTCATAAACCACATGGATCCACTAGATGTCATTGCATGTGTGTTCTTTTCCTAAACCACATGGATCCACTAGTGTCATTGCATGTGTGTTGTTTTCATAAACCATATGGATCCACTAGATGTCATTGCATGTGCGTTCTTTGACAAAACCACATTGATCCACTAGATGTCATTGCATGTGTGTTCTTTTCATAAACAACATGGATCCACTTGATGTCATTACATGTGTGTTCTTTTTATAAAACACATTGAACCACTGAAGTCATTGCATGTGTGTTCTTTTCCTAAACCACATGGATCCACTAGTGTCATTGCATGTGTGTTGTTTTCATAAACCATATGGATCGATGTCATTGCATGTGTTTTCTTTTGCAAAACCACATGCATCCACTAGATGTCGTTGCATGTGTGTTCTTTTCATAAACCACATGGATCCACTAGATGTCATTGCACGTGTGTTCTTTTCATAAACCACATTGAACCACTGATGTCATTGCTTGTGTGCTCTTTTCATAAACCACATGGATCCACTAGATGTCATTGCATGTGTGTTCTTTTCATAAACCACACAGATCCACTAGATGTCATTGCATTTGTGTTATTTTCAGAAACCACACTGATACACTAGATGTCATTGTAGTGTGTCTTTTTCATAAACCACACTAATCCACTATATGGCATTGCATGTGTGTTCTTTTCATAAACCACACTGATCCACTAGTGTGATTGCATGTGTGTTCTTTTCATAAACCACATGGATCCACTAGATGTCATTGCATGTGTGTTCTTTTCATAAACCACAATGATCCACTAGATGTCATTGCATGTGTGTTCGTTTCCTAAATCACATGGATCCACTAGATGTCATTAAATGTGTGTTCTTTTCATAAACCACAAGGGTACACTATATGTCATTGCATGTGTGTTCTTTTCATAAACCACATGGATCCACTAGATGTCATTGTCTGTTGTTTTCATAAACCGCATGGATCCACTGATGTCATTGCATGTGTGTTCTTTTCATAAACAACATGGATCCACTGGATGTCATTGCATGTGTTTTCTTTTTATAAAACACATTGAACCACTGATGTCATTGCATGTGTGTTATTTTCATAAACCACAGGGATCCACTAGATGTCATTACATGTGTGTTCTTTTCATAAACCACATGCATCCACTTATGTCATTACATGTGTGTTCTTTTCATAAACCACACTGATCCAAAAGATGTCATTGCATGTGTGTTAATTTCACAAACCACACTGATCCACTAGTGTCATTGCATGTGTTTTCTTTTCATAAACCACAATGATCCACTAGATGTCATTGCATGTGTGTTCGTTTCATAGGTCACATGGATCCACTAGATGTCATTAAATGTGTGTTCTTTTCATAAACCACAAGGGTCCACTATATGTCATTACATGTGTGTTCTTTTCATAAACCACATGGATCCACTAGATGTCAGTGCATGTTTGTTGTTTTCATAAACCGCATGGATCCACTGATGTCATTGCATGTGTGTTCTTTTAATAAACCACATGGATCCACTAGATGTCATTGCACGTTTGTTCTTTTCATAAACCACACTGATCCACTAGATGTCATTGCATGTGTGTTCTTTTCATAAACAACACTGATCCACTAGATGTAATTGCATGTGTGTTCTTTTCCTAAACCACATGGATCCACTAGTGTCATTGCATGTGTGTTGTTTTCATAAACCATATGGATCCACTAGATGTCATTGCATGTGCGTTCTTTTCCAAAACCACATTGATCCACTAGATGTCATTGCATGTGTGTTCTTTTCATAAACAACATGGATCCACTGGATGTCATTGCATGTGTGTTCTTTTTATAAAACGCATTGAACCACTGATTTCATTGCATGAGTGTTATTTTCATAAACCACATGGATCCACTAGATGTCATTGCATGTGTGTTCTTTTCCTAAACCACATGGATCCACTAGTGTCATTGCATGTGTGTTGTTTTCATAAACCATATGGATCCACTAGATGTCATTGCATGTGCGTTCTTTTCCAAAACCTCATTGATCCACTAGATGTCATTGCATGTGTGTTCTTTTCATAAACAACATGGATCCACTTGATGTCATTGCATGTGTGTTCTTTTTATAAAACACATTGAACCACTGAAGTCATTGCATGTGTGTTCTTTTCCTAAAGCACATGGATCCACTAGTGTCATTGCGTGTGTGTTGTTTTCATAAAACACATTGAACCACTGATGTCATTGCACGTGTGTTCTTTTCCTAAACCACATGGATCCACTAGTGTCATTGCATGTGTGTTGTTTTCATGAACCATATGGATCCACTAGATGTCATTGCATGTGTTTTCTTTTCCAAAACCACATGCATCCACTAGATGTAATTGCATGTGTGTTCTTTTCATAAACCACATGGATCCACTAGATGTCATTGCATGTGTGTTCTTTTCATAAACCACATTGAACCACTGATGTCATTGCATGTGTGTTCTTTTCATAAACCACATGGATCCACTAGACGTCATTGCATGTGTGTTCTTTTCATAAACCACACATTTCCACTAGATGTCATTGCATTTGTGTTATTTTTAGAAACCACACTGATACACTAGATGTCATTGTAGTGTGTCTTTTTCATAAACCACACTAATCCACTATATGGCATTGCATGTGTGTTCTTTTCATAAACCACACTGATCCACTAGTGTGATTGCATGTGTGTTCTTTTCATAAACCACATGGATCCACTAGATGTCATTGCATGTGTGTTCTTTTCATAAACCAAAGTGATCCACTAGATGTCATTGCATGTGTGTTCGTTTCCTAAATCACATGGATCCACTCGATGTCACTAAATGTGTGTTCTTTTCATAAACCACAAGGGTCCACTATATGTCATTGCATGTGTGTTCTTTTCATAAACCACATGGATCCACTATATGTCATTGCATGTGTGTTCATTTCATAAACCACACTGATCCACGAGATGTCATTGCATGTGTGTTCTTTTAATAAACAACATGGAGCAACTGGATGTCATTGAAATTGTGTTCTTTTAATAAACCACATTGATCCACTAGATGTCATTGCATGTGTTATTTTCATAAACCACATGGATCCACTAGATGTCATTGCATGTGTGTTCTTTTCATAAACCACATGGATCCACTATATGTCATTGCATGTGTGTTCTTTTCATAAACCACATGGATCCACTAGATGTCATTGCATGTGTGTTATTTTCATAAACCACATGGATCCACTAGATGTCATTGCATGTGTGTTCTTTTCATAAACCACATGGATCCACTAGATGTCATTGCCTGTGTGTTCTTTTCATAAACCACATGGATCCACTAGATGTTGTTGCATGTGGTGTTCTTTTCATAAACCACATGGATCCACTAGATGTCATTGCATGTGTGTTCTTTTCATAAACCACATGGATCCACTAGATGTCATTGCATGTGTGTTCTTTTCATAAACCACATGGATCCACTAGATGTCATTACATGTGTGTTCTTTTCCTAGACCACATGGATCCACTAGATGTCATTGCATGTGTGTTCTTTTCATAGACCACTTGGATCCACTAGATGTCATTGCATATGGTGTTCTTTTTATAAACCACAAGGATCCACTAGATGTCATTGCATGTGTGTTATTTTCATAAACCACATGGATCCACTATATGTCATTGCATGTGTTCTTTTCATACACCACATGGATCCACTAGATGTCATTGCATGTGTGTTCTTTTCATAAACCACATGGATCCACTAGATGTCATTGCATGTGTGTTCTTTTCATAAACCACATTGATCCACTAGATGTCATTGCATGTGTTCTTTTCATAAACCACATGGATCCACTAGATGTCATTCCATGTGTGTTCCTTTCATAAACCACATGGATCCACTAGATGTCATTGCATGTGTGTTCCTTTCATAAAGCACATGGACCCACTAGATGTCATTGCATGTGTGTTCTTCTCATAAACCACACTGATCAACTAGATGTCATTGCATGTGTATTCTTTTCATAAACCACATGGATCCACTGGATGTCATTGCATGTGTATTCTTTTTATAAACCACATGGATCCACTAGATGTCATTGCATGTGTGTTCTTTTCATATACCACATGGATCCACTGATGTCATTGCATGTGTGTTCTTTTCATAAACCACATGGATCCACTAGATGTCATTGCATGTGTGTTCTTTTCATAAACCACATGGATCCACTAGATGTCATTGCATGGTTGTTCTTTTCATAAACCACATGGATCCACTAGATGTCATTGCATGTGTGTTCTTTTCATAAACCACATGGATCCACTAGATGTCATTGCATGTGTGTTCTTTTCATAAACCACATGGATCCACTAGATGTCATTGCATGTGTGTTCTTTTCATAAACCACATGGATCCACTAGATGTCATTGTATGTGTGTTCTTTTCATAAAGCACACTGATCCACTAGATGTCATTGCATGTGTGTTCTTTTCATAAAGCACACGGATCCACTAGATGTCATTGCATGTGTGTTCTTTTCATAAACCACATGGATCCACTGATGTCATTGCATCTGTGTTCTTTTCGTAAACCACATGGATCCACTAGTGTCATTGCATGTGTGTTGTTTCCATAAACCATATGGATCCACTAGATGTCATTGCATGTGTGTTCTTTTCCAAAACCACATGCATCCACTAGATGTCATTGCATGTGTGTTCTTTTCATAAACCACATGGATCCACTAGTGTCATTGCATGTGTGCTCTTTTTATAAACCACATTGAACCACTGATGTCATTGCATGTGTGTTCTTTTCAGAAACCACATGGATCCACTAGATGTCATTGCATGTGTGTTCTTTTCATAAACCACACAGATCCACTAGATGTCATTGCATTTGTGTTATTTTCATAAACCACACTAATCCACTATATGGCATTGCATGTGTGTTCTTTTCATAAACAACACTGATCCACTAGTGTGATTGCATGTCTGTTCTTTTCATAAACCACATGGATCCACTAGATGTCATCGTATGTGTGTTCTTTTTATAAACCACACTGATCCGAAAGATGTCATTCCATGTGTGTTCCTTTCATAAACCACATGGATCAACTAGATGTCATTGCATGTGTGTTCCTTTCATAAACCACATGGACCCACTAGATGTCATTGCATGTGTGTTGTTTTCATAAACCACACTGATCAACTCGATGTCATTGCATGTGTGTTATTTTCATAAACCACACTGATCCACTAGATGTCATTGCATGTGTGTTCTTTTCATAAACCACATGGATCTACTTGATGTCATTGCATGTGTGTTCATTTCATAAACCACATGGATCCACTAGATGTCATTGCATGTGTGTTCTTTTCATAAACCACAGGGATCCACTAGATGTCATTGTATGTGTGTTCTTTTCATAAAGCACACTAATCCACTAGATGTCATTGCATGTGTGTTCTTTTCATAAAGCACACAGATCCACTAGATGTTATTGCATGTGTGTTCATTCATAAACCACATGGATCCACTAGTGTCATTGCATGTGTGTTCTTTTCATAAAGCACACTGATCCACTAGATATCATTGCAAGTGTGTTCTTTTCATAAACCACATGGATCCACTAGATGTCATTGCATGTGTATTCATTTCATAAACCAAATGGATCCACTAGTGTCATTGCATGTGTGTTCTTTTCATAAACCACATGGATCCACTAGATGTCATCGTATGTGTGTTCTTTTTATAAACCACACTGATCCGAAAGATGTCATTCCATGTGTGTTCCTCTCATAAACCACATGGATCCACTAGATGTCATTGCATGTGTGTTCCTTTCATAAACCACATGGACCCACTAGATGTCATTGCATGTGTGTTGTTTTCATAAACCACACTGATCAACTCGATGTCATTGCATGTGTGTTATTTTCATAAACCACACTGATCCACTAGATGTCATTGCATGTGTGTTCTTTTCATAAACCACATGGATCTACTTGATGTCATTGCATGTCTGTTCTTTTCATAAACCACATGGATCTACTAGATGTCATTGCATGTGTGTTCATTTCATAAACCGCATGGATCCACTAGTGTCATTCCATGTGTATTCTTTTCATAAACTACATGGATCTAATAGATGTCATTGCATGTGTGTTATTTTGATAAACCACACTGATCCAAAAGATGTCATTGCATGTGTGTTCTTTTCATAAACCACATTGATCCAAAAGATGTCATTGCATGTGTGGTAATTTCACAAACCACACTGATCCACTAGTGTCATTTCATGTGTGTTCTTTTCATAAACCACAATGATCCACTAGATGTCATTGCATGTGTGTTCGTTTCATAAATCACATGGATCCACTAGATGTCATTAAATGTGTGTTCTTTTCATAAACCACAAGGGTCCACTATATGTCATTGCATGTGTGTTCTTTTCATAAACCACATGGATCCACTAGATGTCAGTAGATGTCTATTGTTTTCATAAACCGCATGGATCCACTAATGTCATTGCATGTGTGTTCTTTTCATAAACCACATGGATCCACTAGATGTCATTGCATGTTTGTTCTTTTCATAAACCACACTGATCCAAAACATGTCATTGCATGTGTGTTAATTTCACAAACCACACTGATCCACTAGTGTCATTTCATGTGTGTTCTTTTCATAAACCACAATGATCCACTAGATGTCATTGCATGTGTGTTCGTTTCATAAAGCACACGGATCCACTAGATGTCATTTCATGTGTGTTCATTCATAAACCACATGGATCCACTAGTGTCATTGCATGTGTGTTCTTTTCATAAAGCACACTGATCCAATAGATATCATTGCAAGTTTGTTAATTTCATAAACCACATGGATCCACTAGTGTCATTGCATGTGTGTTTTTTTCATAAACCACATGGATCCACTAGATGTCATCGTATGTGTGTTCTTTTCATAAACCACACTGATCCGAAAGATGTCATTCCATGTGTGTTCCTGTCATAAAACACATGGATCCACTATATGTCATTGCATGTGTGTTCCTTTCATAAACCACATGGACCCACTAGATGCCATTGCATGTGTGTTCTTTTCATAAACCACACTGATCAACTCGATGTCATTTCATGTGTGTTATTTTCATAAACCACACTGATCCACTAGATGTCATTGTGTGTGTGTTCTTTTCATAAACCACATGGATCTACTAGATGTCATTGCATGTGTGTTCTTTTCATAAACCACATGGATCTACTAGATGTCATTGCATGTGTGTTCATTTCATAAACAACATGGATCCACTAGTGTCATTGCATGTGTATTCTTTTCATAAACTACATGGATCCAATAGACGTCATTGCATGTGTGTTCTTTTGATAAACCACATGCATCCACTTATGTCATTACATGTGTGTTCTTTTCATAAACCACACTGATCCAAAAGATGTTATTGCATGTGTGTTAATTTCACAAACCACACTGATCCACTAGTGTCATTGCATGTGTGTTCTTTTCATAAACCACAATGATCCACTAGATTTCATTGTATGTGTGTTTGTTTCATAAATCACATGGATCCACTAGATGTCATTAAATGTGTGTTCTTTTCATAAACCAAAAGGGTCCACTATATGTCATTGCATGTGTGTTCTTTTCATAAGCCACATGGATCCACTAGATGTCAGTGCATGTCTGTTGGTTTCATAAACCGCATGGATCCACTGATGTCATTGCATGTGTGTTCTTTTCATAAACCACATGGATCCACTAGATGTCATTGCATGTTTGTTCTTTTCATAAACCACACTGATCCACTAGATGTCATTGCATGTGTGTTCTTTTCATAAACAACACTGATCCACTAGATGTCATTGCATGTGTGTTCTTTTCCTAAACCACATGGATCCACTAGTGTCATTGCATGTGTGTTGTTTTTCATAAACCATATGGATCCACTAGATGTCATTGCATGTGCGTTCTTTTCCAAAACCACATTGATCATCTAGATGTCATTGCATGTGTGTTCTTTTCATAAACAACATGGATCCACTAGATGTCATTGCATGTGTGTTCTTTTTATTAAAAGCATTGAACCACTGATTTCATTGCATGTGTGTTATTTTCATAAACCACATGGATCCACTAGTGTCATTGCATGTGTGCTCTTTTTATAAACCACATTGAACCACTGATGTCATTGCATGTGTGTTCTTTTCATAAACCACATGGATCCACTAGATGTCATTGCATGTGTGTTATTTTCATAAACCACATGGATCCACTAGTGTCATTGCATGTGTGCTCTTTTTATAAACCACATTGAACCACTGATGTCATTGCATGTGTGTTCTTTTCATAAACCACATGGATCCACTAGATGTCATTGCATGTGTGTTATTTTCATAAACGACACAGATCCACTAGATGTCATTGCATTTGTGTTATTTTCATAAACCACACTGATACACTAGATGTCATTGTAGTGTGTCTTTTTCATAAACCACACTAATCCACTATATGGCATTGCATGTGTGTTCTTTTCATAAACAACACTGGTCCACTAGTGCGATTGCATGTGTGTTCTTTTCATAAACCACATGGATCCACTAGATGTCATTGCATGTGTGTTCATTTCATAAACCACATGGATCCACTAGATGTCATTGCATGTGTGTTCTTTTCATAAACCACAGGGATCCACTAGATGTCATTGTATGTGTGTTATTTTCATAAAGCACACCAATCCACTAGATGTCATTGCATGTGTGTTCTTTTCATAAAGCACACGGATCCACTAGATTTTATTGCATGTGTGTTCATTCATAAACCACATGGATCCACTAGTGTCATTCCATGTGTGTTCTTTTCATAAAGCACACTGATCCACTAGATATCATTGCAAGTGTGTTCTTTTCATAAACCACATGGATCCACTAGATGTCATTGCATGTGTATTCATTTCATAAACCACATGGATCCACTAGTGTCATTGCATGTGTGTTCTTTTCATAAACCACATGGATCCACTAGATGTCATCGTATGTGTGTTCTTTTTATAAACCACACTGATCCGAAAGATGTCATTCCATGTGTGTTCCTTTCATAAACCACATGGATCAACTAGATGTCATTGCATGTGTGTTCCTTTCATAAACCACATGGACCCACTAGATGTCATTGCATGTGTGTTGTTTTCATAAACCACACTGATCAACTCGATGTCATTGCATGTGTGTTATTTTCATAAACCACACTGATCCACTAGATGTCATTGCATGTGTGTTCTTTTCATAAACCACATGGATCTACTTGATGTCATTGCATGTCTGTTCTTTTCATAAACCACATGGATCCACTAGTGTCATTGCATGTGTATTCTTTTCATAAACTACATGGATCTAATAGATGCCATTGCATGTGTGTTCTTTTGATAAACCACACTGATCCAAAAGATGTCATTGCATGTGTGTTCTTTTCATAAACCACACTGATCCAAAAGATGTCATTGCATGTGTGTTAATTTCACAAACCACACTGATCCACTAGTGTCATTGCATGTGTGTTCTTTTCATAAACCACAATGATCCACTAGATGTCATTGCATGTGTGTTCTTTTCATAAATCACATGGATCCACTAGATGTCATTAAATGTGTGTTCTTTTCATAAACCACAAGGGTCCACTATATGTCATTGCATGTGTGTTCTTTTCATAAACCACATGGATCCACTAGATGTCAGTGCATGTCTATTGTTTTCATAAACCGCATGGATCAACTGATGTCATTTCATGTGTGTTCTTTTCATAAACCACATGGATCCACTAGATGTCATTGCATGTTTGTTCTTTTCATAAACCACACTGATCCAAAACATGTCATTGCATGTGTGTTAATTTCACAAACCACACTGATCCACTAGTGTCATTGCATGTGTGTTCTTTTCATAAACCACAATGATCCACTAGATGTCATTGCATGTGTGTTCGTTTCATAAAGCACACGGATCCACTAGATGTCATTTCATGTGTTCATTCATATACCACATGGATCCACTAGTGTCATTGCATGTGTGTTCTTTTCATAAAGCACACTGATCCAATAGATATCATTGCAAGTTTGTTCTTTTCATAAACCACATGGATCCACTAGATGTCATTGCATGTGTATTCGTTTCATAAACCACATGGATCCACTAGTGTCATTGCATGTGTGTTCTTTTCATAAACCACATGGATCCACTAGATGTCATCGTATGTGTGTTATTTCCATAAACCACACTGATCCGAAAGATGTCATTCCATTTGTGTTCCTTTCATAAACCACATGGATCCACTAGATGTCATTGCATGTGTGTTCCTTTCATAAACCACATGGACCCACTAGATGCCATTGCATGTGTGTTCTTTTCATAAACAACACTAATCAACTCGATGTCATTGCATGTGTGTTATTTTCATAAACCACACTGATCCACTAGATGTCATTGCATGTGTGTTCTTTTCATAAACCACATGGATCTACTAGATGTCATTGCATGTGTGTTATTTTCATAAACCACATGGATCTACTAGATGTCATTGCATGTGTGTTCATTTCATAAACAACATGGATCCACTAGTGTCATTGCATGTGTATTCTTTTCATAAACTACATGGATCCAATAGACGTCATTGCATGTGTGTTCTTTTGATAAACCACATGCATCCACTTATGTCATTACATGTGTGTTCTTTTCATAAACCACACTGATCCAAAAGATGTTATTGCATGTGCTAATTTCACAAACCACTGATCCACTAGTGTCATTGCATGTGTGTTCTTTTCATAAACCACAATGATCCACTAGATTTCATTGTATGTGTGTTCGTTTCATAAATCACATGGATCCAATAGATGTCATTAAATGTGTGTTCTTTTCATAAACCAAGAGGGTCCACTATATGTCATTGCATGTGTGTTCTTTTCATAAACCACATGGATCCACTAGATGTCATTGCATGTGTGTTCATTTCATAAACCACATGGATCCACTAGATGTCATTGCATGTGTGTTCTTTTCATAAACCACATGGATCCACTAGATGTCATTGCATGTTTGTTCTTTTCATAAACCACAATGATCCACTAGATGTCATTGCATGTGTGTTCTTTTCATAAACAACACTGATCCACTAGATGTCATTGCATGTGTGTTCTTTTCCTAAACCACATGGATCCACTAGTGTCATTGCATGTGTGTTGTTTTCATAAACCATATGGATCCACTAGATGTCATTGCATGTGCGTTCTTTTCCAAAACCACATTGATCATCTAGATGTCATTGCATGTGTGTTCTTTTCATAAACAACATGGATCCACTGGATGTCATTGCATGTGTGGTCTTTTTATAAAAAGCATTGAACCACTGATTTCATTGCATGTGTGTTATTTTCATAAACCACATGGATCCACTAGATGTCATTGCATGTGTGTTCTTTTCATAAAGCACATGGATCCACTAGATGTCATTGCATGTTTGTTCTTTTCATAAACCACAATGATCCACTATATGTCATTGCATGTGTGTTCTTTTCATAAACCACATGGATCCACTAGATGTCATCGTATGTGTGTTCTTTTTATAAACCACACTGATCCGAAAGATGTCATTCCATGTGTGTTCCTTTCATAAACCACATGGATCAACTAGATGTCATTGCATGTGTGTTCCTTTCATAAACCACATGGACCCACTAGATGTCATTGCATGTGTGTTGTTTTCATAAACCACACTGATCAACTCGATGTCATTGCATGTGTGTTATTTTCATAAACCACACTGATCCACTAGATGTCATTGCATGTGTGTTCTTTTCATAAACCACATGGATCTACTTGATGTCATTGCATGTCTGTTCTTTTCATAAACCACATGGATCCACTAGTGTCATTGCATGTGTATTCTTTTCATAAACTACATGGATCTAATAGATGCCATTGCATGTGTGTTCTTTTGATAAACCACACTGATCCAAAAGATGTCATTGCATGTGTGTTCTTTTCATAAACCACACTGATCCAAAAGATGTCATTGCATGTGTGTTAATTTCACAAACCACACTGATCCACTAGTGTCATTGCATGTGTGTTCTTTTCATAAACCACAATGATCCACTAGATGTCATTGCATGTGTGTTCGTTTCATAAATCACATGGATCCACTAGATGTCATTAAATGTGTGTTCTTTTCATAAACCACAAGGGTCCACTATATGTCATTGCATGTGTGTTCTTTTCATAAACCACATGGATCCACTAGATGTCAGTGCATGTCTATTGTTTTCATAAACCGCATGGATCAACTGATGTCATTTCATGTGTGTTCTTTTCATAAACCACATGGATCCACTAGATGTCATTGCATGTTTGTTCTTTTCATAAACCACACTGATCCAAAACATGTCATTGCATGTGTGTTAATTTCACAAACCACACTGATCCACTAGTGTCATTGCATGTGTGTTCTTTTCATAAACCACAATGATCCACTAGATGTCATTGCATGTGTGTTCGTTTCATAAAGCACACGGATCCACTAGATGTCATTTCATGTGTGTTCATTCATATACCACATGGATCCACTAGTGTCATTGCATGTGTGTTCTTTTCATAAAGCACACTGATCCAATAGATATCATTGCAAGTTTGTTCTTTTCATAAACCACATGGATCCACTAGATGTCATTGCATGTGTATTCGTTTCATAAACCACATGGATCCACTAGTGTCATTGCATGTGTGTTCTTTTCATAAACCACATGGATCCACTAGATGTCATCGTATGTGTGTTATTTTCATAAACCACACTGATCCGAAAGATGTCATTCCATGTGTGTTCCTTTCATAAACCACATGGATCCACTAGATGTCATTGCATGTGTGTTCCTTTCATAAACCACATGGACCCACTAGATGCCATTGCATGTGTGTTCTTTTCATAAACAACACTAATCAACTCGATGTCATTGCATGTGTGTTATTTTCATAAACCACACTGATCCACTAGATGTCATTGCATGTGTGTTCTTTTCATAAACCACATGGATCTACTAGATGTCATTGCATGTGTGTTATTTTCATAAACCACATGGATCTACTAGATGTCATTGCATGTGTGTTCATTTCATAAACAACATGGATCCACTAGTGTCATTGCATGTGTATTCTTTTCATAAACTACATGGATCCAATAGACGTCATTGCATGTGTGTTCTTTTGATAAACCACATGCATCCACTTATGTCATTACATGTGTGTTCTTTTCATAAACCACACTGATCCAAAAGATGTTATTGCATGTGTGCTAATTTCACAAACCACACTGATCCACTAGTGTCATTGCATGTGTGTTCTTTTCATAAACCACAATGATCCACTAGATTTCATTGTATGTGTGTTCGTTTCATAAATCACATGGATCCAATAGATGTCATTAAATGTGTGTTCTTTTCATAAACCAAGAGGGTCCACTATATGTCATTGCGTGTGTGTTCTTTTCATAAACCACATGGATCCACTAGATGTCATTGCATGTGTGTTCATTTCATAAACCACATGGATCCACTAGATGTCATTGCATGTGTGTTCTTTTCATAAACCACATGGATCCACTAGATGTCATTGCATGTTTGTTCTTTTCATAAACCACAATGATCCACTAGATGTCATTGCATGTGTGTTCTTTTCATAAACAACACTGATCCACTAGATGTCATTGCATGTGTGTTCTTTTCCTAAACCACATGGATCCACTAGTGTCATTGCATGTGTGTTGTTTTCATAAACCATATGGATCCACTAGATGTCATTGCATGTGCGTTCTTTTCCAAAACCACATTGATCATCTAGATGTCATTGCATGTGTGTTCTTTTCATAAACAACATGGATCCACTGGATGTCATTGCATGTGTGGTCTTTTTATAAAAAGCATTGAACCACTGATTTCATTCCATGTGTGTTATTTTCATAAACCACATGGATCCACTAGATGTCATTGCATGTGTGTTCTTTTCATAAAGCACATGGATCCACTAGATGTCATTGCATGTTTGTTCTTTTCATAAACCACAATGATCCACTATATGTCATTGCATGTGTGTTCTTTTCATAAACCACATGGATCCACTAGATGTCATCGTATGTGTGTTCTTTTTATAAACCACACTGATCCGAAAGATTTCATTCCATGTGTGTTCCTTTCATAAACCACATGAATCAACTAGATGTCATTGCATGTGTGTTCCTTTCATAAACCACATGGACCCACTAGATGTCATTGCATGTGTGTTGTTTTCATAAACCACACTGATCAACTCGATGTCATTGCATGTGTGTTATTTTCATAAACCACACTGATCCACTAGATGTCATTGCATGTGTGTTCTTTTCATAAACCACATGGATCTACTTGATGTCATTGCATGTCTGTTCTTTTCATAAACCACATGGATCCACTAGTGTCATTGCATGTGTATTCTTTTCATAAACTACATGGATCTAATAGATGCCATTGCATGTGTGTTCTTTTGATAAACCACACTGATCCAAAAGATGTCATTGCATGTGTGTTCTTTTCATAAACCACACTGATCCAAAAGATGTCATTGCATGTGTGTTAATTTCACAAACCACACTGATCCACTAGTGTCATTGCATGTGTGTTCTTTTCATAAACCACAATGATCCACTAGATGTCATTGCATGTGTGTTCGTTTCATAAATCACATGGATCCACTAGATGTCATTAAATGTGTGTTCTTTTCATAAACCACAAGGGTCCACTATATGTCATTGCATGTGTGTTCTTTTCATAAACCACATGGATCCACTAGATGTCAGTGCATGTCTATTGTTTTCATAAACCGCATGGATCAACTGATGTCATTTCATGTGTGTTCTTTTCATAAACAACATGGATCCACTAGTGTCATTGCATGTGTATTCTTTTCATAAACTACATGGATCCAATAGACGTCATTGCATGTGTGTTCTTTTGATAAACCACATGCATCCACTTATGTCATTACATGTGTGTTCTTTTCATAAACCACACTGATCCAAAAGATGTTATTGCATGTGTGCTAATTTCACAAACCACACTGATCCACTAGTGTCATTGCATGTGTGTTCTTTTCATAAACCACAATGATCCACTAGATTTCATTGTATGTGTGTTCGTTTCATAAATCACATGGATCCAATAGATGTCATTAAATGTGTGTTCTTTTCATAAACCAAGAGGGTCCACTATATGTCATTGCATGTGTGTTCTTTTCATAAACCACATGGATCCACTAGATGTCATTGCATGTGTGTTCATTTCATAAACCACATGGATCCACTAGATGTCATTGCATGTGTGTTCTTTTCATAAACCACATGGATCCACTAGATGTCATTGCATGTTTGTTCTTTTCATAAACCACAATGATCCACTAGATGTCATTGCATGTGTGTTCTTTTCATAAACAACACTGATCCACTAGATGTCATTGCATGTGTGTTCTTTTCCTAAACCACATGGATCCACTAGTGTCATTGCATGTGTTGTTTTTCATAAACCATATGGATCCACTAGATGTCATTGCATGTGCGTTCTTTTCCAAAACCACATTGATCATCTAGATGTCATTGCATGTGTGTTCTTTTCATAAACAACATGGATCCACTGGATGTCATTGCATGTGTGGTCTTTTTATAAAAGCATTGAACCACTGATTTCATTCCATGTGTTATTTTCATAAACCACATGGATCCACTAGATGTCATTGCATGTGTGTTCTTTTCATAAAGCACATGGATCCACTAGATGTCATTGCATGTTTGTTCTTTTCATAAACCACAATGATCCACTATATGTCATTGCATGTGTGTTCTTTTCATAAACCACATGGATCCACTAGATGTCATCGTATGTGTGTTCTTTTTATAAACCACACTGATCCGAAAGATTTCATTCCATGTGTGTTCCTTTCATAAACCACATGAATCAACTAGATGTCATTGCATGTGTGTTCCTTTCATAAACCACATGGACCCACTAGATGTCATTGCATGTGTGTTGTTTTCATAAACCACACTGATCAACTCGATGTCATTGCATGTGTGTTATTTTCATAAACCACACTGATCCACTAGATGTCATTGCATGTGTGTTCTTTTCATAAACCACATGGATCTACTTGATGTCATTGCATGTGTTCTTTTCATAAACCACATGGATCCACTAGTGTCATTGCATGTGTATTCTTTTCATAAACTACATGGATCTAATAGATGCCATTGCATGTGTGTTCTTTTGATAAACCACACTGATCCAAAAGATGTCATTGCATGTGTGTTCTTTTCATAAACCACTGATCCAAAAGATGTCATTGCATGTGTGTTAATTTCACAAACCACACTGATCCACTAGTGTCATTGCATGTGTGTTCTTTTCATAAACCACAATGATCCACTAGATGTCATTGCATGTGTGTTCGTTTCATAAATCACATGGATCCACTAGATGTCATTAAATGTGTGTTCTTTTCATAAACCACAAGGGTCCACTATATGTCATTGCATGTGTGTTCTTTTCATAAACCACATGGATCCACTAGATGTCAGTGCATGTCTATTGTTTTCATAAACCGCATGGATCAACTGATGTCATTTCATGTGTGTTCTTTTCATAAACCACATGGATCCTCTAGATGTCATTGCATGTTTGTTCTTTTCATAAACCACACTGATCCAAAACATGTCATTGCATGTGTGTTAATTTCACAAACCACACTGATCCACTAGTGTCATTGCATGTGTGTTCTTTTCATAAACCACAATGATCCACTAGATGTCATTGCATGTGTGTTCGTTTCATAAAGCACACGGATCCACTAGATGTCATTTCATGTGTGTTCATTCATATACCACATGGATCCACTAGTGTCATTGCATGTGTGTTCTTTTCATAAAGCACACTGATCCAATAGATATCATTGCAAGTTTGTTCTTTTCATAAACCACATGGATCCACTAGATGTCATTGCATGTGTATTCGTTTCATAAACCACATGGATCCACTAGTGTCATTGCATGTGTGTTCTTTTCATAAACCACATGGATCCACTAGATGTCATCGTATGTGTGTTATTTTCATAAACCACACTGATCCGAAAGATGTCATTCCATGTGTGTTCCTTTCATAAACCACATGGATCCACTAGATGTCATTGCATGTGTGTTCCTTTCATAAACCACATGGACCCACTAGATGCCATTGCATGTGTGTTCTTTTCATAAACCACACTGATCAACTCGATGTCATTGCATGTGTGTTATTTTCATAAACCACACTGATCCACTAGATGTCATTGCATGTGTGTTCTTTTCATAAACCACATGGATCTACTAGATGTCATTGCATGTGTGTTATTTTCATAAACCACATGGATCTACTAGATGTCATTGCATGTGTGTTCATTTCATAAACAACATGGATCCACTAGTGTCATTGCATGTGTATTCTTTTCATAAACTACATGGATCCAATAGATGTCATTGCATGTGTGTTCTTTTGATAAACCACATGCATCCACTTATGTCATTGCATCTGTGTTCTTTTCATAAACCACACTGATCCAAAAGATGTTATTGCATGTGTGCTAATTTCACAAACCACACTGATCCACTAGTGTCATTGCATGTGTGTTCTTTTCATAAACCACAATGATCCACTAGATATCATTGTATGTGTGTTCGTTTCATAAATCACATGGATCCAATAGATGTCATTAAATGTGTGTTCTTTTCATAAACCAAGAGGGTCCACTATATGTCATTGCATGTGTGTTCTTTTCATAAACCACATGGATCCACTAGATGTCATTGCATGTGTGTTCATTTCATAAACCACATGGATCCACTAGATGTCATTGCATGTGTGTTCTTTTCATAAACCACATGGATCCACTAGATGTCATTGCATGTTTGTTCTTTTCATAAACCACAATGATCCACTAGATGTCATTGCATGTGTGTTCTTTTCATAAACAACACTGATCCACTAGATGTCATTGCATGTGTGTTCTTTTCCTAAACCACATGGATCCACTAGTGTCATTGCATGTGTGTTGTTTTCATAAACCATATGGATCCACTAGATGTCATTGCATGTGCGTTCTTTTCCAAAACCACATTGATCATCTAGATGTCATTGCATGTGTGTTCTTTTCATAAACAACATGGATCCACTAGATGTCATTGCATGTGGTCTTTTATAAAAGCATTGAACCACTGATTTCATTGCATGTGTGTTATTTTCATAAACCACATGGATCCACTAGATGTCATTGCATGTGTGTTCTTTTCATAAAGCACATGGATCCACTAGATGTCATTGCATGTTTGTTCTTTTCATAAACCACAATGATCCACTAGATGTCATTGCATGTGTGTTCTTTTCATAAACCACATGGATCCACAAGAGTCACTGCATGTGTGTTCTTTTCATAAACCACACTGATCCGAAAGATGTCATTCCATGTGTGTTCCTTTCATAAACCACATGGATCCACTAGATGTCATTGCATGTGTGTTCATTTCATAAACCACATGGATCCACTAGTGTCATTGCATGTGTGTTGTTTTCATAAACCACATGGATCCACTAGATGTCATTGCATGTGTGTTCTTTTCATAAACCTCACTAATCCACTAGATGTCATTGCATGTGTGTTCTTTTCCTAAACCACATGGATCCACTAGTGTCATTGCATGTGTTTTGTTTTCATAAACCACATGGATCCACTAGATGTCATTTCATGTGTATTCTTTTCATAAACTACATGGATCCAATAGATGTCATTGCATGTGTGTTCTTTTAATAAACCACATGCATCCACTTATGTCATTACATGTGTGTTCTTTTCATAAACCACACTGATCCGAAAGATGTCATTGCATGTGTGTTAATTTCATAAACCACACTGATCCACTAGTGTCATTGCATGTGTGTTCTTTTCATAAACCACAATGATCCACTAGATGTCATTGCATGTGTGTTCATTTCATAAATCACATGGATCCACTAGATGTCATTAAATGTGTGTTCTTTTCATAAACCACAAGGGTCCACTATATGTCATTGCATGTGTGTTCTTTTGATAAACCACAAGGATCCACTAGATGTCAGTGCATGTGTGTTGTTTTCATAAACCACATGGATCCACTGATGTCATTGCATGTGTGTTCTTTTCATAAACCACATGGATCCACTAGATGTCATTGCATGTGTGTTCTTTTCATAAACCACACTAATCCACTATATGTCATTGCATGTGTGTTCTTTTCATAAACCACACTGATCCACTAGTGTCATTGCATGTGTGTTCTTTTCATAAACCACATGGATCCACTAGATGTCATTGCATGTGTGTTCTTTTCATAAACCACATGGATCCACTAGATGTCATTGCATTAGTGTTCTTTTCATAAACCACAAGCATCCACTAGATGTCATTGCATGTGTGTTCTTTTCATAAAGCACACTGATCCACTAGATATCAGTGCATGTGTGTTCTTTTCATAAACCACATGGATACACTAGATTTCATTGCATGTGTGTTCTTTTCATAAACCACATGGATCCACAAGATGTCATTGCATGTGTGTTATTTTTATAAACCACATGGATCCACTAGATGTCATCGTATGTGTGTTCTTTTCATAAACCACAGGGATCCACTAGATGTCATTGCATGTGTGTTCCTTTCATAAACCACATGGATCCACTAGATGTCATTGCATGTGTGTTCCTTTCATAAACCACATGGATCCACTAGATGTCATTGCATGTGTGTTCTTTTCATAAACCACACTGATCAACTCGATGTCATTGCATGTGTGTTATTTTCATAAACCACACTGATCCACTAGATGTCATTGCATGTGTGTTCTTTTCATAAACCACATGGATCCACTAGATGTCATTGCATGTGTGTTCTTTTCATAAGCCACATGGATCCACTAGATTTCATTGCATGTGTGTTCATTTCATAAACCACATGGATCCACTAGTGTCATTGCATGTGTATTCTATTCATAAACTACATGGATCCAATAGATGTCATCGCATGTGTGTTATTTTCATAAACCACATGCATCCACTTATGTCATTACATGTGTGTTCTTTTCATAAACCACACTGATCCGAAAGATGTCATTGCATGTGTGTTAATTTCACAAACCACGCTGATCCACTAGTGTCATTACATGTGTGTTCTTTTCATAAACCACAATGATCCACTAGATGTCATTGCACGTGTGTTCTTTTTATAAACCACATTGAACCACTGATGTCATTGCATGTGTGTTCTTTTCATAAACCAAGAGGGTCCACTAGATGTCATTGCATGTGTGTTCTTTTCATAAACCACATGGATCCACTAGATGTCATTGCATGTGTGTTCATTTCATAAACCACATGGATCCACTAGATGTCATTGCATGTGTGTTCTTTTCATAAACCACATGGATCCACTAGATGTCATTGCATGTTTGTTCTTTTCATAAACCACAATGATCCACTAGATGTCATTGCATGTGTGTTCTTTTCATAAACCACACTAATCCACTAGTGTCATTGCATGTGTGTTCTTTTCATAAACCACATGGATCCACTAGATGTCATTGCATGTGTGTTCTTTTCATAAACCACATGGATCCACTAGATGTCATTGCATGTGTGTTCTTTTCCAAAACCACATTGATCCACTAGATGTCATTGCATGTGTGTTCTTTTCATAAACCACATGGATCCACTAGATGTCATTGCATGTGTGTTCTTTTTAAAAGCATTGAACCACTGATGTCATTGCATGTGTGTTCTTTTCATAAACCACATGGATCCACTAGATGTCATTGCATGTGTGTTCTTTTCATAAACCACATGGATCCACTAGATGTCATTGCATGTGTGTTCTTTTCATAAACCACATGGATCCACTAGATGTCATCGTATGTGTGTTCTTTTCATAAACCACATGGATCCACTAGATGTCATCGTATGTGTGTTCTTTTCATAAACCACACTGATCCGAAAGATGTCATTCCATGTGTGTTCCTTTCATAAGGCACATGGATCCACTAGACGACATTGCATGTGTGTTCCTTTCATAAACCACATGGACCCACTAGATGTCATTGCATGTGTGTTCTTTTCATAAACCACACTGATCAACTCGATGTCACTGCATGTGTGTTATTTTCATAAAACACGCCGATCCACTAGATGTCATTGCATGTGTGTTCTTTTCATAAACCACATGGATCTACTAGATGTCATTACATGTGTGTTCATTTCATAAACCACATGGATCCACTAGATGTCATTGCATGTGTGTTCATTTCATAAACTACATGGATCCAATAGACGTCATTGCATGTGTGTTCTTTTGATAAACCACATGCATCCACTTATGTCATTACATGTGTGTTCTTTTCATAAACCACACTGATCCAAAAGATGTCATTGCATGTGTGTTAATTTCACAAACCACACTGATCCACTAGTGTCATTGCGTGTGTGTTCTTTTCATAAACCACAATGATCCACTAGATGTCATTGCAAGTGTGTTCGTTTCATAAATCACATGGATCCACTAGATGTCATTAAATGTGTGTTCTTTTCATAAACCACAAGGGTCCACTATATGTATTTGCATGTGTGTTCTTTTCATAAACCACATGGATCCACTAGATGTCAGTGCATGTCTGTTGTTTTCATAAACCGCATGGATCCACTGATGTCATTGCATGTGTGTTCTTTTCATAAACCACATGGATCCACTAGATGTCATTGCATGTGTGTTCTTTTCATAAACCACATGGATCCACTAGATGTCATTGTATGTGTGTTCTTTTGATAGACCAAAATGATCCACTAGATGTCATTGCATGTGTGTTCTTTTCATAAACCACATGGATCCACTAGATGTCATTGCATGTGTGTTGTTTCATAAAACACATGGATCCACTAGATGTCATTGCATGTGTGTTCTTTTCATAAACCACATTGATCCACTAGATGTCATTGCATGTGTGTTCTTTTCATAAACCACATGGATCCACTAGATGTCATTGCATGTGTGTTCTTTTCATAAACCACAAGGGTCCACTATATGTCATTGCATGTGTGTTCTTTTCATAAACCACATGGATCCACTAGATGTCATTGCATGTGTGTTCTTTTCATAAACCACATGGATCCACTAGATGTCATTGCATGTGTGTTCTTTTCATAAACCACATGGATCCACTAGATGTCATTGCATGTTTGTTCTTTTCATAAACCACATTGATCCACTAGATGTCATTGCATGTGTGTTCTTTTCATAAACCACATGGATCCACTAGATGTCATTGCATGTGTGTTCTTTTCCTAAACCACATTGATCCACTAGTGTCATTGCATTTGTGTTCTTTTCATAAACTACATGGATCCACTAGATGTAATCGTATGTGTGTTCTTTTCCTACACCAAATTGATCCACTAGATGTCATTGCATGTGTGTTATTTTCATAAACAACATGGATCCACTAGATGTCATTGCATGTGTGTCTTTTATAAACCACATTGATCCACTATTTCATTGCATGTGTGTTCTTTTCATAAACCACATGGATCCACTAGATGTCATTGCATGTGTGTTCTTTTCATAAACCACATGGATCCACTAGATGTCATTGCATGTGTGTTCATTTCATAAACCACATGGATCCACTAGATGTCATTGCATGTGTGTTCTTTTCATAAACCACATGGATCCACTAGATGTCATTGTATGTGTGTTCTTTTCATAAATCACACTGATCCACTAGATGTCATTGCATGTGTGTTCTTTTCATAAACCACATGGATCCACTAGATGTCATTGCATGTGTGTTCATTCATAAACCACATGGATCCACTAGATGTCATTGCATGTGTGTTCTTTTCATAAACCACACTGATCCACTAGATGTCATTGCATGTGTGTTCTTTTCATAAACCACATGGATCCACTAGATGTCATTGCATGTGTGTTCTTTTCATAAACCACATGGATCCACTAATGTCATTGCATGTGTGTTCTTTTCATAAACCACATGGATCCACTAGATGTCATTGCATGTGTGTTCTTTTCATAAACCACACAGATCCACTAGATGTCATTGCATGTGTGTTCTTTTCATAAACCACACCGATACAATAGATGTCATTGAAGTGTGTCCTTTTCATAAACCACACTAATCCACTATATGTCATTGCATGTGTGTTCTTTTCATAAACCACACTGATCCACTAGTGTCATTGCATGTGTGTTCTTTTCATAAACCACATGGATCCACTAGATGTCATTGCATGTGTGTTCATTTCATAAACCACATGGATCCACTAGATGTCATTACATGTGTGTTCTTTTCATAAACCACATGGATCCACTAGATGTCATTGCATGTGTGTTCTTTTCATAAACCACATGGATCCACTAGATGTCATTGCATGTGTGTTGTTTTCATAAACCACATGGATCCACTAGATGTCATTGCATGTGTGTTCTTTTCATAAACCACATGGATCCACTAGATGTCATTGCATGTGTGTTCTTTTCATAAACCACAGAGATCCACTAGATGTCATTGCATGTGTGTTCTTTTCATAAACCACATTGATCCACTAGTGTCATTGCATGTGTGTTCTTTTCATAAACCACAATGATCCACTAGATGTCATTTCATGTGTGTTCTTTTCATAAATCACATGGATCCACTAGATGTCATTTCACGTGTGTGTTCATTCATAAACCACACTGATCCACTAGTGTCATTGCATGTGTGTTCTTTTCACAAGCCACATTGATCCACTAGATGTCATTGCATGTGTGTTCTTTTCATAAACCACATGGATCCACTAGATGTCATTGCATGTGTGTTCATTTCATAAACCACATGGATCCACTAGATGTCATTGCATGTGTGTTCTTTTCATAAACCACATGGATCCACTAGGTGTCATTACATGTGTGTTCTTTTCATAAAGCAAACTAATCCACTAGATGTCATTGCATGTGTGTTCTTTTCATAAACCACATGGATCCAGTAGATGTCATTGCATTAGTGTTCTTTTCATAAACCACAAGCATCCACTAGATGTCATTGCATGTGTGTTCTTTTCATAAACCACAATAATTAACTCGATGTCATTGCATGTGTGTTATTTTCATAAACCACACTGATCCACTGATGTCAGTGCATGTGTGTTCTTTTCATAAACCACATGGATTCACTAGATGTCATCGTATGTGTGTTCTTTTCATAAACCACAGGGATCCACTAGATGTCATTGCATGTGTGTTCCTTTCATAAACCACATGGATCCACTAGATGTCATTGCATGTGTGTTCCTTTCATAAACCACATGGATCCACTAGATGTCATTGCATGTGTGTTCTTTTCATAAACCACATGGATCCACGAGATGTCATTAAATGTGTGTTCTTTTCATAAACCACAGGGATCCACTAGATGTCATTGCATGTGTGTTCCTTTCATAAACCACATGGATCCACTAGATGTCATTGCATGTGTGTTCCTTTCATAAACCACACGGACCCACTAGATGCCATTGCATGTGTGTTCTTTTCATAAACCACACTGATCAACTCGATGTCATTGCATGTGTGTTATTTTCATAAACCACACTGGTCCACTAGATGTCATTGCATGTGTGTTCTTTTCATAAACCACATGGATCTACTAGATGTCATTGCATGTGTGTTCATTTCGTAAACCACATGGATCCACTAGTGTCATTGCATGTGTATTCTTTTCATAAACTACATGGATCCAATAGACGTCATTGCATGTGTGTTCTTTTGATAAACCACATGCATCCACTGATGTCATTACATGTGTGTTCTTTTCATAAACCACACTGATCCAAAATATGTCATTGCATGTGTGTTAATTTCACAAACCACGCTGATCCACTAGTGTCATTACATGTGTGTTCTTTTCATAAACCACAATGATCCACTAGATGTCATTGCATGTGTGTTCGTTTCATAAATCACATGGATACACTAGATGTCATTAAATGTGTGTTCTTTTCATAAACCACAAGGGTCCACTATATGTCATTGCATGTGTGTTCTTTTCATAAACCACATGGATCCACTAGATGTCAGTGCATGTCCATTGTTTTCATAAACCGCATGGATCCACTGATGTCATTGCATGTGTGTTCTTTTCATAAACCACATGGATCCACTAGATGTCATTGCATGTTTGTTCTTTTCATAAACCACAATGATCCACTATATGTCATTGCATGTGTGTTCTTTTCATAAACGACACTAATCCACTAGATGTCATTGCATGTGTGTTCTTTTCGTAAACCACATGGATCCACTAGTGTCATTGCATGTGTGTTGTTTTCATAAACCATATGGATCCACTAGATGTCATTACATGTGTGTTCTTTTCCAAAACCACATGCATCCACTAGATGTCATTGCATGTGTGTTCTTTGCATAAACCACATGGACCCACTGGATGTCATTGCACGTGTGTTCTTTTTATAAACCACATTGAACCACTGATGTCATTGCATGTGTGTTCTTTTCATAAACCACATGGATCCACTAGATGTCATTGCATGTGTGTTCTTTTCATAAACCACACAGATCCACTAGATGTCATTGCATTTCTGTTATTTTCATAAACCACACTGATACACTAGATGTCATTGTAGTGTGTCTTTTTCATAAACCACACTAATCCACTAGATGTCATTGCATGTGTGTTGATTTCATAAACCACATGGATCCACTAGATGTCATTGCATGTGTGTTCTTTTCATAAACCACATGGATCCACTAGATGTCATTGTATGTGTGTTCTTTCCATAAAGCACACTGATCCACTAGATGTCATTGCATGTGTGTTCATTCATAAACCACATGGATCCACTAGATGTCATTTCATGTGTGTTCATTCATAAACCACATGGATCCACTAGTGTCATTGCATGTGTGTTCTTTTCATAAAGCACATTGATCCAATAGATATCATTGCAAGTTTGTTCTTTTCATAAACCACATGGATCCACTAGATGTCATTGCATGTGTATTCATTTCATAAACCACATGGATCCACTAGTGTCATTGCATGTGTGTTCTTTTCATAAACCACATGGATCCACTAGATGTCATCGTATGTGTGTTCTTTTCATAAACCACACTGATCCGAAAGATGTCATTCCATGTGTGTTCCTTTCATAAACCACATGGATCCACTAGGTGTCATTGCATGTGTGTTACTTTCATAAACCACATGGACCCACTAGATGCCATTGCATGTGTGTTCTTTTCATAAACCACACTGATCAACTCGATGTCATTGCATGTGTGTTATTTTCATAAACCACACTGATCCACTAGATGTCATTACAGGTGTGTTCTTTTCATAAACCACATGGATCTACTAGATGTTGTTGCATGTGTGTTCTTTTCATAAACCACATGGATCTACTAGATGTCATTGCATGTGTGTTCATTTCATAAACCACATGGATCCACTAGTGTCATTGCATGTGTATTCTTTTCATAAACTACATGGATCCAATAGACGTCATTGCATGTGTGTTCTTTTGATAAACCACATGCATCCACTTATGTCATTACATGTGTGTTCTTTTCATAAACCACACTGATCCAAAAGATGTCATTGCATGTGTGTTAATTTCACAAACCACACTGATCCACTAGTGTCATTGCATGTGTGTTCTTTTCATAAACCACAATGATCCAATAGATTTCATTATATGTGTGTTCGTTTCATAAATCACATGGATCCACTAGATGTCATTAAATGTGTGTTCTTTTCATAAACCACAAGGGTCCACTATATGTCATTGCATGTGTGTTCTTTACATAAACCACATGGATCCACTAGATGTCAGTGCATGTCTGTTGTTTTCATAAACCGCATGGATCCACTGATGTCATTGCATGTGTGTTGTTTTCATAAACCACATGGATCCACTAGATGTCATTGCATGTTTGTTCTTTTCATAAACCACACTGATCCACTAGATGTCATTGCATGTGTGTTCTTTTCATAAACAACACTGATCCACTAGATGTCATTGCATGTGTGTTCTTTTCCTAAACCACATGGATCCACTAGTGTCATTGCATGTGTGTTGTTTTCATAAACCATATGGATCCACTAGATGTCACTGCATGTGCGTTCTTTTCCAAAACCACATTGATCATCTAGATGTCATTGCATATCTGTTCTTTTCATAAACAACATGGATCCACAGGATGTCATTGCATGTGTGTTCTTTTTATAAAACGCATTGAACCACTGATTTCATTGCATGTGTGTTATTTTCATAAACCACATGGATCCACTAGATGTCATTGCATGTGTGTTCTTTTCCTAAACCACATGAATCCACTAGTATCATTGCATGTGTGTTGTTTTCATAAACCATATGGATCCACTAGATGTCATTGCATGTGCGTTCTTTTCCAAAACCACATTGATCCACTAGATGTCATTGCATGTGTGTTCTTTTCATAAACCACATGGATCCACTAGATGTCATTGCATGTGTGTTCTTTTTATAAACCACATTGAACCACTAATGTCATTGCATGTGTGTTCTTTTCATAAACCACATGGATCCACTAGACGTCATTGCATGTGTGTTCTTTTCATAAACCACACAGATCCACTAGATGTCATTGCATTTGTGTTATTTTCATAAACCACACTTATACACTAGATGTCATTGTAGTGTGTCTTTTTCATAAACCACACTAATCCACTATATGGCATTGCATGTGTGTTCTTTTCATAAACCACACTGATCCACTAGTGTGATTGCATGTGTGTTCTTTTCATAAACCACATGGATCCACTAGATGTCATTGCATGTGTGTTCATTTCATAAACCACATGGATCCACTAGATGTCATTACATGTGTGTTCTTTTCATAAACCACATGGATCCACTAGATGTCATTGTATGTGTGTTCTTTTCATAAAGCACACTGATCCACTAGATGTCATTGCATGTGTGTTCTTTTCATAAACCACACGGATCCACTAGATGTCATTGCATGTGTGTTCATTCATAAACCACATGGATCCACTAGTGTCATTGCATGTGTGTTCTTTTCATAAAGCACACTGATCCACTAGATATCATTGCAAGTGTGTTCTTTTCATAAACCACATGGATCCACTAGATGTCATTGCATGTGTGTTCTTTTCATAAACCACATGGGTCCACTATATGCCATTGCATGTGTGTTCTTTTCATAAACCACATGGATCCACTAGATGTCAGTGCATGTGTGTTCTTTTCATAAACCACATGGATCCACTAGATGTCATTGCATGTTTGTTCTTTTCATAAACCACAATGATCCACTATATGTCATTGCATGTGTGTTCTTTTCATAAACGACACTAATCCACTAGATGTCATTGCATGTGTGTTCTTTTCATAAACCACATGGACCCACTGCATGTCATTGCATGTGTGTTCTTTTTATAAACCACATTGAACCACTAATGTCATTGCATGTGTGTTATTTTCATAAACCACATGGATCCACTAGATGTCATTGCATGTGTGTTCTTTTTATAAACCACACAAATCCACTAGATGTCATTGCATTTGTGTTATTTTCATAAACCACACTGATACACTAGATGTCACTGTAGTGTGTCATTTTCATAAACCACACTAATCCACTATATGGCATTGTTTAGCATCCCAATTGTCTAACAATTGTAATGCTACTTGGTATAGTAATATAATGGCTACTTCAAACATATAATTGTTGCATCATCATTATATCATGCTGATGTCATCATGCCACCTTGCATTTGAGCATCATATAAAAACCCTTTTTCATTTGTTTCTTCTCTCATATGCATTGTTAATTGTATTTGCCTCTTGATATTGTGTTTGGTTGTTGATATATTGTTTAAATGCCCAAGTTGAGTTGGGGGCATATCTTTTATTAACTCCACCACCTTTTCTTTCACCACCTTGTAATTCCACCATCCAACTAAATATGAGCTTTGCATTTTATTTGAGTTTACCTCTAGCTCATGTGGGTTGAGATGGATCCAATTCTTTTCCACATGCTCTCATCTTACCATCATGTTGTTTTCACATTATTGATATATGAGAGCCACTTGGCCACCTTTGCATGCCTTGTGGGTGGAACCTTTTTCCTAGCTTCCATATGGATTATTATGGATTTATGCTCATGTGGGAATAATTTTGGGGACTAGTAATCATCTAGTGGAACATACACACTAGCATGTCCCATTTTATTCCAAACATGGCCATCTCCAACTACTCCACATGGGGCATCCTTTCATTTCTTTTGCTTGGCTTTATTCCACCTTTGGAAATGCAAATGAACAATGCCATGTCTAATATTATTGTTTTCACAAGAATCAACATGGTATTAAATATTTTGCATGGGCCATGCAAGTGCCACCTTTTTCTAGTATTTGGTTTTATTTGATTTTTGAGTGGATCATCCCTCTCTCTCTACCTCTATCTTTTCTTTTGGCTTGATCTATGTTGATCTTGCTCAAACCCTAACATTCCATCCCTCTCTTTTTCTTGTCTTGATCTTGTTTGATCTTGGTTGTTCTTGGCTTGATCTTGTCCAAGGCAAACCCTAGCTACAAACCTCTCCATCTCTCTCTCTTACCCTCTAGCTAAGATCCCACCCTAATCATCTACCCCATCATCACCATACCCCCATCTAAGCTAAACCCTAACCCTAGCATAACCACCTCTCTCTCTCTTGGCCTCTCTCTCTCTCTCACCTAGCTGACCCCACCGGCCACCCTCTCTCCCTGGCCCCACCTAGCTACCCCATCCCAGCAGAAACCCTAGCCCGAGCCTCCCACCTACCCAACCCTAGCTCCAACCCGAGCTCCCTCTCTCCCTCCCTCTCCCTTTTCTCTCTCTGCCCTGCATGCCCCACACCGAACCCCTCTCCTTGGCCTCGCCTTGGCCCCACTGGAAGCCTCCCCCTGCCTGCCCTGCCTCCTGACCAGCACGTGAGGAGAGGAAGGAGAAAGGTGACACCGAGCCACCTTTTTCCATCTACCCGCCCCCACGGCATCCTCCTCCCTCTTCTTTATCTCCTTCTCCACGACACCTCGGCCTCTCCATATCTCCCAGTGTGCCCACATACTCCATCCTCCCCATCTACCCCTACTCAGCCTCACCCCATCCGCCCCAAACCTCTCCCCTCGGCTTTACTCTACTCACTCCGAGAGGGCGCCAGGGCGTCCAGGGAAGTCGTCGACGCCCGCCTCAGACGCGCTGACACGCCAGGCGACGATCTACGGAGAAGCACCAGAGCTGCCGAACCAGCTTACCGGTTAAACCCTAGCCTCTGCCGCTTGTCGATGACCCGCTGCTCGCCGACCCGATCCAACACCGCCGACCACCTCCCGGTGAGCTGTTCCACCTCCTAGACACCCCTTTGGCGATCTCGCTAGCGCGCCGCCGTCCTATCCGTCGAAACGCCGTCAAGGCTGGGTTTCTTGTTCAGCAACCTCCGCGGCCAGACCTCATCTAGCTCAAGCCCAATCGTCAGCATCAACCCCCACTCTAGCCCAAGGTTGCTCATACAAGACGCCAGATCCCGGATCGAGCCTCACACGCACCGCGCTACTGCCGAGCACCAACCTGTCGACAGAGAAGCAGAGAAGAACCACAGTGCATCTCGTGGTCGTTTTTTAACTTAACATTTTGCTCGTCGCCGCTTGCTCCTTAGGACCCCACTGCCAGCCTGCTGCTTTGCGAAAAACCCCGGCTTTTTGTAACCCTTAACCCGCTCCAGCCTAGCCCCACTGCCGTTCTGGCCCGCCTCGCCTCATCACGTGGTCCCCTGTGGCCCTGACCCCATCTTTGGTCTCGTGGTCGGCTTAGCTCATGATGTAAGTTTTCAGTGTTCGTGTTGCCCAGTCGGCATGACCCCACTGGTCAGCGTCTGTGGCTAGAATTGAGCTAAGTAACAAAAGTATTTTCTGCTTTTCTGTTTTAATTCAAATCTTTTTCAAATTAAATCAAATTCAAATTTAAATCTGTTTTTAAATAACTTTTGAAATATAAATCCAAATAATACAAATAATATATGTTTTCAAATCAGAAAAATGTGAGGAATTCAAATATGCCCTTCAAAATATATTTTGAACACTTTATTTTCCAAGTTAATTAAAATTACAATAAATTGCCCTTTTGTCTTAATTATTTAATAACTTTTGCTTTATAACTCCAAATTTAACAAATAATATGTCTAAAATGATTAGATCGACGAGACCTTTCTGTTTATGCAGTCCATCATCTGTTTTGCAGCATGCATCATATAAATATAATGTGTACAGCAACTAATATGAGAATAAAATGGGCCCAAAACTCAATAAAATGTTTAATCTTGTATCTCACACCTCACCATGCCATGCTACATTAATGCCATGCAAATTGTGCATCATTCATCATGGCATGATTGTTTGCTTGTCGCATTTTATTCATATGCTTGTGCACCTTATTTATGTTGGCCCTTGTTTGTTTGGTTCTTCTTTGAATAGACGCTGAGCAGGGGATATACCAAGAGAACCAGGAGCACTACCCAGATCCATCCCTTGCTTCAACTGAGTTGCCAGGCAAGCACTACCACATGCTTGCATACATATAGTACCTATTGCCTCTATCTTATTCTTGCAGCATTGAGTCGCGATTGCATTAATCTGAATCCCAAGTATTGCATAGCCTTTATTTTTAAACCCCACCGAAGCTTGTTCCTCCATCCCATGAGCCATTACTACAGAAGTTGTTTGAGCCATGCGAGTCGTAGAACAGCATGTGTAGGGCATGTGAGTGTCTGATGGATAACGAGGTACCTATACAACTTAACCTGAGTAGTAATGGGATAACTAATGAAAGTGGCATCGGTGAGCCATATTCGCTATTTGGTTTTTCAGGCTCACTTGTGTCCCGTAAGACCCCGAGTACTTGATTCCTGTTCCAAGATTATTCGCACTATCCACATCCGGGAGGCCTTATGGACCTCCTGTAGCTTGATTCATTCTTATTTCTTGGGCACAAATTAGTTTGAGGTTTTATTTACTATCATGTACTTATGCCATGCTTTATCGCTTTATTTAAATTGTGCGAGGTCTGCACACTGCATCGCTTAGGAAAGCGGAGTGTTTTCATGTGTCGACAAGCCCACCACATTTTCGGGTTCCTGGCCGTTCACGACCCGGGCGCAAACCTTGAGGTCGTCGAGTCAGCTAACTTTGTTTGCGGGTAGCTCAATGGGTGGCCTGAAATATTTCTGAATCCTCCGACGCTTTGTCGTGATGCCTCGTTGGTTTTGATTTGGTTTTTCCGAGGCATATCGAGTGTGTGTTGTTATTTGTGCACCCCTGAGGTAAAACTTTCTGAAGCCGTGTCCACGGTTATATACGACTTGGAGCACGGTTTCGATCATAGACAAGCATAACTAAAGTACCATTTTAACTTGACTAGACTAGGTACCGACTAGTAAATAGTGCAACACTCATGGAATGGTTAATAAACTGCCAACGGATGGGGTGTTCTCCGCTTCCTCGTCGTAAGCGAGAGGAGGATGGATCTGTGAATATTACTGTTTTAATCGTTATAATGTTGTTATTAATTCACGGACATCCGCTTCATCTCTGGTTAGGCGGGTGGTTAGCGAGTATCTATATAATGTTAGGGTTTATCTTTTGCTGCAATTCGTCACCCTGTGTTGTGTCCCTTTAGAGGCATAAAGATTTGCCGAAAACCCTAGGGTCTCACACGATAAATTATTGTTCGGATGAATGTGTACACTCGTAAGATCGAGCATCGGGTGGAAGAGACGGACGATGTGGGCAACGATCATTCGGTGTAGAGATTCCGGGAACGGGGATCCGTGAGATCTGTGGGCGGGATCTGCTTATTTATGGGGCATCTTATGCCGATTTGCTTCTTATCCGTACTCGGATTTCGTCTTCCGCTTCCGCCTGATACTCTGATGTTTGATGTATGAGGAGATATCCTAAACTATTATATCTATCTAGGATATTTGGATCTTGCCGTATGGCGTTGCTATATTTCCGTTTTTTTAGATGGAATGGCTCTGATGTACTATTGTATGGTGGCTTGCATACATACTCATTTGTGTATGTAGTTGATCCCTTCGCCTGCCGATTACGCCGCCCGTTCTTGTCCCGATTTTTGGAAATGGTTGGGACGGCCGAAAGGTCTACCTGTGAGTGGCATTTGGGCCCCACCGTACTATTTCAACCATTTCTGCTCATCCAGGCTTGTAACTAGGAGCGTAATTCACCGAGGTAGTTACACATTGCATATGTGTTCTTTTCATAAACCACACTGATCCACTAGTGTGATTGCATGTGTGTTCTTTTCATAAACCACATGGATCCACTAGATGTCATTGCATGTGTGTTCATTTCATAAACCACCTAGATCCACTAGATGTCATTGCATGTGTGTTCTTTTCATAAACCACATGGATCCACTAGATGTCATTGTATGTGTGTTCTTTTCATAAAGCACACTGATCCACTAGATGTCATTGCATGTCTGTTCTTTTCATAAAGCACACGGATCCACTAGATGTCATTTCATGTGTGTTCATTCATATACCACATGGATCCACTAGTGTCATTGCATGTGTGTTCTTTTCATAAAGCACACTGATCCACTAGATATCATTGCAAGTTTGTTCTTTGCATAAACCACATGGATCCACTAGATGTCATTGCATGTGTATTCATTTCATAAACCACATGGATCCACTAGTGTCATTGCATGTGTGTTCTTTTCATAAACCACATGGATCCACTAGATGTCATCTTATGTGTGTTCTTTTCATAAACCACACAGATCCGAAAGATGTCATTCCATGTGTGTTCCTTTCATAAACCACATGGATCCACTAGATGTCATTGCATGTGTGTTCCTTTCATAAACCACATGGACCCACTAGATGTCATTGCATGTGTGTTCTTTTCATAAACCACACTGATCAACTCGATGTCATTGCATGTGTGTTATTTTCATAAACCACACTGATCCACTAGATGTCATTGCATGTGTGTGTTCTTTTCATAAACCACATGGAACTACTAGATGTCATTGCATGTGTGTTCTTTTCATAAACCACATGGATCTACTAGATGTCATTGCATGTGTGTTCATTTCGTAAACCACATGGATCCACTAGTGTCATTGCATATGTATTCTTTTCATAAACTACATGGATCCAATAGACGTCATTGCATGTGTGTTCTTTTGATAAACCACATGCATCCACTTATGTCATTACATGTGTGTTCTTTTCATAAACCACACTGATCCAAAAGATGCCATTGCATGTGTGTTAATTTCACAAACCACACTGATCCACTAGTGTCATTGCATGTGTGTTCTTTTCATAAACCACAATGATCCACTAGATGTCATTGCATGTGTGTTTGTTTCATAAATCACATGGATCCACTAGATGTCATTAAATGTGTGTTCTTTTGATAAACCACAAGGGTCCACTATATGTCATTGCATGTGTGTTCTTTTCATAAACCACATGGATCCACTAAATGTCAGTGCATGTCTGTTGTTTTCATAAACCGCATGGATCCACTGATGTCATTGCATGTGTGTTCTTTTCATAAACCACATGGATCCACTAGATGTCATTGCATGTTTGTTCTTTTCATAAACCACACTGATCCACTAGATGTCATTGCATGTGTGTTCTTTTCATAAACAACACTGATCCACTAGATGTCGTCGCATGTGTGTTCTTTTCCTAAACCACATGGATCCACTAGTGTCATTGCATGTGTGTTGTTTTCATAAACCATATGGATCCACTAGATGTCATTGCATGTGCGTTCTTTTCCAAAACCACATTGATCCACTAGATGTCATTGCATGTGTGTTCTTTTCATAAACAACATGGATCCACTGGATGTCATTGCATGTGTGTTCTTTTTATAAAACGCACTGAACCACTGATTTCATTGCATGTGTGTTATTTTCATAAACCACATGGATCCACTAGATGTCATTGCATGTGTGTTCTTTTCCTAAACCACACGGATCCACTAGTGTCATTGCATGTGTGTTGTTTTCATAAACCATATGGATCCACTAGATGTCATTGCATGTGCGTTCTTTTCCAGAACCACATTGATCCACTAGATGTCATTGCATGTGTGTTCTTTTCATAAACCACATGGATCCACTGGATGTCATTGCATGTGTGTTCTTTTTATAAACCACATTGAACCACTGATGTCATTGCATGTGTATTCTTTTCATAAACCACATGGATCCACTAGATGTCATTGCATGTGTGTTCTTTTCATAAACCACACAGATCCACTAGATGTCATTGCATTTGTGTTATTTTCATAAACCACACTGATACACTAGATGTCATTGTAGTGTGTCTTTTTCATAAACCACACTAATCCACTATATGGCATTGCATGTGTGTTCTTTTCATAAACCACACTGATCCACTAGTGTGATTGCATGTGTGTTCTTTTCATAAACCACATGGATCCACTAGATGTCATTGCATGTGTGTTCATTTCATAAACCACATGGATCCACTAGATGTCATTGCATGTGTGTTCTTTTCATAAACCACATGGATCCACTAGATGTCATTGTATGTGTGTTCTTTTCATAAAGCACACTGATCCACTAGATGTCATTGCATGTGTGTATTTTCATAAAGCACACGTATCCACTAGATGTCATTTCATGTGTGTTCATTCATAAACCACATGGATCCACTAGTGTCATTGCATGTGTGTTCTTTTCATAAAGCACACTGATCCACTAGATATCATTGCAAGTTTGTTCTTTTCATAAACCACATGGATCCACTAGATGTCATTGCATGTGTATTCATTTCATAAACCACATGGCTCCACTAGTGTCATTGCATGTGTGTTCTTTTCATAAACCACATGGATCCACTAGATGTCATCGTATGTGTGTTCTTTTCATAAACCACACTGATCCGAAAGATGTCATTCCATGTGTGTTCCTTTCATAAACCACATGGATCCACTAGATGTCATTGCATGTGTGTTCCTTTCATAGACCACATGGACCCACTATATGTCATTGCATGTGTGTTCTTTTCATAAACCACACTGATCAACTCGATGTCATTGCATGTGTGTTATTTTCATAAACCACACTGATCCACTGATGTCATTGCATGTGTGTTCTTTTCATAAACCACATGGATCCACTAGATGTCATTGCATGTTTGTTCTTTTCATAAACCACACTGATCCACTAGATGTCATTGGATGTGTGTTCTTTTCATAAACAACACTAATCCACTAGATGTCATTGCATGTGTGTTCTTTTCCTAAACCACATGGATCCACTAGTGTCATTGCATGTGTGTTGTTTTCATGAACCATATGGATCCACTAGATGTCATTGCATGTGCGTTCTTTTCCAAAACCACATTGATCCACTAGATGTCATTGCATGTGTGTTCTTTTCAAAAAACAAGATGGATCCACTGGATGTCATTGCATGTGTGTTTTTTTATAAAACGCATTGAACCACTGATTTCATTGCATGTGTGTTATTTTCATAAACCACATGGATCCACTAGATGTCAGTGCATGTGTGTTCTTTTCCTAAACCACATGGATCCACTAGTGTCATTGCATGTGTGTTGTTTTCATAAACCACACTGATCCACTAGATGTCATTACATGTGCGTTCTTTTCCAAAACCACAATGATCCACTAGATGTCATTGCATGTGTGTTCGTTTCATAAACCACATGGATCCACCGGATGTCATTGCATGTGTGTTCTTTTTATAAACCACATTGAACCACTGATGTCATTGCATGTGTGTTCTTTTCATAAACAACATGGATCCACTAGATGTCATTGCATGTGTGTTCTTTTCATAAACGACACAGATCCACTAGATGTCATTGCATTTGTGTTATTTTCATAAACCACACTGATACACTATATGTCATTGTAGTGTGTCTTTTTCATAAACCACACCAATCCACTATATGGCATTGCATGTGTGTTCTTTTCATAAACCACACTGATCCACTAGAGTGATTGCATGTGTGTTCTTCTCATAAACCACATGGATCCACTAGATGTCATTGCATGTGTGTTCTTTTCATAAACCACATGGATCCACTAGATGCCATCGTATGTGTGTTCCTTTCATAAACCACATGGATCCGAAAGATGTCATTGTATGTGTGTTCTTTTCATAAAGCAGACTGATCCACTAGATGTCATTGCATGTGTGTTCTTTTCATAAAGCACACGGATCCACTAGATGTCATTTCATGTGTGTTCTTTTCATAAACCACACCGATCAACTCAATGTCATTACATGTGTGTTATTTTCATAAACCACACTGATCCATTGATGTCATTGCATGTGTGTTCTTTTCATAAACCACATGGATCCACTAGATGTCATTGCATGTTTGTTCTTTTCATAAACCACACTGATCCACTAGATGTCATTGCATGTGTGTTCTTTTCATAAACAACACTGATCCACTAGATGTCATTGCATGTGCGTTCTTTTCCAAAACCACATGGATCCACTGGATGTCATTGCATGTGTGTTCTTTTTATAAACCACATTGAACCACTGATGTCATTGCATGTGTGTTCTTTTCATAAACCACATGGATCCACTAGATGTCATTGCATGTTTGTTCTTTTCATAAACCACACAGATCCACTAGATGTCATTGCATTTTTGTTATTTTCATAAACCACACTGATACACTAGATGTCATTGTAGTGTGTATTTTTCATAAACCACATGAATCCACTATATGGCATTGCATGTGTGTTCTTTTCATAAACCACACTGATCCACTAGTGTGATTGCATGTGTGTTCTTTTCATAAACCACATGGATCCACTAGATGTCATTGCATGTGTGTTCATTTCATAAACCACATGGATCCACTAGATGTCATTGCATGTGTGTTCTTTTCATAAACCACATGGATCCACTAGATGTCATTGTATGTGTGTTCTTTTCATAAAGCACACTGATCCACTAGATGTCATTGCATGTGTGTTCTTTTCATAAAGCACACGGATCCACTTGATGTCATTTCATGTGTGTTCATTCATAAACCACATGGATCCACTAGTGTCATTGCATGCGTGTTCTTTTCATAAAGCACACTGATCCACTAGATATCATTGCAAGTTTGTTCTTTTCATAAACCACATGGATCCACTAGATGTCATTCCATGTGTATTCATTTCATAAACCACATGGATCCACTAGTGTCATTGCATGTGTGCTCTTTTCATAAACCACACGGATCCAGTAGATGTCATCGTATGCGTGTTCTTTTCATAAACCACACTGATCAACTCAATGTCATTGCATGTGAGTTATTTTCATAAACCACACGGATCCACTAGATGTCATTTCATGTGTGTTCTTTTCATAAACCACACCGATCAACTCGATGTCATTACATGTGTGTTATTTTCATAAACCACACTGATCCATTGATGTCATTGCATGTGTGTTCTTTTCATAAACCACATGGATCCACTAGATGTCATTGCATGTTTGTTCTTTTCATAAACCACACTGATCCACTAGATGTCATTGCATGTGTGTTCTTTTCATAAACAACACTGATCCACTAGATGTCATTGCATGTGTTTTTCCAAAACCACATGGATCCACTGGATGTCATTGCATGTGTGTTCTTTTTATAAACCACATTGAACCACTGATGTCATTGCATGTGTGTTCTTTTCATAAACCACATGGATCCACTAGATGTCATTGCATGTTTGTTCTTTTCATAAACCACACAGATCCACTAGATGTCATTGCATTTGTGTTATTTTCATAAACCACACTGATACACTAGATGTCATTGTAGTGTGTCTTTTTCATAAACCACATTAATCCACTATATGGCATTGCATGTGTGTTCTTTTCATAAACCACACTGATCCACTAGTGTGATTGCATGTGTGTTCTTTTCATAAACCACATGGATCCACTAGATGTCATTGCATGTGTGTTCATTTCATAAACCACATGGATCCACTAGATGTCATTGCATGTGTGTTCTTTTCATAAACCACATGGATCCACTAGATGTCATTGTATGTGTGTTCTTTTCATAAAGCACACTGATCCACTAGATGTCATTGCATGTGTGTTCTTTTCATAAAGCACACGGATCCACTAGATGTCATTTCATGTGTGTTCATTCATAAACCACATGGATCCACTAGTGTCATTGCATGCGTGTTCTTTTCATAAAGCACACTGATCCACTAGATATCATTGCAAGTTTGTTCTTTTCATAAACCACATGGATCCACTAGATGTCATTCCATGTGTATTCATTTCATAAACCACATGGATCCACTAGTGTCATTGCATGTGTGCTCTTTTCATAAACCACACGGATCCAGTAGATGTCATCGTATGCGTGTTCTTTTCATAAACCACACTGATCAACTCAATGTCATTGCATGTGTGTTATTTTCATAAACCACACGGATCCACTAGATGTCATTTCATGTGTGTTCTTTTCATAAACCACACCGATCAACTCGATGTCATTACATGTGTGTTATTTTCATAAACCACACTGATCCATTGATGTCATTGCATGTGTGTTCTTTTCATAAACCACATGGATCCACTAGATGTCATTGCATGTTTGTTCTTTTCATAAACCACACTGATCCACTAGATGTCATTGCATGTGTGTTCTTTTCATAAACAACACTGATCCACTAGATGTCATTGCATGTGCGTTCTTTTCCAAAACCACATGGATCCACTGGATGTCTTTGCATGTGTGTTCTTTCATAAACCACATTGAACCACTGATGTCATTGCATGTGTGTTCTTTTCATAAACCACATGGATCCACTAGATGTCATTGCATGTTTGTTCTTTTCATAAACCACACAGATCCACTAGATGTCATTGCATTTGTGTTATTTTCATAAACCACACTGATACACTAGATGTCATTGTAGTGTGTCTTTTTCATAAACCACATTAATCCACTATATGGCATTGCATGTGTGTTCTTTTCATAAACCACACTGATCCACTAGTGTGATTGCATGTGTGTTCTTTTCATAAACCACATGGATCCACTAGATGTCATTGCATGTGTGTTCATTTCATAAACCACATGGATCCACTAGATGTCATTGCATGTGTGTTCTTTTCATAAACCACATGGATCCACTAGATGTCATTGTATGTGTGTTCTTTTCATAAAGCACACTGATCCACTAGATGTCATTGCATGTGTGTTCTTTTCATAAAGCACACGGATCCACTAGATGTCATTTCATGTGTGTTCATTCATAAACCACATGGATCCACTAGTGTCATTGCATGCGTGTTCTTTTCATAAAGCACACTGATCCACTAGATATCATTGCAAGTTTGTTCTTTTCATAAACCACATGGATCCACTAGATGTCATTCCATGTGTATTCATTTCATAAACCACATGGATCCACTAGTGTCATTGCATGTGTGCTCTTTTCATAAACCACACGGATCCAGTAGATGTCATCGTATGCGTGTTCTTTTCATAAACCACACTGATCAACTCAATGTCATTGCATGTGTGTTATTTTCATAAACCACACGGATCCACTAGATGTCATTTCATGTGTGTTCTTTTCATAAACCACACCGATCAACTAGATATCATTACATGTGTGTTCTTTTCATAAACCACATGGATCTACTAGATGTCATTGCATGTGTGTTCATTTCATAAACCACATGGATCCACTAGTGTCATTGCATGTTTGTTCTTTTCATAAACCACACTGATCCACTAGATGTCATTGCATGTGTGTTCTTTTCATAAACAACACTGATCCACTAGATGTCATTGCATGTGCGTTCTTTTCCAAAACCACATGGATCCACTGGATGTCATTGCATGTGTGTTCTTTTTATAAACCACATTGAACCACTGATGTCATTGCATGTGTGTTCTTTTCATAAACCACATGGATCCACTAGATGTCATTGCATGTTTGTTCTTTTCATAAACCACACAGATCCACTAGATGTCATTGCATTTGTGTTATTTTCATAAACCACACTGATACACTAGATGTCATTGTAGTGTGTCTGTTTCATAAACCACATTAATCCACTATATGGCATTGCATGTGTGTTCTTTTCATAAACCACACTGATCCACTAGTGTGATTGCATGTGTGTTCTTTTCATAAACCACATGGATCCACTAGATGTCATTGCATGTGTGTTCATTTCATAAACCACATGGATCCACTAGATGTCATTGCATGTGTGTTCTTTTCATAAACCACATGGATCCACTAGATGTCATTGTATGTGTGTTCTTTTCATAAAGCACACTGATCCACTAGATGTCATTGCATGTGTGTTCTTTTCATAAAGCACACGGATCCACTAGATGTCATTTCATGTGTGTTCATTCATAAACCACATGGATCCACTAGTGTCATTGCATGCGTGTTCTTTTCATAAAGCACACTGATCCACTAGATATCATTGCAAGTTTGTTCTTTTCATAAACCACATGGATCCACTAGATGTCATTCCATGTGTATTCATTTCATAAACCACATGGATCCACTAGTGTCATTGCATGTGTGCTCTTTTCATAAACCACACGGATCCAGTAGATGTCATCGTATGCCTGTTCTTTTCATAAACCACACTGATCAACTCAATGTCATTGCATGTGTGTTATTTTCATAAACCACACTGATCCACTAGATGTCATTGCATGTGTGTTCTTTTCATAAACCACACCGATCAACTAGATATCATTGCATGTGTGTTCTTTTCATAAACCACATGGATCTACTAGATGTCATTGCATGTGTGTTCATTTCATAAACCACATGGATCCACTAGTGTCATTGCATGTGTATTCTTTTCATAAACTACATGGATCCAATAGACGTCATTGCATGTGTGTTCTTTTGATAAACCACATGCATCCACTTATGTCATTACATGTGTGTTCTTTTCATAAACCACACTGATCCACTAGATGTCATTTCATGTGTGTTCATTCATAAACCACATGGATCCGAAAGATGTCATTGTATGTGTGTTCTTTTCATAAAGCAGACTGATCCACTAGATGTCATTGCATGTGTGTTCTTTTCATAAACCACACTGATCCACTAGATGTCATTTCATGTGTGTTCATTCATAAACCACATGGATCCGAAAGATGTCATTGTATGTGTGTTCTTTTCATAAAGCAGACTGATCCACTAGATGTCATTGCATGTGTGTTCTTTTCATAAAGCACACGGATCCACTAGATGTCATTTCATGTGTGTTCTTTTCATAAACCACACCGATCAACTCGATGTCATTACATGTGTGTTATTTTCATAAACCACACTGATCCATTGATGTCATTGCATGTGTGTTCTTTTCATAAACCACATGGATCCACTAGATGTCATTGCATGTTTGTTCTTTTCATAAACCACACTGATCCACTAGATGTCATTGCATGTGTGTTCTTTTCATAAACAACACTGATCCACTAGATGTCATTGCATGTGCGTTCTTTTCCAAAACCACATGGATCCACTGGATGTCATTGCATGTGTGTTCTTTTTATAAACCACATTGAACCACTGATGTCATTGCATGTGTGTTCTTTTCATAAACCACATGGATCCACTAGATGTCATTGCATGTTTGTTCTTTTCATAAACCACACAGATCCACTAGATGTCATTGCATTTGTGTTATTTTCATAAACCACACTGATACACTAGATGTCATTGTAGTGTGTCTTTTTCATAAACCACATTAATCCACTATATGGCATTGCATGTGTGTTCTTTTCATAAACCACACTGATCCACTAGTGTGATTGCATGTGTGTTCTTTTCATAAACCACATGGATCCACTAGATTTCATTGCATGTGTGTTCATTTCATAAACCACATGGATCCACTAGATGTCATTGCATGTGTGTTCTTTTCATAAACCACATGGATCCACTAGATGTCATTGTATGTGTGTTCTTTTCATAAAGCACACTGATCCACTAGATGTCATTGCATGTGTGTTCTTTTCATAAAGCACACGGATCCACTAGATGTCATTTCATGTGTGTTCATTCATAAACCACATGGATCCACTAGTGTCATTGCATGCGTGTTCTTTTCATAAAGCACACTGATCCACTAGATATCATTGCAAGTTTGTTCTTTTCATAAACCACATGGATCCACTAGATGTCATTCCATGTGTATTCATTTCATAAACCACATGGATCCACTAGTGTCATTGCATGTGTGCTCTTTTCATAAACCACACGGATCCAGTAGATGTCATCGTATGCCTGTTCTTTTCATAAACCACACTGATCAACTCAATGTCATTGCATGTGTGTTATTTTCATAAACCACACTGATCCACTAGATGTCATTGCATGTGTGTTCTTTTCATAAACCACATGGATCTACTAGATGTCATTGCATGTGTGTTCTTTTCATAAACCACATGGATCTACTAGATGTCATTGCATGTGTGTTCATTTCATAAACCACATGGATCCACTAGTGTCATTGCATGTGTATTCTTTTCATAAACTACATGGATCCAATAGACGTCATTGCATGTGTGTTCTTTTGATAAACCACATGCATCCACTTATGTCATTACATGTGTGTTCTTTTCATAAACCACACCGAAAGATGTCATTGCATGTGTGTTAATTTCACAAACCACACTGATCCACTAGTGTCATTGCATGTGTGTTCTTTTCATTAACCACAATGATCCACTAGATGTCATTGCATGTGTGTTCGTTTCATAAATCACATGGATCCACTAGATGTCATTAAATGTGTGTTCTTTTCATAAACCACAAGGGTCCACTATATGTCATTGCATGTGTGTTCTTTTCATAAACCACATGGATCCACTATATGTTAGTGCATGTCTGTTCTTTTCATAAACCACACTGATCCACTAGATGTCATTGCATGTGTGTTCTTTTCATAAACAACACTATTCCACTAGATGTCATTGCATGTGTGTTCTTTTCCTAAACCACATGGATCCACTAGTGTCATTGCATGTGTGTTGTTTTCATAAACCATATGGATCCACTAGATGTCATTGCATGTGCGTTCTTTTCCAAAACCACATTGATCCACTAGATGTCATTGCATGTGTGTTCTTTTCATAAACAACATGGATCCACTGGATGTCATTGCATGTGTGTTCTTTTTATAAAACGCATTGAACCACTGATTTCATTGCATGTGTGTTATTTTCATAAACCACATGGATCCACTAGATGTCATTGCATGTGTGTTCTTTTCCTAAACCATATGGATCCACTAGTGTCATTGCATGTGTGTTGTTTTCATAAAACCACACTGATCCACTAGATGTCATTGCATGTGTGTGTTGTTTTCATAAAACCACACTGATCCACTAGATGTCATTGCATGTGTGTTCTTTTCATAAAGCACACGGATCCACTAGATGTCATTTCATGTGTGTTCTTTTCATAAACCACATGGATCCACTAGATGTCATTGCATGTTTGTTCTTTTCATAAACCACACTGATCCACTAGATGTCATTGCATGTGTGTTCTTTTCATAAACAACACTGATCCACTAGATGTCATTGCATGTGCGTTCTTTTCCAAAACCACATGGATCCACTGGATGTCATTGCATGTGTGTTCTTTTTATAAACCACATTGAACCACTGATGTCATTGCATGTGTGTTCTTTTCATAAACCACATGGATCCACTAGATGTCATTGCATGTTTGTTCTTTTCATAAACCACACAGATCCACTAGATGTCATTGCATTTGTGTTATTTTCATAAACCACACTGATACACTAGATGTCATTATAGTGTGTCTTTTTCATAAACCACATTAATCCACTATATGGCATTGCATGTGTGTTCTTTTCATAAACCACACTGATCCACTAGTGTGATTGCATGTGTGTTCTTTTCATAAACCACATGGATCCACTAGATGTCATTGCATGTGTGTTCATTTCATAAACCACATGGATCCACTAGATGTCATTGCATGTGTGTTCTTTTCATAAACCACATGGATCCACTAGATGTCATTGTATGTGTGTTCTTTTCATAAAGCACACTGATCCACTAGATGTCATTTCATGTGTGTTCATTCATAAACCACATGGATCCACTAGTGTCATTGCATGCGTGTTCTTTTCATAAAGCACACTGATCCACTAGATATCATTGCAAGTTTGTTCTTTTCATAAACCACATGGATCCACTAGATGTCATTCCATGTGTATTCATTTCATAAACCACATGGATCCACTAGTGTCATTGCATGTGTGCTCTTTTCATAAACCACACGGATCCACTAGATGTCATCGTATGCGTGTTCTTTTCATAAACCACACTGATCAACTCGATGTCATTGCATGTGTGTTATTTTCATAAACCACACTGATCCACTAGATGTCATTGCATGTGTGTTCTTTTCATAAACCACATGGATCCACTAGATGTCATTGCATGTTTGTTCTTTTCATAAACCACACAGATCCACTAGATGTCATTGCATTTGTGTTATTTTCATAAACCACACTGATACACTAGATGTCATTATAGTGTGTCTTTTTCATAAACCACATTAATCCACTATATGGCATTGCATGTGTGTTCTTTTCATAAACCACACTGATCCACTAGTGTGATTGCATGTGTGTTCTTTTCATAAACCACATGGATCCACTAGATGTCATTGCATGTGTGTTCATTTCATAAACCACATGGATCCACTAGATGTCATTGCATGTGTGTTCTTTTCATAAACCACATGGATCCACTAGATGTCATTGTATGTGTGTTCTTTTCATAAAGCACACTGATCCACTAGATGTCATTTCATGTGTGTTCATTCATAAACCACATGGATCCACTAGTGTCATTGCATGCGTGTTCTTTTCATAAAGCACACTGATCCACTAGATATCATTGCAAGTTTGTTCTTTTCATAAACCACATGGATCCACTAGATGTCATTCCATGTGTATTCATTTCATAAACCACATGGATCCACTAGTGTCATTGCATGTGTGCTCTTTTCATAAACCACACGGATCCACTAGATGTCATCGTATGCGTGTTCTTTTCATAAACCACACTGATCAACTCGATGTCATTGCATGTGTGTTATTTTCATAAACCACACTGATCCACTAGATGTCATTGCATGTGTGTTCTTTTCATAAACCACATGGATCTACTAGATGTCATTGCATGTGTGTTCTTTTCATAAACCACATGGATCTACTAGATGTCATTGCATGTGTGTTCATTTCATAAACCACATGGATCCACTAGTGTCATTGCATGTGTATTCTTTTCATAAACTACATGGATCCAATAGACGTCATTGCATGTGTGTTCTTTTGATAAACCACATGCATCCACTTATGTCATTACATGTGTGTTCTTTTCATAAACCACACCGAAAGATGTCATTGCATGTGTGTTAATTTCACAAACCACACTGATCCACTAGTGTCATTGCATGTGTGTTCTTTTCATAAACCACAATGATCCACTTGATGTCATTGCATGTGTGTTCGTTTCATAAATCACATGGATCCACTAGATGTCATTAAATGTGTGTTCTTTTCATAAACCACAAGGGTCCACTATCTGTCATTGCATGTGTGTTCTTTTCATAAACCACATGGATCCACTATATGTTAGTGCATGTCTGTTGTTTTCATAAACCGCATGGATCCACTGATGGCATTGCATGTGTGTTCTTTTCATAAACCACATGGATCCACTAGATGTCATTGCATGTTTGTTCTTTTCATAAACCGCACTGATCCACTAGATGTCATTGCATGTGTGTTCTTTTCATAAACAACACTGATCCACTAGATGTCATTGCATGTGTGTTCTTTTCCTAAACCACATGGATCCACTAGTGTCATTGCATGTGTGTTGTTTTCATAAACCATATGGATCCACTAGATGTCATTGCATGTGCGTTCTTTTCCAAAACCACATTGATCCACTAGATGTCATTGCATGTGTGTTCTTTTCATAAACAACATGGATCCACTGGATGTCATTGCATGTGTGTTCTTTTTATAAAACGCATTGAACCACTGATTTCATTGCATGTGTGTTATTTTCATAAACCACATGGATCCACTAGATGTCATTGCATGTGTGTTCTTTTCCTAAACCATATGGATCCACTAGTGTCATTGCATGTGTGTTGTTTTCATAAAACCACACTGATCCACTAGATGTCATTGCATGTGTGTGTTGTTTTCATAAAACCACACTGATCCACTAGATGTCATTGCATGTGTGTTCTTTTCATAAAGCACACGGATCCACTAGATGTCATTTCATGTGTGTTCTTTTCATAAACCACACTGATCCACTAGATGTCATTGCATGTGTGTTCTTTTCATAAACAACACTGATCCACTAGATGTCATTTCATGTGCGTTCTTTTCCAAAACCACATGGATCCACTGGATGTCATTGCATGTGTGTTCTTTTTATAAACCACATTGAACCACTGATGTCATTGCATGTGTGTTCTTTTCATAAACCACATGGATCCACTAGATGTCATTGCAAGTTTGTTCTTTTCATAAACCACACAGATCCACTAGATGTCATTGCATTTGTGTTATTTTCATAAACCACACTCATACACTAGATGCCATTATAGTGTGTCTTTTTCATAAACCACATTAATCCACTATATGGCATTGCATGTGTGTTCTTTTCATAAACCACACTGATCCACTAGTGTGATTGCATGTGTGTTCTTTTCATAAACCACATGGATCCACTAGATGTCATTGCATGTGTGTTCATTTCATAAACCACATGGATCCACTAGATGTCATTGCATGTGTGTTCTTTTCATAAACCACATGGATCCACTAGATGTCATTGTATGTGTGTTCTTTTCATAAAGCACACTGATCCACTAGATGTCATTTCATGTGTGTTCATTCATAAACCACATGGATCCACTAGTGTCATTGCATGCGTGTTCTTTTCATAAAGCACACTGATCCACTAGATATCATTGCAAGTTTGTTCTTTTCATAAACCACATGGATCCACTAGATGTCATTCCATGTGTATTCATTTCATAAACCACATGGATCCACTAGTGTCATTGCATGTGTGCTCTTTTCATAAACCACACGGATCCACTAGATGTCATCGTATGCGTGTTCTTTTCATAAACCACACTGATCAACTCGATGTCATTGCATGTGTGTTATTTTCATAAACCACACTGATCCACTAGATGTCATTGCATGTGTGTTCTTTTCATAAACCACATGGATCTACTAGATGTCATTGCATGTGTGTTCTTTTCATAAACCACATGGATCTACTAGATGTCATTGCATGTGTGTTCATTTCATAAACCACATGGATCCACTAGTGTCATTGCATGTGTATTCTTTTCATAAACTACATGGATCCAATAGACGTCATTGCATGTGTGTTCTTTTGATAAACCACATGCATCCACTTATGTCATTACATGTTTGTTCTTTTCATAAACCACACCGAAAGATGTCATTGCATGTGTGTTAATTTCACAAACCACACTGATCCACTAGTGTCATTGCATGTGTGTTCTTTTCATAAACCACAATGATCCACTTGATGTCATTGCATGTGTGTTCGTTTCATAAATCACATGGATCCACTAGATGTCATTAAATGTGTGTTCTTTTCATAAACCACAAGGGTCCACTATCTGTCATTGCATGTGTGTTCTTTTCATAAACCACATGGATCCACTATATGTTAGTGCATGTCTGTTGTTTTCATAAACCGCATGGATCCACTGATGGCATTGCATGTGTGTTCTTTTCATAAACCACATGGATCCACTAGATGTCATTGCATGTTTGTTCTTTTCATAAACCACACTGATCCACTAGATGTCATTGCATGTGTGTTCTTTTCATAAACAACACTGATTGTCACATCCCAAGATTTTCCAAATCTTGTAATGTGAAAAATTAAATAAACAAAATAAATTTTTGTTGAAAATCAGGGTGAAAAGAAACTTTTGTTTCTAAAAGGAGACTTAAAATCCCATCTTGAACAAACTTTGGCAGAAGTTTGAATTCAACAAAAAATCCAAATCAAGGGAAATGCATTCCTCAATGAATGTATCTGGAAATTTGAACATTTGGAAAGAAATCCAAAACCCTAAACCCTAATGGAAGGAAATCATTTTCCAAAGTATCTCCAAATCCATGGATTTGATCCATACCAAGTTGATCAACAAATTTTCACAAAGGATCAAGAAAGACCTCAGAGATTGGATTCACTTAGATTGGAACCATAGACAAAATCCTGTGGATATAATAAGATAAGGAAATTGAATTTCCAAAGCCAATAAAGCCCTTGCCAAAAGCCATACCAAATGGTGAACAATTATAATCCTAAAGGGATTAAAGAGATAAACATTTAATAAAGGAAAATAAATTGTTTTGGAAATACTATTTGGATCTTTTAATAAAAGACTTTGTTTTCAAATGAAAAGATAAGCCAAATTAATTTTGGCTAAGCTTTTGTAATAAAATATTTTGTTTTGATAAAATGAGTAAAAGTTTATTTAAATAAAATAATAAGGATTTAAATATCCAATTTTATTTAAGTAAAAGCTTTTCCCATTTTAAATGAACACCAAGTATTTTATTACTACTTTGAAATCTTTTATTAAAAGTTTTTGCTTTGATTAAAATGAGTAAAGGATTATTTAAATAAAAAAAAATAAGGATTTAAATATCCAATTTTATTTAAGTAAAGGCTTTCCCATTTTAATTAAAACACCAAAACTTATTTATTTATTTAAATAAGTTTCCAAGTATTCTTTTATCTTTCAAATTAAACCTTCTGGTTTGGTTTTGGAAATAATTGGAATTCAAATGGAAATTTTTATTTAAATAAATCAAACACTATTAATAAATCAAAGATCCATTTTATTTAATTATTAAATGGATCCTAAATTAAATAAAAATAATATTTCATTTTGAGATTTGGATTATGTTGCCAAATAGAACCAAATTCAAATGAAAAGTTTGCTGTTTGATTTGATTTGAGTGTTGTTTGAATTGTGTGAATATTTGTTTGAAATTGAAAACAGAAAAAGAATTAGAAAAAGAAAAAGAGATTAGACAGAAAAAAAATAAGAAAATGACCAGAAATTTCAAAGAACCCACTAAGGCCCAGACCAGCCCAAGATTTCTCTCCCTCAAGAAATCTCTTCTCACTAAGAAATCTACCCACATAGAGATGTATAACCGAGACCCACTTCTCCTCTCTCCCACTCACGACGAGACGGTCCCACCTCTCTCTCTCACGCCCAAACGCTTTTCTTCACCAATTAAACAACTCATCGAGACACCGATGGTGGACCTCCTCTCACCCATTTTCCCATCGACGCGTCGGTCCCACTTCTCTAGCCATCGTCTTCACCATGACTAGTTCCTCCTCGACAAATGCCGTTCTCGTCAGAATCAATCCGCTGCTCAATTCGTCTTAATTCCGCGCCATTACCTCGCTTTGATCACGCAGATGGAAACGCCTCCTCTCCTCTATAAATCCCTCCGACTTCGCGATAGCACGCCTTAGATCGCCCAATTTCTCCTCGAGCTCCTCTGTTCACCACCGTCTCCGGCCGATTCCAGCCAGACACGCTGCCTTGACCTCTCGACCACGCACACATACTACACTCCCTGACGCTTCGTCAGTGCCTCCCATTCGATCATGGCGCCCAGAACAACGCCTGCATCAAGCTTTGAGCAACACGCCGTCTGCCGTTCTCCGGTGAGCTTTCGGTGAACTCCGTCCGCCCAAGACCTCCCGATCATGCCCACATGAACCCCATGGTCGCCCGCATCTTACTGCGTGCCTTTGTTTTGCCTTAGGGTGATTCAGAAGCGGCGACTCCGACAAGCACAGGCGCCGCCGTTCCGCTTCTTCTCCGCAACGCTTTCCGGAAGCCTCGACCGCTTCCCTTTCGATCATGCACACGACTCCGTATCGATCTTGCGCATCTAATCGAGCCTTCTTTTTCGCTTCGGAGAAACACAGCAAATCCTCATCTCGACAGCGGAGCCAACCGCCATTGTTCCCAACTCCGACGAGGAATTGCGGCGCCCGAAGCGCCTCGTCGAGCCATCGACGCCGAGCTTCACCGCAGCCTTCCGAGCACGGTGAGCTACTCCTCCTTCTCCTCACCTGTAGCATCGCCTCCACACCGACCGATCACTCCGCTGGCCGCGCCCGGCCGCTTAGTGGTCAAACGCCTAGCTACCGTTAGATGCAGATCCATCGCCACGATTAGTTCACTTAACGCCAAGAGGTACGCTACCTAAGCCGCGATATAACTTAGATCTAACGTTCCACAGAGCCGATCCACACCGAACCGGTACCAGCCCGGTCGTTTTGCGCGTGTCAAGATTCTGTTTAAAACAGATTTGAAAATGTAAACTTTTGCCATTTTCAAACCTTTGTATCTTTTGATCCACACGTCCAAATTTTACAAATTTGATGTCGTTGGAATCAGCAAGATAAGCTCTAGCCAACCCTGCCCTTAGTTTAGCAAATAGTATCTGTTAGCTTGTTTAACTTTGCAGATTCTTTTGTATGCTTGCTAACATTAGAAAATCATTTAAAATGATATTTAGGTTAAAACCTTTGCCAATTAGTTTGTTGTGACCTTGCTGACCATAGGAACCAACCCATAGTTGGAAAGTGATTTTGGAAAAGAATAGAATGGATTAATTAGTTTAGTCCATTTCTAGCTAACTAAAACTATTTGTTTTGTTTATGAAAATGCTTTCATAAAGAAAACCTTGAGAAAATGTTTGGACCAAACCTCGACCAAAAGCACCAAGTTTTGCAATAGCAACTCATTTGGTGAACCCTATAGACTAAAACCCTAGTAGACATCTTTCTTCACCACATAAAATGACCAAACAGGTGCCTTGTTTTGAAATTGGTTTTGAGGTGAAACCTTTGCTAAACAACTTTGCCACTTTGGTAAATGACCAATTTGGAACTTACAAAGTTTAGAAGCCTAGTGAGGACCATCCCTACATTAGAACCAACCTTTGCATGCCTATGCATGACTTTGCCACTTTACAAAAATGACCATTAGGTGTACCCAAATGTCTATGACCCACTAGGAACCACTTTTGCAAACAAAGCAAAGCTTGGCATGCTTGCATGCATTTCTTTGACTTTGTTATTTTATGTGTGTTGATTTGCTTGATTGGTAGATTGAGTTTGTGCCTTGCTTGATTGATTGTAGTGACTTGAAGAGTGTGAGTGTTGCAAGGACAAGGAGTGAACTTATACCCTCTACCAAAAAGGCAAGTGATATCATCATGAATATTCCATTCCTATATTTTATATATGCATTAGTATTATTTTTATAAGTATAGGACTTGCATGGATTTTTGCTAAGTACAAGCTATGCTTTGGGAAAACCTATTAGGTAAAACCTTAGTGAAAATTACCTAAGTCAAGATTCCTATTACTATCATGCTTAGCCTAGCTACTAGAAAACAAGGGTGGTTTATATATTCACTATGAAAAATTTCTAAGTCTAAGGACTTAAGTTTTTATAAAATAAAACAACTAAGTTAATGAACCACCTGGGTGGAATGGAAGGAATGGCTTATGTTGAGTGGTTCACAAGGCCATGGACTTGGCTTGTGTATCTCACTTGTGGATGGCCACCCAGGAAACAAAGAGATTTGAGATGTCAAATGTTGAGAAGCTTCAAGTGCAACCACTTGGCATTATGGGCTGCCATGATCTTAGGATGCTGGAACTTAGTCTTTTGGACAAGGTGGTAGTGATTGATAGGTTGGAGCGCGTCCATTTGACTAAGGAAAGGCGATCAAGGATCATTCTTGGGAAACCAAGGCTTGTGGGAAAGTGCACCACCTGCAGAGTGTAAAACCTAAGTACTTAGCCATGTCCCTGGTAAAGGACAATTTGAGCATCAAGACATGGAAGCAATCAAGAATCTCATCATTCAAATTTCTAAATTAAAACTTGTGGGTGAACAAGGGTTGTGTGAAATTCTTCAATCTTTGATGGAGAGATGGCTTGGTACAAGGATCTCAAAATCTTAGATTGGGAAATTGTTTTTGCCAAGTAAATCTTCAGTCTTTGATTGATAGATGCCCTGAGTGGATCTTCAGTCTTTGATTGATAGATGCCTTGGAATTTGTTTTTGCCAAACAAAACTTATTTTCAAAAATGATAGAAAAAAATCTATTTTGAGCAATGCAAGCCTCAACTCCACTTAGCCAAATGCATATAGATGATAGACTCCACTATACTACCAAAGTATCACTTGCCAATACAATTCAAATGTATTGACCCTTGTGGCTGTAACTTATTATGTTGCAGGTTTGATTGTTTTAGTGAAGATTGATTGATTAGGATTACAAAGTCTACAACCAACATCTGCCTGTGGCACTTTGAAGATCAAGGACCCAATGCTTATAGTTATTCCGCTCCAATGTAATGTAATAGCCTAATGAGCTATGTTTGATGTAATAAAATTATGTTATTCCTGGTTATAAAGTTGTATTATGACCTTTGTTTCTCGATATTACATCTGAACTGTGGATGCTAGCTATTGATCCAGGGACTAGCATTGTAAACACAGGGGACTCAATCTTATTAAAGGTTGGGGATCCTACACTGATCCACTAGATGTCATTGCATGTGTGTTCTTTTCCTAAACCACATGGATCCACTAGTGTCATTGCATGTGTGTTGTTTTCATAAACCATATGGATCCACTAGATGTCATTGCATGTGCGTTCTTTTCCAAAACCAGATTGATCCACTAGATGTCATTGCATGTGTGTTCTTTTCATAAACAACATGGATCCACTGGATGTCATTGCATGTGTGTTCTTTTTATAAAACGCATTGAACCACTGATTTCATTGCATGTGTGTTATTTTCATAAACCACATGGATCCACTAGATGTCATTGCATGTGTGTTCTTTTCCTAAACCATATGGATCCACTAGTGTCATTGCATGTGTGTTGTTTTCATAAAACCACACTGATCCACTAGATGTCATTGCATGTGTGTTCTTTTCATAAAGCACACGGATCCACTAGATTTCATTTCATGTGTGTTCTTTTCATAAACCACACTGATCAACTCGATGTCATTGCATGTGTGTTATTTTCATAAACCACACTGATCCACTGATGTCATTGCATGTGTGTTCATTTCATAAACCACATGGATCCACTAGATGCCATTGTATGTGTGTTCTTTTCATAAACCACATGGATCCGAAAGATGTCATTGTATGTGTGTTCTTTTCATAAAGCAGACTGATCCACTAGATGTCATTGCATGTGTGTTCTTTTCATAAAGCACACGGATCCACTAGATGTCATTTCATGTGTGTTCTTTTCATAAACCACACCGATCAACTCGATGTCATTACATGTGTGTTATTTTCATAAACCACACTGATCCATTGATGTCATTGCATGTGCGTTCTTTTCATAAACCACATGGATCCACTAGATGTCATTGCATGTTTGTTCTTTTCATAAACCACACTGATCCACTAGATGTCATTGCATGTGTGTTCTTTTCATAAACAACACTGATCCACTAGATGTTATTGCATGTGTGTTCTTTTCCTAAACCACATGGATCCACTAGTGTCATTGCATGTGTGTTGTTTTCATAAACCATATGGTTCCACTAGATGTCATTGCATGTGCGTTCTTTTCCAAAACCACATGGATCCACTGTCATTACATGTGTGTTCTTTTCATAAACAACACTGATCCACTAGATGTCATTGCATGTGTGTTCTTTTCCTAAACCACATGGATCCACTAGTGTCATTGCATGTGTGTTGTTTTCATAAACCATATGGATCCACTAGATGTCATTGCATGTGCGTTCTTTTCCAAAACCAGATTGATCCACTAGATGTCATTGCATGTGTGTTCTTTTCATAAACAACATGGATCCACTGGATGTCATTGCATGTGTGTTCTTTTTATAAAACGCATTGAACCACTGATTTCATTGCATGTGTGTTATTTTCATAAACCACATGGATCCACTAGATGTCATTGCATGTGTGTTCTTTTCCTAAACCATATGGATCCACTAGTGTCATTGCATGTGTGTTGTTTTCATAAAACCACACTAATCCACTAGATGTCATTGCATGTGTGTTCTTTTCATAAAGCACACGGATCCACTAGATTTCATTTCATGTGTGTTCTTTTCATAAACCACACTGATCAACTCGATGTCATTGCATGTGTGTTATTTTCATAAACCACACTGATCCACTGATGACATTGCATGTGTGTTCATTTCATAAACCACATGGATCCACTAGATGCCATTGTATGTGTGTTCTTTTCATAAAGCAGACTGATCCACTAGATGTCATTGCATGTGTGTTCTTTTCATAAAGCACACGGATCCACTAGATGTCATTTCATGTGTGTTCTTTTCATAAAGCACACGGATCCACTAGATGTCATTTCATGTGTGTTCTTTTCATAAACCACACCGATCAACTCGATGTCATTACATGTGTGTTATTTTCATAAACCACACTGATCCATTGATGTCATTGCATGTGCGTTCTTTTCATAAACCACATGGATCCACTAGATGTCATTGCATGTGTGTTCTTTTCATAAACAACACTGATCCACTAGATGTTATTGCATGTGTGTTCTTTTCCTAAACCACATGGATCCACTAGTGTCATTGCATGTGTGTTGTTTTCATAAACCATATGGTTCCACTAGATGTCATTGCATGTGCGTTCTTTTCCAAAACCACATGGATCCACTGGATGTCATTGCATGTGTGTTCTTTTTATAAACCACATTGAACCACTGATGTCATTGCATGTGTGTTCTTTTCATAAACCACATGGATCCACTAGATGTCATTGCATGTTTGTTCTTTTCATAAACCACACAGATCCACTAGATGTCATTGCATTTGTGTTATTTTCATAAACCACACTGATACACTAGATGTCATTGTAGTGTGTCTTTTTCATAAACCACATTAATCCACTATATGGCATTGCATGCGTGTTCTTTTCATAAACCACACTGATCCAGTAGTGTGATTGCATGTGTGTTCTTTTCATAAACCACATGGATCCACTAGATGTCATTGCATGTGTGTTCATTTCATAAACCACATGGATCCACTAGATCTCATTGCATGTGTGTTCTTTTCATAAACCACATGGATCCACTAGATGTCATTGTATGTGTGTTCTTTTCATAAAGCACACTGATCCACTAGATGTCATTGCATGTGTGTTCTTTTCATAAAGCACACGGATCCACTAGATGTCATTTCATGTGTGTTCATTCATAAACCACATGGATCCACTAGTGTCATTACATGTGTGTTCTTTTCATAAAGCACACTGATCCACTAGATATCATTGCAAGTTTGTTCTTTTCATAAACCACATAGATCCACTAGATGTCATTGCATGTGTATTAATTTCATAAACCACATGGATCCACTAGTGTCATTGCATGTGTGCTCTTTTCATAAACCACATGGATCCACTAGATGTCATCGTATGTGTGTTCTTTTCATAAACCACACTGATCCGAAAGATGTCATTCCATGTGTGTTCCTTTCATAAACCACATGGATCCACTAGATGTCATTGCATGTGTGTTCCTTTGATAAACCACATGGACCCACTAGATGTCATTGCATGTGTGTTCTTTTCATAAACCACACTGATCAACTCGATGTCATTGCATGTGTGCTATTTTCATAAACCACACTGATCCACTAGATGTCATTGCATGTGTGTTCTTTTCATAAACCACATGGATCTACTAGATGTCATTGCATGTGTGTTGTTTTCATAAACCACATGGATCTACTAGATGTCATTGCATGTGTTCATTTCATAAACCACATGGATCCACTAGTGTCATTGCATGTGTATTCTTTTCATAAACTACATGGATCCAATAGACGTCATTGCATGTGTGTTCTTTTGATAAACCACATGCATCCACTTATGTCATTACATGTGTGTTCTTTTCATAAACCACACCGAAAGATGTCATTGCATGTGTGTTAATTTCACAAACCACACTGATCCACTAGTGTCATTGCATGTGTGTTCTTTTCATAAACCACAATGATCCACTAGATGTCATTGCATGTGTGTTCATTTCATAAATCACATGGATCCACTAGATGTCATTAAATGTGTGTTCTTTTCATAAACCACAAGGGTCCACTATATGTCATTGCATGTGTGTTCTTTTCATAAACCACATGGATCCACTAGATGTCAGTGCATGTCTGTTGTTTTCATAAACCGCATGGATCCACTGATGGCATTGCATGTGTGTTCTTTTCATAAACCACATGGATCCACTAGATGTCATTGCATGTTTGTTCTTTTCATAAACAACACTGATCCACTAGATGTCATTGCATGTGTGTTCTTTTCCTAAACCACATGGATCCACTAGTGTCATTGCATGTGTGTTGTTTTCATAAACCATATGGATCCACTAGATGTCATTGCATGTGCGTTCTTTTCCAAAACCAGATTGATCCACTAGATGTCATTGCATGTGTGTTCTTTTCATAAACAACATGGATCCACTGGATGTCATTGCATGTGTGTTCTTTTTATAAAACGCATTGAACCACTGATTTCATTGCATGTGTGTTATTTTCATAAACCACATGGATCCACTAGATGTCATTGCATGTGTGTTCTTTTCCTAAACCATATGGATCCACTAGTGTCATTGCATGTGTGTTGTTTTCATAAAACCACACTAATCCACTAGATGTCATTGCATGTGTGTTCTTTTCATAAAGCACACGGATCCACTAGATTTCATTTCATGTGTGTTCTTTTCATAAACCACACTGATCAACTCGATGTCATTGCATGTGTGTTATTTTCATAAACCACACTGATCCACTGATGTCATTGCATGTGTGTTCATTTCATAAACCACATGGATCCACTAGATGCCATTGTATGTGTGTTCTTTTCATAAAGCAGACTGATCCACTAGATGTCATTGCATGTGTGTTCTTTTCATAAAGCACACGGATCCACTAGATGTCATTTCATGTGTGTTCTTTTCATAAACCACACCGATCAACTCGATGTCATTACATGTGTGTTATTTTCATAAACCACACTGATCCATTGATGTCATTGCATGTGTGTTCTTTTCATAAACCACATGGATCCACTAGATGTCATTGCATGTTTGTTCTTTTCATAAACCACACTGATCCACTAGATGTCATTGCATGTGTGTTCTTTTCATAAACAACACTGATCCACTAGATGTTATTGCATGTGTGTTCTTTTCCTAAACCACATGGATCCACTAGTGTCATTGCATGTGTGTTGTTTTCATAAACCATATGGTTCCACTAGATGTCATTGCATGTGCGTTCTTTTCCAAAACCACATGGATCCACTGGATGTCATTGCATGTGTGTTCTTTTTATAAACCACATTGAACCACTGATGTCATTGCATGTGTGTTCTTTTCATAAACCACATGGATCCACTAGATGTCATTGCATGTTTGTTCTTTTCATAAACCACACAGATCCACTAGATGTCATTGCATTTGTGTTATTTTCATAAACCACACTGATACACTAGATGTCATTGTAGTGTGTCTTTTTCATAAACCACATTAATCCACTATATGGCATTGCATGCGTGTTCTTTTCATAAACCACACTGATCCAGTAGTGTGATTGCATGTGTGTTCTTTTCATAAACCACATGGATCCACTAGATGTCATTGCATGTGTGTTCATTTCATAAACCACATGGATCCACTAGATGTCATTGCATGTGTGTTCTTTTCATAAACCACATGGATCCACTAGATGTCATTGTATGTGTGTTCTTTTCATAAAGCACACTGATCCACTAGATGTCATTGCATGTGTGTTCTTTTCATAAACCACACGGATCCACTAGATGTCATTGCATGTGTGTTCATTCATAAACCACATGGATCCACTAGTGTCATTACATGTGTGTTCTTTTCATAAAGCACACTGATCCACTAGATATCATTGCAAGTTTGTTCTTTTCATAAACCACATAGATCCACTAGATGTCATTGCATGTGTATTAATTTCATAAACCACATGGATCCACTAGTGTCATTGCATGTGTGTTCTTTTCATAAACCACATGGATCCACTAGATGTCATCGTATGTGTGTTCTTTTCATAAACCACACTGATCCGAAAGATGTCATTCCATGTGTGTTCCTTTCATAAACCACATGGATCCACTAGATGTCATTGCATGTGTGTTCCTTTCATAAACCACATGGACCCACTAGATGTCATTGCATGTGTGTTCTTTTCATAAACCACACTGATCAACTCGATGTCATTGCATGTGCTATTTTCATAAAACACGCCGATCCACTAGATGTCATTGCATGTGTGTTCTTTTCATAAACCACATGGATCTACTAGATGTCATTGCATGTGTGTTGTTTTCATAAACCACATGGATCTACTAGATGTCATTGCATGTGTGTTCATTTCATAAACCACATGGATCCACTAGTGTCATTGCATGTGTATTCTTTTCATAAACTACATGGATCCAATAGACGTCATTGCATGTGTGTTCTTTTGATAAACCACATGCATCCACTTATGTCATTACATGTGTGTTCTTTTCATAAACCACACCGAAAGATGTCATTGCATGTGTGTTAATTTCACAAACCACACTGATCCACTAGTGTCATTGCATGTGTGTTCTTTTCATAAACCACAATGATCCACTAGATGTCATTGCATGTGTGTTCATTTCATAAATCACATGGATCCACTAGATGTCATTAAATGTGTGTTCTTTTCATAAACCACAAGGGTCCACTATATGTCATTGCATGTGTGTTCTTTTCATAAACCACATGGATCCACTAGATGTCAGTGCATGTCTGTTGTTTTCATAAACCGCATGGATCCACTGATGGCATTGCATGTGTGTTCTTTTCATAAACCACATGGATCCACTAGATGTCATTGCATGTTTGTTCTTTTCATAAACCACACTGATCCACTAGATGTCATTACATGTGTGTTCTTTTCATAAACAACACTGATCCACTAGATGTCATTGCATGTGTGTTCTTTTCCTAAACCACATGGATCCACTAGTGTCATTGCATGTGTGTTGTTTTCATAAACCATATGGATCCACTAGATGTCATTGCATGTGCGTTCTTTTCCAAAACCACATTGATCCACTAGATGTCATTGCATGTGTGTTCTTTTCATAAACAACATGGATCCACTGGATGTTATTGCATGTGTGTTCTTTTTATAAAACGCATTGAACCACTTATTTCATTGCATGTGTGTTATTTTCATAAACCACATGGATCCACTAGATGTCATTGCATGTGTGTTCTTTTCCTAAACCATATGGATCCACTAGTGTCATTGCATGTGTGTTGTTTTCATAAACCACACTGATCCACTAGATGTCATTGCATGTGTGTTCTTTTCATAAAGCACATAGATCCACTAGATGTCATTTCATGTGTGTTCTTTTCATAAACCACACTGATCAACTCGATGTCTATGCATGTGTGTTATTTTCATAAACCACACTGATCTACTGATGTCATTGCATGTGTGTTCTTTTCATAAACCACATGGATCCACTAGATGTCATTGCATGTTTATTCTTTTCATAAACCACACTGATCCACTAGATGTCATTGCATGTGTGTTCTTTTCATAAACAACACTGATCCACTAGATGTTATTGCATGTGTGTTCTTTTCCTAAACCACATGGATCCACTAGTGTCATTGCATGTGTGTTGTTTTCATAAACCATATGGTTCCACTAGATGTCATTGCATGTGCGTTCTTTTCCAAAACCACATGGATCCACTGGATGTCATTGCATGTGTTGTAGCGTCCCCAACCTTTAATAAGATTGAGTCCCCTGTGTTTACAATGCTAGTCCCTGGATCAATAGCTAGCATCCACAGTTTAGATGTAATATTAAGAAACAAAGGTCATATACAACTTTATAACCAGGAATAAAATAATTTTATTACATCAAACATAGCTCATTGGCTATTTACATTACATTGCAGCAGAATAACTATAGTCATGGGTCCTTCATCTTCAAAGTGCCACAGGAAGATGTTGGTTGTAGACTTTGCAATCCTAATCAATCAATCATTCTTCACTAAAATCAATCAAACCTGCAACATTACAAGTTACAGCCACAAGGGTCAATACATTGGAATTGTATTGGCAAGTCATACTTTGGTAGTATAGTGGAGTCTATCATCTATATGCATTTTGGCTAAGTGGAGTTGAGGCTTGCATTGCTCAAAATAGATTTTTCCTTAACTTTTGAAAACACTAAGTTTTTGCTTGGCACAAAACACCCAAGGCATCTATCAATCAAAGACTCCAGATCCACTCAGGGCATCTACCAATCAATGACTGAAGATCCTTTTAACCCTTGTTCACCCACAAATTTTATTTAGAAATTGGAGTGATGAGATTTTTGAAGTTTCCATGTCTTGATGCTCAAATTGTCCTTTACCAGGGACATGGCTAAGTACTTAGGTTTTACACTCTGCAGAGGTGGTGCACTTTCCCCACAAGACTTGGTTTCCCAAGACAAGATCCTTCAGTAGCCTTTCCTTAGTCAAATGGACGCGCTCCAACCTATCAACCCATCTACCACCCTCTGTCCAAGAGACTAAGTTCTAGCATCCTAAGATCATGGCAGAGCCCATAATGCCAAGTGGTTGCACTTGAAGCTTCTCAACATTTGAAAACTCAAATCTCTTTGTTTCCTGGGTGGCCATCCACAAGTGAGATACACAAGCCAAGTCCATGGCCTTGTGAACCACTCAACATACACCATTCCTTCCATTCCACCCAGGTGATTCATTATCTTAGTTGGTTTGTTCAATAAAACACAAGTCCTCAGACTTAGAATATTTTTCCATAGTGTGAATATATAAACCACCCTTGTTTTCTAATAGCTAGGCTAAGCATGGTAGTATTAGGAATCTTGACTTAGGTAATTTTCACTAAGGTTTTACCTAATAGGTTTTCCCAAAGCATAGTTTATACTTAGCAAAAATCCATGCAAGTCCTATAGTTAGAAAAATAATACTAATGCATATATAAAATATAGGAATGGAATATTCATGATGATATCACTTGCCTTTTTGGTAGAGGGTATAGGTTCACTCCTTGTCCTTGCAACACTCACACTCTTCAAGTCACTACAATTCAATCAAGCAAGGCACAAACTTAATCTACCAATCAAGCAAAACTACACACATAAAATAACAAAGTCAAACAAACAATTTTTCACACACAAAGTAATGGGATCTAAGTCATGCATAAGCATGCAAAGGTTGGTTCTATTGTAAGGATGGTCTTCACTAGGCTTCTCACTTTGTAAGTTCCAAATTTGTCATTTACCAAAGTGGTAAAGTTGTTAGCAAAAGGCTTTACTATAAAACCATTTTCCCAAAACAAAGTGGCATTCTATGTGGTGTAGAAATATTATTACCAAGGCACTAACCTATAGGGTTCACCAAATGAGTTGCTATTGCAAAACTTGGTGTTTGGGTCAGTAGGTTTGGTCCAAAACATTTTCTCAAAGTTTTCTTTATGAAAGCATTTTCATAAACAAAACAATGGTTTTTAATTAGCTAGAAATGGACTAAACCAATTAATCCATTCTAAACTTTTCAAAAATCATTTTCCAAACTATGGGTTGGTTCCTAGGGTCAGTAAGGTCACAACAAACCAATTTGCAAAGGTTCTAACCCTAAAAACATTTTTAAACAATTTTCCTAATGTTAGCAAGCACACAAAATAATCTGCAAAATCAAGCAATCTAACAGATACTATTTGCTAAACTAAGGGCAGGGTTGGCTAGGTCTTGTTCTCCTGAATCCAATGACATAAAATTTGTAATTTTTGGACGTGTGTATCCAAAGATACAAGGGTTTGAAGTTTGCAAGAAATTCTGTTTTCAAATCTGTTTTAAACAGAACTGGGGACACGCGGCAGGATTCTATTGGACGGTACCGCTTCGCTGCGGATCACGCTCTGTAGCCGTTGGATCTAAATGAGATCGTGCGGCGCAGGACTCGTACCTCTTTGCGGTTAAGTGATCTATCGCAACCGTCAGATCCAGATCCTACGGTGCTAGCGTGCTCGACCATTTGCGAGCGAAGCGCTACGGTGGCGGAGCGATCGGTCGATGACGGTGCCGGCGATACAGAAGCGAGAGAAAAGGGCATGCTCACCGGGCTCGGGGTCACATGAAGCTCAGGTAGCTGGCTTGACAAGGCGCCAGAGGCGATCGCAATTCCTCGTCGGAGTTGGGAACGGCGGCGGTTGTTTCTGGTTGCTGTCGAGGACGACGCTGTTGATCACCCGGAGGTAAACAAAACACATAGTCAGGAGCGCAAGGACACGGCGAAGGTGTGTGCGTGAATGAGAAGGCGCGGGGCGGTCTGGTTCACCTGGGAGACGTCGCCGGAGAAGAAGCAGACAACGGTTGCTCACAGTTGACGACGAGGCGACGCTACGGTGTGAGCTAGGACACGAGGACGATGGCATTAGTTGCGGAAGAAGTCACTGGTCTTAGGCGCATCATTGAAAAGAAGAGGGGCGGCTGGAAGCTACCTGTGGAGTTCGCCGGAGTTTGCAGACAGACGGTGGCGACGGTGGTCGAGGTGGTTGTCGACGCCTGGTCGCCGGGCAAGCCGGGCGCTTCTGGGATGATCGCCAGGAGGTGGGGATCACGAGAGCATGGTCGAGGAGGGTAACGCTATTGGCCGGAATCGTCGCTGAAGCTCACCGAGACAGAGGAGCTCGGGAAGAAATTAGGGGCGGTCTAAGGCGTGCCAGCGCGAGGTGTCAGAGGGGAAATATAGAGGAGACACGGGCGTTTCCATCTGCGTGATCAAGGCGAGGTAAAGGCTCGGCGTTATGACGAATTGAATCCGCGGTTTGAAGGCAGCAACGGCAGCGAGGGGGAAGGCGTGGTCAGCGCGCGGGGAAGAAGAAGGAGGTGGCGGTGGGGTCCTCTATTCAGTGGGAAAGGAAGAGGGAACGGGGTCCACTTGTCAGCCTCAGTGCGGGTTTCTTTTGCGGTGCAGAAAAACGGTTCGGGGGAGGAGTAAGAGGAGGTGGGGTCATCTCGTCAGCGAGTGAGAGAGAGGAGGAGTGGGTCCGGGCTGTCACTCTCTGTGCGGGTTAATTATTGGGTGTGAATCGTTTTTCTGAGGGAGGAGAGAGGTGGGCTGGTGTTGGGCCTAGTGGGCTGGGTCTGTTGCACTATTTTTTTTTCTGTCTAATTCTTTTTCCATTTCTAATTCTTTTTCTGTTTTTGAATTTCAAACAATTATTCAAACACTCAAACCATTCAAACAATTCAAACAATCACTCAACTTTGTACTTTGAATTTGGTTCTGTTTTTCAACATAATCCAAATCTCAAAATAAAATAATATTTTTATTTATTTTAAGATCCATTTAAAAATGGATCTTTAATTTATTTAATAAAATAGGGTTTGATTTATTTAAATAAAATTTCCATTTGAAATCCAATTATTTTCAAAACCAAACCAGAAGGTTTTATTTGAAAAATAAAAGAATACTTGGAAACTTATTTAAATAAATAAATAAGTTTTGGTGTTTAATTAAAATGGGAAAGCCTTTACTTAAATAAAATTTGGATATTTAAATCCTTATTATTTTATTTAAATAATCCTTTACTCATTTTAATCAAAGCAAAACCTTTTAATAAAAGATTTCAAAGTAGTAATAAAATACTTGGTGTTCATTTAAAATGGGAAAAGCCTTTACTTAAATAAAATTGGATATTTAAATCCTTATTATTTTATTTAAATAAACTTTTACTCATTTTATCAAAACAAAATATTTTATTACAAAAGCTTGGCCAAAATTAATTTGGCTCACTTTTTCATTTGAAAACAAAGTCTTTTATTAAAAGATCCAAAATAGTATTTCCAAAACAATTTATTTTCCTTTGATAAATGTTTATCTTTATAAATCCCTTTAGGATTATAATTGTTCACCAATTGGTATGGGCTTTGGTAAGGGCTTTATTAGCTTTTGGAAATTCAATTTCCTTATCTTATTATATTCACAAGATTTTGTCTATGGTTCCAAACTAAGTGAAACCAATCTCTAAGGTCTTTCTTGATCCTTTGTGATTATTTGTTGATCAAATTTGGTATGGATCAAATCCATGGATTTGGAGATACTTTGGAAAATGATTTCCTTCCATTAGGGTTTAGGGTTTTGGATTACTTTCCAAATGTTCAAATTTCCAGATACATTCATTGAGGAATGCATTTCCCTTGATTTGGATTTTGTTGAATTCAAACTTTAGAATCCCATCTTTAACAAACTTTGGCTAAAGTTTTCCTTTTAGAAACAAAAGTTTCTTTTCACCCTGATTTTCAACAAAAATTTTATTTTGTTTAATTTATTTTTCAGATTACAAGATTTGGAAAATCTTGGGATGTGACAGGCTACCACCCTTAAAAGAAATCTCGTCCCGAGATTTGGGGAGGCTAGGGTTACAAGCAGGTTCAAAACAACTAGGGTACTACCACCCTTAAAAATTTTCAAACTAAACTACATCTTGGCTTGCTTGGAATCTTGGAAAACTTCTGCATCGTGTCCTTTATTTTCTCACTTGACTCATGGGCCAAGGTTGAACTTCTCCATAGGCTTGTTCAACTTTTCTGGACAATTGTTTGCATAATGGCCTAGTTCCTTGCATTTGAAACAGGTTATAAGTTTGAGGTCTTGAGGTGGCTTCTCTGGACAATATGATGCATAATGTCCTAACTCCTTGCAGTGTTTGCACATCTCTTGGTTAATATCCTTCCTCATCTTGGGTTTCACTAGCTTCTGTTTGTCTTCTTGGCTCTTTTTCTTTTCTGGGCATTCATTGAAATAGTGTCCCATCTCTTTGCAAGTGTAACATTGCTCTTGAGTAATATCCTTCTTGTTTGGGTTGGGGCATTTTTTCTTCCTCTTCTTCTTTGGTTTCTTCAAAGCTAGGGGTTCTTCTAGTTCATGCTCTTCATAAATGGGAGATCTTCCTCTCTTCTTGGGGCATTGATCTTCATGCTCCTTGGGTGCATGATCCTTGTATCCAAAAGTATTGCTAGCTTGGGTTCCTTCTAGAATAACATCTTTGTCATCCTTGTTGTCATTAGCTCCTTGGGAAAAGTTTTCTTTCATGTTGATCACTTGAGTAACCAATCCTTGCAACAGTTGGGATTGAAGTTTCAAAATCCTTTGTATGGCTGGGTCTAGTCCATTGTTATTGGCTAAAAGCTGAGTTGTCTCTTGGCTCAACTGGTGTTGGGTTGCTAGGAGTTCTCTCATGCTGTCAACTTGGTTGTTGTTGATGTCACCATCCTTGATGTTGGAGTTTCTTGGAGAAATCATCTGTTTGGGTTGAGTTGGGGTTTAGAATAGGCAAAAGATTTCTAAGGGAATCAATCCTAATCACACACATCACAATTCACACAAGCAATGTGCAAGCAATCACAAACAAGCACTCCACTCAAACAACAAGTTTCAAGCACATACTTAGGCAACAAAATAATTTTTGTTACACCACTTAAGTTGGTGTGTTTGTCTTTAACTAAATATGGTGGTCCATCTACATGGTTTACTTGTGATCTTTCCATCCTTCTTGGTTGATTCTTCTTGAATGAGATATTTGTATCCTTGGAGAATTCTTGTCTCTTGGTCACAAAACTTCAAAGATGATGATGGCTTCTTCTAAGTTGTTTTTCCTTAGTCTTCAAGACTTGAGTAACATTTCTTGTCTTACTTGTAGTCTTTAGTGGTATCCAAGTTGGAAGTCCTTGGTGAACATGCTGAAAATGCTGAAGTCATTGGAGTTGAAGAAGTTGAAGTCATTAGAGTTGAAAATGTTGAAGAAGTCCTTTGCACATAGTGTAGTCTCTGGTCATGAGGTAGGTTTTTTTTTTCCATCAAGTTTTGAAGTAGAAGAGAAGTAGAGTTGAAACCAAAATGGTTGAGGAAAGAGTTTACAAGATTGTTTTGTAAATAAGTTTTGGAATAAGACAACTCCTATTGTCTAAGGGTTTTTGTCCAATCCTAGGGTTACAAATCCTACAGGCAACACAATGCTCTGATACCATCTGTAGCGTCCCCAACCTTTAATAAGATTGAGTCCCCTGTGTTTACAATGCTAGTCCCTGGATCAATAGCTAGCATCCACAGTTTAGATGTAATATCAAGAAACAAAGGTCATATACAACTTTATAACCAGGAATAAAATAATTTTATTACATCAAACATAGCTCATTGGCTATTTACATTACATTGCAGCAGAATAACTATAGTCATGGGTCCTTCATCTTCAAAGTGCCACAGGCAGATGTTGGTTGTAGACTTTGCAATCCTAATCAATCAATCATTCTTCACTAAAATCAATCAAACCTGCAACATTACAAGTTACCACCACAAGGTTCAATACATTGGAATTGTATTGGCAAGTGATACTTTGGTAGTATAGTGGAGTCTATCATCTATATGCATTTTGGCTAAGTGGAGTTGAGGCTTGCATTGCTCAAAATAGATTTTTCCTTAACTTTTGAAAACACTAAGTTTTTGCTTGGCACAAAACACCCAAGGCATCTATCAATCAAAGACTCCAGATCCACTGTGGCATCTACCAATCAATGACTGAAGATCCTTTTAACCCTTGTTCACCCACAATTTTTATTTAGAAATTGGAGTGATGAGATTTTTGAAGTTTCCATGTCTTGATGCTCAAATTGTCCTTTACCAGGGACATGGCTAAGTACTTAGGTTTTACACTCTGCAGAGGTGGTGCACTTTCCCCACAAGACTTGGTTTCCCAAGACAAGATCCTTCGGTAGCCTTTCCTTAGTCAAATGGACGCGCTCCAACCTATCAACCCATCTACCACCCTCTGTCCAAGAGACTAAGTTCTAGCATCCTAAGATCATGGCAGAGCCCATAATGCCAAGTGGTTGCACTTGAAGCTTCTCAACATTTGACAACTCAAATCTCTTTGTTTCCTGGGTAGCCATCCACAAGTGAGATACACAAGCCAAGTCCATGGCCTTGTGAACCACTCAACATACACCATTCCTTCCATTCCACCCAGGTGATTCATTATCTTAGTTGGTTTGTTCAATAAAACACAAGTCCTCAAACTTAGAATATTTTTCCATAGTGTGAATATATAAACCACCCTTGTTTTCTAATAGCTAGGCTAAGCATGGTAGTATTAGGAATCTTGACTTAGGTAATTTTCACTAAGGTTTTACCTAATAGGTTTTCCCAAAGCATAGTTTATACTTAGCAAAAATCCATGCAAGTCCTATACTTAGAAAAATAATACTAATGCATATATAAAATATAGGAATGGAATATTCATGATGATATCACTTGCCTTTTTGGTAGATGGTATAGGTTCACTCCTTGTCCTTGCAACACTCACACTCTTCAAGTCACTACAATTCAATCAAGCAAGGCACAAACTTAATCTACCAATCAAGCAAAACTACACACATAAAATAACAAAGTCAAACAAACAATTTTTCACACACAAAGTAATGGGATCTAAGTCATGCATTAGCATGCAAAGGTTGGTTCTATTGTAAGGATGGTCTTCACTAGGCTTCTCACTTTGTAAGTTCCAAATTGGTCATTTACCAAAGTGGTAAAGTTGTTAGCAAAAGGCTTTACTATAAAACCATTTTCCCAAAACAAAGTGTCATTCTATGTGGTGTAGAAATATTATTACCAAGGCACTAACCTATAGGGTTCACCAAATGAGTTGCTATTGCAAAACTTGGTGTTTGGGTCAGTAGGTTTGGTCCAAAACATTTTCTCAAAATTTTCTTTATGAAAGCATTTTCATAAACAAAACAATGGTTTTTAATTAGCTAGAAATGGACTAAACCAATTAATCCATTCTAAACTTTTCAAAAATCATTTTCCAAACTATGGGTTGGTTCCTAGGGTCAGTAAGGTCACAACAAACCAATTTGCAAAGGTTCTAACCCTAAAAACATTTTTAAACAATTTTCCTAATGTTAGCAAGCACACAAAATAATCTGCAAAATCAAGAAATCTAACAGATACTATTTGCTAAACTAAGGGCAGGGTTGGCTAGGTCTTGTTCTCCTGAATCCAACGACATAAAATTTGTAATTTTTGGACGTGTGTATCCAAAGATACAAGGGTTTGAAGTTTGCAAGAAATTCTGTTTTCAAATCTGTTTTAAATGTAATCGGGACACGCGGCAGGATTCTATTGGACGGTACCACTTCGCTGCGGATCACGCTCTGTAGCCGTTGGATCTAAATGAGATCGTGCGGCGCAGGACTCGTACCTCTTCGCGGTTAAGTGATCTATCGCAACCGTCAGATCCAGATCCTACGGTGCTAGCGTGCTCGACCATTTGCGAGCGGCGCTGCGGTGGCTACCGGCGGCGGAGCGGTCGGTCGATGACGGTGCCGGCGATACAGGAAGCGAGAGAGAAAAAGGGCATGCTCACCGGGCTCAGGGGGTCACGGCGAAGCTCAGGGTACTGCTGGCTTGACAAGGGGCGCTCAGAGGCAGTCGCAATTCCTCGTCGGAGTTGGGAACGGCGGCGGTTGTTTCTAGTTGCTGTCGAGGACGACGCTGTTGATCACCAGGAGGTAAACAAAACACATAGTCAGGAGCGCAAGGACACGGCGAAGGTGTGTGCGTGAATGAGAAGGCGCGGGGCGGTCTGGTTCACCTGGGAGACGTCGCCGGAGAAGAAGCAGACGACGGTTGCTCACAGTTGACGACGAGGCGACGCTACGGTGTGAGCTAGGACACGAGGACGATGGCATTAGTTGCGGAAGAAGTCACTGGTCTTAGGCGCATCATTGAAAAGAAGAGGGGCGGCTGGAAGCTACCTGTGGAGTTCGCCGGAGTTTGCAGACAGACGGTGGCGACGGTGGTCGAGGTGGTTGTCGACGCTCTGGGTCGCTCGGGGGCAAGCTGGCGCTACGGGGATGATCGCCAGGAGGTGGGGATCACGAGAGCATGGTCGAGGAGGTAAGGGGTAACGTTGGCTGGCCGGAATCGCTCGCGAAGCTCACCGGAGACAGAGGAGCTCGGGAAGAAATTAGGGGCGGTCTAAGGCGTGCCAGCGCGAGGTGTCAGAGGGGAAATATAGAGGAGACACGGGCGTTTCCATCTGCGTGATCAAGGCGAGGTAAAGGCTCGGCGTTATGACGAATTGAATCCGCGGTTTGAAGGCAGCAACGGCAGCGAGGGGGAAGGCGTGGTCAGCGCGCGGGGAAGAAGAAGGAGGTGGCGGTGGGGTCCTCTATTCAGTGGGAAAGGAAGAGGGAACGGGGTCCACTTGTCAGCCTCAGTGCGGGTTTCTTTTGCGGTGCAGAAAAACGGTTCGGGGGAGGAGTAAGAGGAGGTGGGGTCATCTCGTCAGCGAGTGAGAGAGAGGAGGAGTGGGTCCGGGCTGTCACTCTCTGTGCGGGTTAATTATTGGGTGTGAATCGTTTTTCTGAGGGAGGAGAGAGGTGGGCTGGTGTTGGGCCTAGTGGGCTGGGTCTGTTGCACTATTTTTTTTTCTGTCTAATTCTTTTTCCTTTTCTAATTCTTTTTCTGTTTTTGAATTTCAAACAATTATTCAAACACTCAAACCATTCAAACAATTCAAACAATCACTCAACTTTGTACTTTGAATTTGGTTCTGTTTTTCAACATAATCCAAATCTCAAAATAAAATAATATTTTTATTTATTTTAAGATCCATTTAAAAATGGATCTTTAATTTATTTAATAAAATAGGGTTTGATTTATTTAAATAAAATTTCCATTTGAAATCCAATTATTTTCAAAACCAAACCAGAAGGTTTTATTTGAAAAATAAAAGAATACTTGGAAACTTATTTAAATAAATAAATAAGTTTTGGTGTTTAATTAAAATGGGAAAGCCTTTACTTAAATAAAATTTGGATATTTAAATCCTTATTATTTTATTTAAATAATCCTTTACTCATTTTAATCAAAGCAAAACCTTTTAATAAAAGATTTCAAAGTAGTAATAAAATACTTGGTGTTCATTTAAAATGGGAAAAGCCTTTACTTAAATAAAATTGGATATTTAAATCCTTATTATTTTATTTAAATAAACTTTTACTCATTTTATCAAAACAAAATATTTTATTACAAAAGCTTGGCCAAAATTAATTTGGCTCACTTTTTCATTTGAAAACAAAGTCTTTTATTAAAAGATCCAAAATAGTATTTCCAAAACAATTTATTTCCTTTGATAAATGTTTATCTTTATAAATCCCTTTAGGATTATAATTGTTCACCAATTGGTATGGGCTTTGGTAAGGGCTTTATTAGCTTTTGGAAATTCAATTTTCTTATCTTATTATATTCACAAGATTTTTTCTATGGTTCCAAACTAAGTGAAACCAATCTCTAAGGTCTTTCTTGATCCTTTGTGATTATTTGTTGATCAAATTTGGTATGGATCAAATCCATGGATTTGGAGATACTTTGGAAAATGATTTCCTTCCATTAGGGTTTAGGGTTTTGGATTACTTTCCAAATGTTCAAATTTCCAGATACATTCATTGAGGAATGCATTTCCCTTGATTTGGATTTTGTTGAATTCAAACTTTAGAATCCCATCTTTAACAAACTTTGGCTAAAGTTTTCCTTTTAGAAACAAAAGTTTCTTTTCACCCTGATTTTCAACAAAAATTTTATTTTGTTTAATTTATTTTTCACATTACAAGATTTGGAAAATCTTGGGATGTGACAGGCTACCACCCTTAAAAGAAATCTCGTCCCGAGATTTGGGGAGGCTAGGGTTACAAGCAGGTTCAAAACAACTAGGGTACTACCACCCTTAAAATTTTTCAAACTAAACTACATCTTGGCTTGCTTGGAATCTTGGAAAACTTCTGCATCGTGTCCTTTATTTTCTCACTTGACTCATGGGCCAAGGTTGAGCTTCTCCATAGGCTTGTTCAACTTTTCTGGACAATTGTTTGCATAATGGCCTAGTTCCTTGCATTTGAAACAGGTTATAAGTTTGAGGTCTTGAGGTGGCTTCTCTGGACAATATGATGCATAATGTCCTAACTCCTTGCAGTGTTTGCACATCTCTTGGTTAATATCCTTCCTCATCTTGGGTTTCACTAGCTTCTGTTTGTCTTCTTGGCTCTTTTTCTTTTCTGGGCATTCATTGAAATAGTGTCCCATCTCTTTGCAAGTGTAACATTGCTCTTGAGTAATATCCTTCTTGTTTGGGTTGGGGCATTTTTTCTTCCTCTTCTTCTTTGGTTTCTTCAAAGCTAGGGGTTCTTCTAGTTCATGCTCTTCATAAATGGGAGATCTTCCTCTCTTCTTGGGGCATTGATCTTCATGCTCCTTGGGTGCATGATCCTTGTATCCAAAAGTATTGCTAGCTTGGGTTCCTTCTAGAATAACATCTTTGTCATCCTTGTTGTCATTAGCTCCTTGGGAAAAGTTTTCTTTCATGTTGATCACTTGAGTAACCAATCCTTGCAACAGTTGGGATTGAAGTTTCAAAATCCTTTGTATGGCTGGGTCTAGTCCATTGTTATTGGCTAAAAGCTGAGTTGTCTCTTGGCTCAACTGGTGTTGGGTTGCTAGGAGTTCTCTCATGCTGTCAACTTGGTTGTTGTTGATGTCACCATCCTTGATGTTGGAGTTTCTTGGAGAAATCATCTGTTTGGGTTGAGTTGGGGTTTAGAATAGGCAAAAGATTTCTAAGGGAATCAATCCTAATCACACACATCACAATTCACACAAGCAATGTGCAAGCAATCACAAACAAGCACTCCACTCAAACAACAAGTTTCAAGCACATACTTAGGCAACAAAATAATTTTTGTTACACCACTTAAGTTGGTGTGTTTGTCTTTAACTAAATATGGTGGTCCATCTACATGGTTTACTTGTGATCTTTCCATCCTTCTTGGTTGATTCTTCTTGAATGAGATATTTGTATCCTTGGAGAATTCTTGTCTCTTGGTCACAAAACTTCAAAGATGATGATGGCTTCTTCTAAGTTGTTTTTCCTTAGTCTTCAAGCCTTGAGTAACATTTCTTGTCTTACTTGTAGTCTTTAGTGGTATCCAAGTTGGAAGTCCTTGGTGAACATGCTGAAAATGCTGAAGTCATTGGAGTTGAAGAAGTTGAAGTCATTAGAGTTGAAAATGTTGAAGAAGTCCTTTGCACATAGTGTAGTCTTTGGTCATGAGGTAGGCTTTCCACTAAGTTTGAAGTAGAAGAGAAGTAGAGTTGAAACCAAAATGGTTGAGGAAAGAGTTTACAAGATTGTTTTGTAAATAAGTTTTGGAATAAGACAACTCCTATTGTCTAAGGGTTTTTGTCCAATCCTAGGGTTACAAATCCTACAGGCAACACAATGCTCTGATACTACCATCATGGCGTCCCCAACCTTTAATAAGATTGAGTCCCCTGTGTTTACAATGCTAGTCCCTGGATCAATAGCTAGCATCCACAGTTTAGATGTAATATCAAGAAACAAAGGTCATATACAACTTTATAACCAGGAATAAAATAATTTTATTACATCAAACATAGCTCATTGGCTATTTACATTACATTGCAGCGGAATAACTATAGTCATGGGTCCTTCATCTTCAAAGTGCCACAGGCAGATGTTGGTTGTAGACTTTGCAATCCTAATCAATCAATCATTCTTCACTAAAATCAATCAAACCTGCAACATTACAAGTTACCACCACAAGGTTCAATACATTGGAATTGTATTGGCAAGTGATACTTTGGTAGTATAGTGGAGTCTATCATCTATATGCATTTTGGCTAAGTGGAGTTGAGGCTTGCATTGCTCAAAATAGATTTTTCCTTAACTTTTGAAAACACTAAGTTTTTGCTTGGCACAAAACACCCAAGGCATCTATCAATCAAAGACTCCAGATCCACTCAGGGCATCTACCAATCAATGACTGAAGATCCTTTTAACCCTTGTTCACCCACAAATTTTATTTAGAAATTGGAGTGATGAGATTTTTGAAGTTTCCATGTCTTGATGCTCAAATTGTCCTTTACCAGGGACATGGCTAAGTACTTAGGTTTTACACTCTGCAGAGGTGGTGCACTTTCCCCACAAGACTTGGTTTCCCAAGACAAGATCCTTCAGTAGCCTTTCCTTAGTCAAATGGACGCGCTCCAACCTATCAACCCATCTACCACCCTCTGTCCAAGAGACTAAGTTCTAGCATCCTAAGATCATGGCAGAGCCCATAATGCCAAGTGGTTGCACTTGAAGCTTCTCAACATTTGACAACTCAAATCTCTTTGTTTCCTGGGTGGCCATCCACAAGTGAGATACACAAGCCAAGTCCATGGCCTTGTGAACCACTCAACATACACCATTCCTTCCATTCCACCCAGGTGATTCATTATCTTAGTTGTTTTGTTCAATAAAACACAAGTCCTCAGACTTAGAATATTTTTCCATAGTGTGAATATATAAACCACCCTTGTTTTCTAATAGCTAGGCTAAGCATGGTAGTATTAGGAATCTTGACTTAGGTAATTTTCACTAAGGTTTTACCTAATAGGTTTTCCCAAAGCATAGTTTATACTTAGCAAAAATCTATGCAAGTCCTATACTTAGAAAAATAATACTAATGCATATATAAAATATAGGAATGGAATATTCATGATGATATCACTTGCCTTTTTGGTAGATGGTATAGGTTCACTCCTTGTCCTTGCAACACTCACACTCTTCAAGTCACTACAATTCAATCAAGCAAGGCACAAACTTAATCTACCAATCAAGCAAAACTACACACATAAAATAACAAAGTCAAACAAACAATTTTTCACACACAAAGTAATGGGATCTAAGTCATGCATAAGCATGCAAAGGTTGGTTCTATTGTAAGGATGGTCTTCACTAGGCTTCTCACTTTGTAAGTTCCAAATTGGTCATTTACCAAAGTGGTAAAGTTGTTAGCAAAAGGCTTTACTATAAAACCATTTTCCCAAAACAAAGTGTCATTCTATATGGTGTAGAAATATTATTACCAAGGCACTAACCTATAGGGTTCACCAAATGAGTTGCTATTGCAAAACTTGGTGTTTGGTCATGGGTTTGGTCCAAAACATTTTCTCAAAGTTTTCTTTATGAAAGCATTTTCATAAACAAAACAATGGTTTTAATTAGCTAGAAATGGACTAAACCAATTAATCCATTCTAAACTTTTCAAAAATCATTTTCCAAACTATGGGTTGGTTCCTAGGGTCAGTAAGGTCACAACAAACCAATTTGCAAAGGTTCTAACCCTAAAAACATTTTTAAACAATTTTCCTAATGTTAGCAAGCACACAAAATAATCTGCAAAATCAAGAAATCTAACAGATACTATTTGCTAAACTAAGGGCAGGGTTGGCTAGGTCTTGTTCTCCTGAATCCAACGACATAAAATTTGTAATTTTTGGACGTGTGGATCCAAAGATACAAGTGTTTGAAGTTTGCAAGAAATTACATTTTCAAATCTGTTTAAATGAACGGGACACTGTGGCAGATTCTATTGGGCCAGTACCGCTTAGCGGATCACGCTCTGTAGCGTTGGATCTAAATGAGATCGTGCGGCGCAGGACTCACCTCTTCGCGGTTAAGTGATCTATCGTAACCGTCGAGATCCAGATCCTGGTGCTAGCGTGCTCGACCATTTGCGGCGGCTGGTGGCTACCGGCGGCGAGCGGTCGTCGATAACGGTGCAGCGATACAGGAAGCGAGAGAAAAGGCATGCTCACCGGGCTCAGGGTCACGCTGAAGCTTACTGATCACTGGCTTGACAAGGCGCTCAAAGGCGCGCAATTCCTCGTCGGAGTTGGGAACGGCGGCGGTTGTTTCGTTCTTTGTCGAGGACGACGCTGTTGATCACCAGGAGGTAAACAAAACACATAGTCGAGCGCAAGGACACGGCGAAGGTGTGTGCGTGAATGAGAAGGCGCGGCGGTCTGTTCACACAGGACGTCACGGAGAAGAAGCAGACGACGGTTGCTCACGATTGGCGACGGCGGCGCTATGTGAGCTAGGACACGAGGCGATGGCATTAGTTGCGAAAGAAGTCACTGGTCTTAGGCGCATCATTGAAAAGAAGAGGGCTGGAAGCTACCGTGGAGTTCGCGGAGTTTGCGAGCGACGGTGGCGACGGTGGTCGAGGTGGTTGTCGGCGCCTGGTCGCCGGGGCAAGCTGGCGCTGACGGGATGATCGCCGGAGGTGGGGATCACGAGCATGGTCGAGAGGTAAGGTAACGTTATCGCTGGCGGAGCTCGGGAAGAAATTAGGGCGGTCTAAGCGTGCCAGCCGAGGTGTCGAGAGGAAATATAGAGGAGACAGGCGTTTCCATCTGCGTGATCAAGGCGAGGTAAAGGCTCGGCGTTATGACGAATTGAATCCAGCGGTTTGAAGGCAGCAGCGGCGAGGGAAGGCGTGGTCGTGGCGGGAAGAAAGAAGGAGGTGGCGGTGGGGTCCTCTATTCAGTGGGAAAGGAAGAGGGAACGGGGTCCACTTGTCACCTCGGTCGGGTTTCTTTTTGCGGTCTTGAAAAAGCAGTTCGGGAGGAGTAAGAGCGGTGGGGTCATCTCGTCGTGAGTGAGAGAGAGGAGTGGGTCCGGTCACTCTCTGTCTTGAGTTAATTATTGGGTGTGAATCGTTTTTCTAAGGGAGGAGAGAGGTGGGCTGGTGTTGGGCCTAGTGGGCTGGGTCTGTTGCACTATTTTTTTTTCTGTCTAATTCTTTTTCCTTTTCTAATTCTTTTTCTGTTTTTGAATTTCAAACAATTATTCAAACACTCAAACCATTCAAACAATTCAAACAATCACTCAACTTTGTACTTTGAATTTGGTTCTGTTTTTCAACATAATCCAAATCTCAAAATAAAATAATATTTTTATTTATTTTAAGATCCATTTAAAAATGGATCTTTAATTTATTTAATAAAATAGGGTTTGATTTATTTAAATAAAATTTCCATTTGAAATCCAATTATTTTCAAAACCAAACGAAGGTTTTATTTGAAAAATAAAAGAATACTTGGAAACTTATTTAAATAAATAAATAAGTTTTGGTGTTTAATTAAAATGGGAAAGCCTTTACTTAAATAAAATTTGGATATTTAAATCCTTATTATTTTATTTAAATAATCCTTTACTCATTTTAATCAAAGCAAAACCTTTTAATAAAAGATTTCAAAGTAGTAATAAAATACTTGGTGTTCATTTAAAATGGGAAAAGCCTTTACTTAAATAAAATTGGATATTTAAATCCTTATTATTTTATTTAAATAAACTTTTACTCATTTTATCAAAACAAAATATTTTATTACAAAAGCTTGGCCAAAATTAATTTGGCTCACTTTTTCATTTGAAAACAAAGTCTTTTATTAAAAGATCCAAAATAGTATTTCCAAAACAATTTATTTTCCTTTGATAAATGTTTATCTTTATAAATCCCTTTAGGATTATAATTGTTCACCAATTGGTATGGGCTTTGGTAAGGGCTTTATTAGCTTTTGTAAATTCAATTTCCTTATCTTATTATATTCACAAGATTTTGTCTATGGTTCCAAACTAAGTGAAACCAATCTCTAAGGTCTTTCTTGATCCTTTGTGATTATTTGTTGATCAAATTTGGTATGGATCAAATCCATGGATTTGGAGATACTTTGGAAAATGATTTCCTTCCATTAGGGTTTAGGGTTTTGGATTACTTTCCAAATGTTCAAATTTCCAGATACATTCATTGAGGAATGCATTTCCCTTGATTTGGATTTTGTTGAATTCAAACTTTAGAATCCCATCTTTAACAAACTTTGGCTAAAGTTTTCCTTTTAGAAACAAAAGTTTCTTTTCACCCTGATTTTCAACAAAATTTTTATTTTGTTTAATTTATTTTTCACATTACAAGATTTGGAAAATCTTGGGATGTGACATGTGTGTTCTTTTTATAAACCACATTGAACCACTGATGTCATTGCATGTGTGTTCTTTTCATAAACCACATGGATCCACTAGATGTCATTGCATGTTTGTTCTTTTCATAAACCACACAGATCCACTAGATATCATTGCATTTGTGTTATTTTCATAAACCACACTGATACACTAGATGTCATTGTAGTGTGTCTTTTTCATAAACCACATTAATCCACTATATGGCATTGCATGTGTGTTCTTTTCATAAACCACACTGATCCACTAGTGTGATTGCATGTGTGTTCTTTTCATAAACCACATGGATCCACCAGATGTGATTGCATGTGTGTTCATTTCATAAACCACATGTTTCCACTAGATGTCATTGCATGTGTGTTCTTTTCATAAAGCACACGGATCCACTAGATGTCATTGCATGTCTGTTCTTCTCATAAAGCACACGGATCCACTAGATGTCATTTCATGTGTGTTCTTTTCATTAACCACATGGATCCACTAGTGTCATTCCATGTCTGTTGTTTTCATAAACTGCATGGATCCACTGATGTCATTGCATGTGTGTTCTTTTCATAAACCACATGGATCCACTAGATGTCATTGCATGTGTGTTCTTTTCATAAACAACACTGATCCACTAGATGTTATTGCATGTGTGTTCTTTTCCTAAACCACATGGATCCACTAGTGTCATTGCATGTGTGTTGTTTTCATAAACCATATGGTTCCACTAGATGTCATTGCATGTGCGTTCTTTTCCAAAACCACATGGATCCACTGGATGTCATTGCATGTGTGTTCTTTTTATAAACCACATTGAACCACTGATGTCATTGCATGTGTGTTCTTTTCATAAACCACATGGATCCACTAGATGTCATTGCATGTTTGTTCTTTTCATAAACCACACAGATCCACTAGATGTCATTGCATTTGTGTTATTTTCATAAACCACACTGATACACTAGATGTCATTGTAGTGTGTCTTTTTCATAAACCACATTAATCCACTATATGGCATTGCATGCGTGTTCTTTTCATAAACCACACTGATCCACTAGTGTGATTGCATGTGTGTTCTTTTCATAACCACATGGATCCACTAGATGTCATTGCATGTGTGTTCATTTCATAAACCACATGGATCCACTAGATGTCATTGCATGTGTGTTCTTTTCATAAACCACATGGATCCACTAGATGTCATTGTATGTGTGTTCTTTTCATAAAGCACACTGATCCACTAGATGTCATTGCATGTGTGTTCTTTTCATAAAGCACACGGATCCATTAGATGTCATTTCATGTGTGTTCATTCATAAACCACATGGATCCACTAGTGTCATTACATGTGTGTTCTTTTCATAAAGCACACTGATCCACTAGATATCATTGCAAGTTTGTTCTTTTCAAAAACCACATAGATCCACTAGATGTCATTGCATGTGTATTAATTTCATAAACCACATGGATCCACTAGTGTCATTGCATGTGTGCTCTTTTCATAAACCACATGGATCCACTAGATGTCATCGTATGTGTGTTCTTTTCATAAACCACACTGATCCGAAAGATGTCATTCCATGTGTGTTCCTTTCATAAACCACATGGATCCACTAGATGTCATTGCATGTGTGTTCCTTTGATAAACCACATGGACCCACTAGATGCCATTGCATGTGTGTTCTTTTCATAAACCACACTGATCAACTCGATGTCATTGCATGTGTGCTATTTTCATAAACCACACTGATCCACTAGATGTCATTGCATGTGTGTTCTTTTCATAAACCACATGGATCTACTAGATGTCATTGCATGTGTGTTGTTTTAGTAAACCACATGGATCTACTAGATGTCATTGCATGTTTGTTCATTTCATAAACCACATGGATCCACTAGTGTCATTGCATGTGTATTCTTTTCATAAACTACATGGATCCAATAGACGTCATTGCATGTGTGTTCTTTTGATAAACCACATGCATCCACTTATGTCATTACATGTGTGTTCTTTTCATAAACCACACCGAAAGATGTCATTGCATGTGTGTTAATTTCACAAACCACACTGATCCACTAGTGTCATTGCATGTGTGTTCTTTTCATAAACCACAATGATCCACTAGATGTCATTGCATGTGTGTTCATTTCATAAATCACATGGATCCACTAGATGTCATTAAATGTGTGTTCTTTTCATAAACCACAAGGGTCCACTATATGTCATTGCATGTGTGTTCTTTTCATAAACCACATGGATCCACTAGATGTCGTGCATGTCATTTGTTTTCATAAACCGCATGGATCCACTGATGCCATTGCATGTGTGTTCTTTTCATAAACCACATGGATCCACTAGATGTCATTGCATGTTTGTTCTTTTCATAAACCACACTGATCCACTAGATGTCATTGCATGTGTGTTCTTTTCATAAACAACACTGATCCACTAGATGTCATTGCATGTGTGTTCTTTTGCTAAACCACATGGATCCACTAGTGTCATTGCATGTGTGTTGTTTTCATAAACCATATGGATCCACTATATGTCATTGCATGTGTTTTCTTTTCCAAAACCACATTGATCCACTAGATGTCATTGCATGTGTGTTCTTTTCATAAACAACATGGATCCACTGGATGTTATTGCATGTGTGTTCTTTTTATAAAACGCATTGAACCACTGATTTCATTGCATGTGTGTTATTTTCATAAACCACATGGATCCACTAGATGTCATTGCATGTGTGTTCTTTTCCTAAACCATATGGATCCACTAGTGTCATTGTATGGGTGTTGTTTTCATAAACCACACTGATCCACTAGATGTTATTGCATGTGTTTTCTTTTCATAAAGCACACGGATCCACTAGATGTCATTTCATGTGTGTTCTTTGCATAAACCACACTGATCAACTCGATGTCATTGCATGTGTGTTATTTTCATAAACCACACTGATCCACTGATGTCATTGCATGTGTGTTCTTTTCATAAACCACATGGATCCACTAGATGTCATTGCATGTTTGTTCTTTTCATAAACCACACTGATCCACTAGATGTCATTGCATGTGTGTTCCTTTGATAAACCACATGGACCCACTAGATGCCATTGCATGTGTGTTCTTTTCATAAACCACACTGATCAACTCGATGTCATTGCATGTGTGCTATTTTCATAAACCACACTGATCCACTAGATGTCATTGCATGTGTGTTCTTTTCATAAACCACATGGATCTACTAGATGTCATTGCATGTGTGTTGTTTTAGTAAACCACATGGATCTACTAGATGTCATTGCATGTTTGTTCATTTCATAAACCACATGGATCCACTAGTGTCATTGCATGTGTATTCTTTTCATAAACTACATGGATCCAATAGACGTCATTGCATGTGTGTTCTTTTGATAAACCACATGCATCCACTTATGTCATTACATGTGTGTTCTTTTCATAAACCACACTGATCCGAAAGATGTCATTGCATGTGTGTTAATTTCATAAACTACACTTATCCACTAGTGTCATTGCATGTGTGTTCTTTTCATAAACCACAATGATCCACTAGATGTCATTGCATGTGTGTTCATTTCATAAATCACATGGATCCACTAGATGTCATTAAATGTGTGTTCTTTTCATAAACCACAAGGGTCCACTATATGTCATTGCATGTGTGTTCTTTTCATAAACCACATGGATCCACTAGATGTCAGTGCATGTCTGTTGTTTTCATAAACCGCATGGATCCACTGATGTCATTGCATGTGTGTTCTTTTCATAAACCACATGGATCCACTAGATGTCATTGCATGTTTGTTCTTTTCATAAACCACACTGATCCACTAGATGTCATTGCATGTGTGTTCTTTTCATAAACAACACTGATCCACTAGATGTCATTGCATGTGTGTTCTTTTGCTAAACCACATGGATCCACTAGTGTCATTGCATGTGTGTTGTTTTCATAAACCATATGGATCCACTAGATGTCATTGCATGTGCGTTCTTTTCCAAAACCACATTGATCCACTAGATGTCATTGCATGTGTGTTCTTTTCATAAACAACATGGATCCACTGGATGTTATTGCATGTGTGTTCTTTTTATAAAACGCATTGAACCACTGATTTCATTGCATGTGTGTTATTTTCATAAACCACATGGATCCACTAGATGTCATTGCATGTGTGTTCTTTTCCTAAACCATATGGATCCACTAGTGTCATTGTATGGGTGTTGTTTTCATAAACCACACTGATCCACTAGATGTTATTGCATGTGTTTTCTTTTCATAAAGCACACGGATCCACTAGATGTCATTTCATGTGTGTTCTTTGCATAAACCACACTGATCAACTCGATGTCATTGCATGTGTGTTATTTTCATAAACCACACTGATCCACTGATGTCATTGCATGTGTGTTCTTTTCATAAACCACATGGATCCACTAGATGTCATTGCATGTTTGTTCTTTTCATAAACCACACTGATCCACTAGATGTCATTGCATGTGTGTTCCTTTGATAAACCACATGGACCCACTAGATGCCATTGCATGTGTGTTCTTTTCATAAACCACACTGATCAACTCGATGTCATTGCATGTGTGCTATTTTCATAAACCACACTGATCCACTAGATGTCATTGCATGTGTGTTCTTTTCATAAACCACATGGATCTACTAGATGTCATTGCATGTGTGTTGTTTTAGTAAACCACATGGATCTACTAGATGTCATTGCATGTTTGTTCATTTCATAAACCACATGGATCCACTAGTGTCATTGCATGTGTATTCTTTTCATAAACTACATGGATCCAATAGACGTCATTGCATGTGTGTTCTTTTGATAAACCACATGCATCCACTTATGTCATTACATGTGTGTTCTTTTCATAAACCACACCGAAAGATGTCATTGCATGTGTGTTAATTTCACAAACCACACTGATCCACTAGTGTCATTGCATGTGTGTTCTTTTCATAAACCACAATGATCCACTAGATGTCATTGCATGTGTGTTCATTTCATAAATCACATGGATCCACTAGATGTCATTAAATGTGTGTTCTTTTCATAAACCACAAGGGTCCACTATATGTCATTGCATGTGTGTTCTTTTCATAAACCACATGGATCCACTAGATGTCAGTGCATGTCTGTTGTTTTCATAAACCGCATGGATCCACTGATGCCATTGCATGTGTGTTCTTTTCATAAACCACATGGATCCACTAGATGTCATTGCATGTTTGTTCTTTTCATAAACCACACTGATCCACTAGATGTCATTGCATGTGTTCTTTTCATAAACAACACTGATCCACTAGATGTCATTGCATGTGTGTTCTTTTGCTAAACCACATGGATCCACTAGTGTCATTGCATGTGTGTTGTTTTCATAAACCATATGGATCCACTAGATGTCATTGCATGTGCGTTCTTTTCCAAAACCACATTGATCCACTAGATGTCATTGCATGTGTGTTCTTTTCATAAACAACATGGATCCACTGGATGTTATTGCATGTGTGTTCTTTTTATAAAACGCATTGAACCACTGATTTCATTGCATGTGTGTTATTTTCATAAACCACATGGATCCACTAGATGTCATTGCATGTGTGTTCTTTTCCTAAACCATATGGATCCACTAGTGTCATTGTATGGGTGTTGTTTTCATAAACCACACTGATCCACTAGATGTTATTGCATGTGTTTTCTTTTCATAAAGCACACGGATCCACTAGATGTCATTTCATGTGTGTTCTTTGCATAAACCACACTGATCAACTCGATGTCATTGCATGTGTGTTATTTTCATAAACCACACTGATCCACTGATGTCATTGCATGTGTGTTCTTTTCATAAACCACATGGATCCACTAGATGTCATTGCATGTTTGTTCTTTTCATAAACCACACTGATCCACTAGATGTCATTGCATGTGTGTTCTTTTCATAAACAACACTGATCCACTAGATGTTATTGCATGTGTGTTCTTTTCCTAAACCACATGGATCCACTAGTGTCATTGCATGTGTGTTGTTTTCATAAACCATATGGTTCCACTAGATGTCATTGCATGTGCGTTCTTTTCCAAAACCACATGGATCCACTGGATGTCATTGCATGTGTGTTCTTTTTATAAACCACATTGAACCACTGATGTCATTGCATGTGTGTTCTTTTCATAAACCACATGGATCCACTAGATGTCATTGCATGTTTGTTCTTTTCATAAACCACACAGATCCACTAGATGTCATTGCATTTGTGTTATTTTCATAAACCACACTGATACACTAGATGTCATTGTAGTGTGTCTTTTTCATAAACCACATTAATCCAAGATATGGCATTGCATGTGTGTTCTTTTCATAAACCACACTGATCCACTAGTGTGATTGCATGTGTGTTCTTTTCATAAACCACATGGATCCACTAGATGTGATTGCATGTGTGTTCATTTCATAAACCACATGGATCCACTAGATGTCATTGCATGTGTGTTCTTTTCATAAACCACATGGATCCACTAGATGTCATTGCATGTGTGTTCTTTTCCTAAACCATATGGATCCACTAGTGTCATTGCATGTGTGTTGTTTTCATAAAACCACACTGATCCACTAGATGTCATTGCATGTGTGTTCTTTTCATAAAGCACACGGATCCACTAGATGTCATTTCATGTGTGTTCTTTTCATAAACCACACTGATCAACTCGATGTCATTGCATGTGTGTTATTTTCATAAACCACACTGATCCACTGATGTCATTGCATGTGTGTTCTTTTCATAAACCACATGGATCCACTAGATGTCATTGCATTTTTGTTCTTTTCATAAACCACACTGATCCGAAAGATGTCATTCCATGTGTGTTCCTTTCATAAACCACATGGATCCACTAGATGTCATTGCATGTGTGTTCCTTTGATAAACCACATGGACCCACTAGATGCCATTGCATGTGTGTTCTTTTCATAAACCACACTGATCAACTCGATGTCATTGCATGTGTGCTATTTTCATAAACCACACTGATCCACTAGATGTCATTGCATGAGTGTTCTTTTCATAAACCACATGGATCTACTAGATGTCATTGCATGTGTGTTGTTTTCATAAACCACATGGATCTACTAGATGTCATTGCATGTGTGTTCATTTCATAAACCACATGGATCCACTAGTGTCATTGCATGTGTATTCTTTTCATAAACTACATGGATCCAATAGACGTCATTGCATGTGTGTTCTTTTGATAAACCACATGCATCCACTTATGTCATTACATGTGTGTTCTTTTCATAAAACCACCGAAGATGTCATTGCATGTGTGTTAATTTCACAAACCACACTGATCCACTAGTGTCATTGCATGTGTGTTCTTTTCATAAACCACAATGATCCACTAGATGTCATTGCATGTGTGTTCATTTCATAAATCACATGGATCCACTAGATGTCATTAAATGTGTGTTCTTTTCATAAACCACAAGGGTCGACTATATGTCATTGCATGTGTGTTCTTTTCATAAACCACATGGATCCACTAGATGTCAGTGCATGTCTGTTGTTTTCATAAACCGCATGGATCCACTGATGGCATTGCATGTGTGTTCTTTTCATAAACCACATGGATCCACTAGATGTCATTGCATGTTTGTTCTTTTCATAAACCACACTGATCCACTAGATGTCATTGCATGTGTGTTCTTTTCATAAACAACACTGATCCACTAGATGTCATTGCATGTGTGTTCTTTTCCTAAACCACATGGATCCACTAGTGTCATTGCATGTGTGTTGTTTTCATAAACCATATGGGTCCACTAGATGTCATTGCATGTGCGTTCTTTTCCAAAACCACATTGATCCACTAGATGTCATTGCATGTGTGTTCTTTTCATAAACAACATGGATCCACTGGATGTTATTGCATGTGTGTTCTTTTTATAAAACGCATTGAACCACTGATTTCATTGCATGTGTGTTATTTTCATAAACCACATGGATCCACTAGATGTCATTGCATGTGTGTTCTTTTCCTAAACCATATGGATCCACTAGTGTCATTGCATGTGTGTTGTTTTCATAAACCACACTGATCCACTAGATGTCATTGCATGTGTGTTCTTTTCATAAAGCACACGGATCCACTAGATGTCATTTCATGTGTGTTCTTTTCATAAACCACACTGATCAACTCGATGTCATTCCATGTGTGTTATTTTCATAAACCACACTGATCCACTGATGTCATTGCATGTGTGTTCTTTTCATAAACCACATGGATCGACTAGATGTCATTGCATGTTTGTTCTTTTCATAAACCACACTGATCCACTAGATGTCATTGCATGTGTGTTCTTTTCATAAACAACATTGATCCCCTAGATGCCATTGCATGTGTGTTCTTTTCCTAAACCACATGGATCCACTAGTGTCATTGCATGTGTGTTGTTTTCATAAACCATATGGTTCCACTAGATGTCATTGCATGTGCGTTCTTTTCCAAAACCACATGGATCCACTGGATGTCATTGCATGTGTGTTCTTTTTATAAACCACATTGAACCACTGATGTCATTGCATGTGTGTTCTTTTCATAAACCACATGGATCCACTAGATGTCATTGCATGTTTGTTCTTTTCATAAACCACACAGATCCACTAGATGTCATTGCATTTGTGTTATTTTCATAAACCACACTGATACAGTAGATGTCATTGTAGTGTGTCTTTTTCATAAACCACATTAATCCACTATATGGCATTGCATGTGTGTTCTTTTCATAAACCACACTGATCCACTAGTGTGATTGCATGTGTGTTCTTTTCATAAACCACATGGATCCACTAGATGTGATTGCTTGTGTGTTCATTTCATAAACCACATGGATCCACTAGATGTCATTGCATGTGTGTTCTTTTCATAAACCACATGGATCCACTAGATGTCATTGCATGTGTGTTCTTTTCCTAAACCATATGGATCCACTAGTGTCATTGCATGTGTGTTGTTTTCATAAAACCACACTGATCCACTAGATGTCATTGCATGTGTGTTCTTTTCATAAAGCACACAAATCCACTAGATGTCATTTCATGTGTGTTCTTTTCATAAACCACACTGATCAACTCGATGTCATTGCATGTGTGTTATTTTCATAAACCACACTGATCCACTGATGTCATTGCATGTGTATTCATTTCATAAACCACATGGATCCACTAGTGTCATTGCACTAGATGTCATCGTATATGTGTTCTTTTCATAAACCACACTGATCTTTAAGATGTCATTCCATGTGTGTTCCTTTCATAAACCACATGGATCCAATAGATGTCATTGCATGTGTGTTCCTTTCATAAACCACATGGACCCACTAGATGCCATTGCATGTGTGTTCTTTTCATAAATCACACAGATCAACTCGATGTCATTGCATCTGTGTTATTTTCATAAACCACACTGATCCACTAGATGTCATTGCATGTGTGTTCTTTTCATAAACCACATGGATCTACTAGATGTAATTGCATGTGTGTTCTTTTCATAAACCACATGGATCTACTAGATGTCATTGCATGTGTGTTCATTTCATAAACCACATGGATCCACTAGTGTCATTGCATGTGTATTCTTTTCATAAACTACATGGATCCAATAGACGTCATTGCATGTGTGTTCTTTTGATAAACCACATGCATCCACTTATGTCATTACATGTGTGTTCTTTTCATAAACCACACTGATCCAAAAGATGTCATTGCATGTGTGTTAATTTCACAAACCACACTGATCCACTAGTGTCATTGCATGTGTGTTCTTTTCATAAACCACAATGATCCACTAGATGTCATTGCATGTGTGTTCGTTTCATAAATCACATGGATCCACTAGATGTCATTAAATGTGTGTTCTTTTCATAAACCACAAGGGTCCACTATATGTCATTGCATGTGTGTTCTTTTCATAAACCACATGGATCCACTAGATGTCAGTGCATGTCTGTTGTTTTCATAAACCGCATGGATCCACTGATGGCATTGCATGTGTGTTCTTTTCATAAACCACATGGATCCACTAGATGTCATTGCATGTTTGTTCTTTTCATAAACCACACTGATCCACTAGATGTCATTGCATGTGTGTTCTTTTCATAAACAACACTGATCCACTAGATGTCATTGCATGTGTGTTCTTTTCCTAAACCACATGGATCCACTAGTGTCATTGCATGTGTGTTGTTTTCATAAACCATATGGATCCACTAGATGTCATTGCATGTGCGTTCTTTTCCAAAACCACATTGATCCACTAGATGTCATTGCATGTGTGTTCTTTTCATAAACAACATGGATCCACTGGATGTTATTGCATGTGTGTTCTTTTTATAAAACGCATTGAACCACTGATTTCATTGCATGTGTGTTATTTTCATAAACCACATGGATCCACTAGATGTCATTGCATGTGTGTTCTTTTCCTAAACCATATGGATCCACTAGTGTCATTGCATGTGTGTTGTTTTCATAAACCACACTGATCCACTAGATGTCATTGCATGTGTGTTCTTTTCATAAAGCACACGGATCCACTAGATGTCATTTCATGTGTGTTCTTTTCATAAACCACACTGATCAACTCGATGTCATTCCGTGTGTGTTATTTTCATAAACCACACTGATCCACTGATGTCGTTGCATGTGTGTTCTTTTCATAAACCACATGGATCGACTAGATGTCATTGCATGTTTGTTCTTTTCATAAACCACACTGATCCACTAGATGTCATTGCATGTGTGTTCTTTTCATAAACAACACTGATCCACTAGATGCCATTGCATGTGTGTTCTTTTCCTAAACCACATGGATCCACTAGTGTCATTGCATGTGTGTTGTTTTCATAAACCATATGGTTCCACTAGATGTCATTCCATGTGCGTTCTTTTCCAAAACCACATGGATCCACTGGATGTCATTGCATTTGTGTTCTTTTTATAAACCACATTGAACCACTGATGTCATTGCATGTGTGTTCTTTTCATAAACCACATGGATCCACTAGATGTCATTGCATGTTTGTTCTTTTCATAAACCACACAGATCCACTAGATGTCATTGCATTTGTGTTATTTTCATAAACCACACTGATACAGTAGATGTCATTGTAGTGTGTGTTTTTCATAAACCACATTAATCCACTATATGGCATTGCATGTGTGTTCTTTTCATAAACCACACTGATCCACTAGTGTGATTGCATGTGTGTTCTTTTCATAAACCACATGGATCCACTAGATGTGATTGCATGTGTGTTCTTTTCATAAACCACATGGATCCACTAGATGTCATTGCATGTGTGTTCTTTTCATAAACCACATGGATCCACTAGATGTCATTGCATGTGTGTTCTTTTCCTAAACCATATGGATCCACTAGTGTCATTGCATGTGTGTTGTTTTCATAAAACCACACTGATCCACTAGATGTCATTGCATGTGTGTTCTTTTCATACAGCACACGGATCCACTAGATGTCATTTCATGTGTGTTCTTTTCATAAACCACACTGATCAACTCGATGTCATTGCATGTGTGTTATTTTCATAAACCACACTGATCCACTGATGTCATTGCATGTGTATTCATTTCATAAACCACATGGATCCACTAGTGTCATTGCATATGTGCTCTTTTCATAAACCACATGGATCCACTAGATGTCATCGTATGTGTGTTCTTTTCATAAACCACACTGATCTTTAAGATGTCATTCCATGTGTGTTCCTTTCATAAACCACATGGATCCAATAGATGTCATTGCATGTGTGTTCCTTTCATAAACCACATGGACCCACTAGATGCCATTGCATGTGTGTTCTTTTCATAAACTACATGGATCCAATAGACGTCATTGCATGTGTGTTCTTTTGATAAACCACATGCATCCACTTATGTCATTACATGTGTGTTCTTTTCATAAACCACACCGATCCAAAAGATGTCATTGCATGTGTGTTAATTTCACAAACCACACTGATCCACTAGTGTCATTGCATGTGTGTTCTTTTCATAAACCACAATGATCCACTAGATGTCATTGCATGTGTGTTCGTTTCATAAATCACATGGATCCACTAGATGTCATTAAATGTGTGTTCTTTTCATAAACCACAAGGGTCCACTATATGTCATTGCATGTGTGTTCTTTTCATAAACCACATGGGTCCACTAGATGTCAGTGCATGTCTGTTGTTTTCATAAACCGCATGGATCCACTGATGGCATTGCATGTGTGTTCTTTTCATAAACCACATGGATCCACTAGATGTCATTGCATGTTTGTTCTTTTCATAAACCACACTGATCCACTAGATGTCATTGCATGTGTGTTCTTTTCATAAACAACACTCATCCACTAGATGTCATTGCATGTGTGTTCTTTTCCTAAACCACATGGATCCACTAGTGTCATTGCATGTGTGTTGTTTTCATAAACCATATGGATCCACTAGATGTCATTGCATGTGCGTTCTTTTCATAAATAGCATGGATCCACTAGATGTCATTGCATGTGTGTTCTTTTTATAAAACGCATTGAACAACTGATTTCATTGCATGTGTGTTATTTTCATAAACCACATGGATCCACTAGATGTCATTGCATGTGTGTTCTTTTCCTAAACCACATGGATCCACTAGTGTCATTGCATGTGTGTTGTTTTCATAAACCACACTGATCCACTGGATGTCATTGCATGTGCGTTCTTTTCCAAAACCACATTGATCCACTAGATGTCATTACATGTGTGTTCTTTTCATAAACCACATGGATCCACTTGATGTCATTGCATGTGTGTTATTTTTATAAACCACATTGAACCACTGATGTCATTGCATGTGTGTTCTTTTCATAAACCACATGGATCCACTAGATGTCATTGCATGTGTGTTCTTTTCATAAACCACACAGATCCACTAGATGTCATTGCATTTGTGTTATTTTCATAAACCACACTGATACACTAGATGTCATTGTAGTGTGTCTTTTTCATAAACCACACTAATCCACTATATGGCATTGCATGTGTGTTCTTTTCATAAACCGCACTGAACCACTAGAGTGATTGCATGTGTGTTCTTTTCATAAACCACATGGATCCACTAGATGTCATTGCATGTGTGTTCAGTTCATAAACCACATGGATCCACTAGATGTCATCGTATGTGTGTTCTTTTCATAAACCACATGGATCCGAAAGATGTCATTGTATGTGTGTTCTTTTCATAAAGAAGACTGATCCACTAGATGGCATTGCATGTGTGTTCTTTTCATAAAGCACATGGATCCACTAGATGTCATTTCATGTATGTTATTTTCATAAACCACACTGATCAACTCGATGTCATTGCATGTGTGTTATTTTCATAAACCACACTGATCCACTGATGTCATTGCATGTGTGTTCTTTTCATAAACCACATGGATCCACTAGATGTCATTGCATGTTTGTTCTTTTCATAAACCACACTGATCCACTAGATGTCATTGCATGTGTGTTCTTTTCATAAACAACACTGATCCACTAGATGTCATTGCATTTGTGTTCTTTTCCTAAACCACATGGATCCACTAGTGTCATTGCATGTGTGTTGTTTTCATAAACCATATGGATCCACTAGATGTCATTGCATGTGCGTTCTTTTCCAAAACCACATGGATCCACTGGATGTCATTGCATGTGTGTTCTTTTTATAAACCACATTGAACCACTGATGTCATTGCATGTGTGTTCTTTTCATAAACCACATGGATCCACTAGATGGCATTGCATGTGTGTTCTTTTCATAAACCACATGGATCCACTAGATGTCATTGCATGTTTGTTCTTTTCATAAACCACACTGATCCACTAGATGTCATTGCATGTGTGTTCTTTTCATAAACAACACTGATCCACTAAATGTCATTGCATGTGTGTTCTTTTCCTAAACCACATGGATCCACTAGTGTCATTGCATGTGTGTTGTTTTCATAAACCATATGGATCCACTAGATGTCATTGCATGTGCGTTCTTTTCCAAAACCACATTGATCCACTAGATGTCATTGCATGTGTGTTCTTTTCATAAACAACATGGATCCACTGGATGTCATTGCATGTGTGTTCTTTTTATAAACGCATTGAACCACTGATTTCATTGCATGTGTGTTATTTTCATAAACCACATGGATCCACCAGATGTCATTGCATGTGTGTTCTTTTCCTAAACCACATGGATCCACTAGTGTCATTGCATGTGTGTTGTTTTCATAAACCATATGGATCCACTAGATATCATTGCATGTGCGTACTTTTCCAAAACCACATTGATCCACTAAATGTCATTGCATGTGTGTTCTTTTCATAAACCACATGGATCCACTGGATGTCATTGCATGTGTGTTCTTTTTATAAACCACATTGAACCACTGATGTCATTGCATGTGTGTTCTTTTCATAAACCACATGGATCCACTAGATGTCATTGCATGTGTGTTCTTTTCATAAACCACACAGATCCACTAGATGTCATTGCATTTGTGTTATTTTCATAAACCACACTGATACACTAGATGTCGTTGTAGTGTGTCTTTTCCATTAACCACACTAATCCACTATATGGCATTGCATGTGTGTTCTTTTCATAAACCACACTGATCCACTAGAGTGATTGCATGTGTGTTCTTTTCATAAACCACATGGATCCACTAGATGTCATTGCATGTGTGTTCATTTCATAAACCACATGGATCCACTAGATGTCACTGCATGTGTGTTCTTTTCATAAACCACATGGATCCACTAGATGTCATTGTATGTGTGTTCTTTTCATAAAGCAGACTGATCCACTAGATGTCATTGCATGTGTGTTCTTTTCATAAAGCACACGGATCCACTAGATGTCATTGCATGTGTGTTCATTCATAAACCACATGGATCCACTAGTGTTATTGCATGTGTGTTCTTTTCATAAAGCACACTGATCCACTAGATATCATTGCAAGTGTGTTCTTTTCATGAACCACATGGATCCACTAGATGTCATTGCATGTGTATTCATTTCATAAACCACATGGATCCACTAGTATCATTGCATGTGTGTTCTTTTCATAAACCACATGGATCCACTAGATGTCATCGTATGTGTGTACTTTTCATAAACCACACTGATCCGAAAGATGTCATTCCATGTGTGTTCCTTTCATAAACAACATGGATCCACTGGATGTCATTGCATGTGTGTTCTTTTTATAAAACGCATTGAACCACTGATTTCATTGCATGTGTGTTATTTTCATAAACCACATGGATCCACTAGATGTCATTGCATGTGTGTTCTTTTCCTAAACCACATGGATCCACTAGTGTCATTGCATGTGTGTTGTTTTCATAAACCACACTGATCCACTGGATGTCATTGCATGTGCGTTCTTTTCCAAAACCACATTGATCCACTAGATGTCATTGCATGTGTGTTCTTTTCATAAACCACATGGATCCACTTGATGTCATTGCATGTGTGTTATTTTTATTAACCACATTGAACCACTGATGTCATTGCATGTGTGTTCTTTTCATAAACCACATGGATCCACTAGATGTCATTGCATGTGTGTTCTTTTCATAAACCACACAGATCCACTAGATGTCATTGCATTTGTGTTATTTTCATAAACCACACTGATACAATAGATGTCATTGTAGTGTGTCTTTTTCATAAACCACACTAATCCACTATATGGCATTGCATGTGTGTTCTTTTCATAAACCGCACTGATCCACTAGAGTGATTGCATGTTTGTTCTTTTCATAAACCACATGGATGCACTAGATGTCATTGCATGTGTGTTCATTTCATAAACCACATGGATCCACTAGATGTCATTGCATGTGTGTTCTTTTCATAAACAACATGGATCCACTGGATGTCATTGCATGTGTGTTCTTTTTATAAAACGCATTGAGCCACTGATTTCATTGCATGTGTGTTATTTTCATAAACCACATGGATCCACTAGATGTCATTGCATGTGTGTTCTTTTCCTAAACCACATGGATCCACTAGTGTCATTGCATGTGTGTTGTTTTCATAAGCCACACTGATCCACTGGATGTCATTGCATGTGCTTTCTTTTCCAAAACCACATTGATCCACTAGATGTCATTGCATGTGTGTTCTTTTCATAAACCACATGGATCCACTTGATGTCATTGCATGTGTGTTATTTTTATAAACCACATTGAACCACTGATGTCATTGCATGTGTGTTCTTTTCATAAACCACATGGATCCACTAGATGTCATTGCATGTGTGTTCTTTTCATAAACCACACAGATCCACTAGATGTCATTGCATTTGTGTTATTTTCATAAACCACACTGATACACTAGATGTCATTGTAGTGTGTCTTTTTCATAAAACACACTAATCCACTATATGGCATTGCATGTGTGTTCTTTTCATAAACCGCACTGATCCACTAGAGTGATTGCATGTGTGTTCTTTTCATAAACCACATGGATGCACTAGATGTCATTGCATGTGTGTTCATTTCATAAACCACATGGATCCACTAGATATCATCGTATGTTTGTTCTTTTCATAAACCACATGGATCCGAAAGATGTCATTGTATGTGTGTTCTTTTCATAAAGCAGACTGATCCACTAGATGGCATTGCATGTGTGTTCTTTTCATAAAGCACACGGATCCACTAGATGTCATTTCATGTGTGTTATTTTCATAAACCACACTGATCAACTCGATGTCATTGCATGTGTGTTATTTTCATAAACCACACTGATCCACTGATGTCATTGCATGTGTGTTCTTTTCATAAACCACATGGATCCACTAGATGTCATTGCATGTTTGTTCTTTTCATAAACCACACTGATCCACTAGATGTCATTGCATGTGTGTTCTTTTCATAAACAACACTGATCCACTAGATGTCATTGCATGTGTGTTCCTTTCCTAAACCACATGGATCCACTAGTGTCATTGCATGTGTGTTGTTTTCATAAACCATATGGATCCACTAGATGTCATTGCATGTGCGTTCTTTTCCAAAACCACATGGATCCACTGGATGTCATTGCATGTGTGTTCTTTTCATAAACAACATGGATCCACTAGATGTCATTGCATGTGTGTTCTTTTTATAAAACGCATTGAACCACTGATTTCATTGCATGTGTGTTATTTTCATAAACCACATGGATCCACTAGATGTCATTATATGTGTGTTCTTTTCCTAAACCACATGGATCCACTAGTGTCATTGCATGTGTGTTGTTTTCATAAACCATATGGATCCACTAGATATCATTGCATGTGCGTTCTTTTCCAAAACCACATTGATCCACTAAATGTCATTGCATGTGTGTTCTTTTCATAAACCACAGGGATCCTCTAGATGTCATTGCATGTGTGTTCTTTTTATAAACCACATTGAACCACTTATGTCATTGCATGTGTGTTCTTTTCATAAACCACATGGATCCACTAGATGTCATTGCATGTGTGTTCTTTTCATAAACCACACAGATCCACTAGATGTCATTGCATTTGTGTTATTTTCATAAACCACACTGATACACTAGATGTCGTTGTAGTGTGTCTTTTCCATTAACCACACTAATCCACTATATGGCATTTCATGTGTGTTCTTTTCATAAACCACACTGATCCACAAGAGTGATTGCATGCGTGTTCTTTTCATAAACCACATGGATCCACTAGATGTCATTGCATGTGTGTTGATTTCATAAACCACATGGATCCACTAGATGTCACTTCATGTGTGTTCTTTTCATAAACCACATGGATCCACTAGATGTCATTGTATGTGTGTTCTTTTCATAAAGCAGACTGATCCACTAGATGTCATTGCATGTGTGTTCTTTTCATAAAGCACACGGATCCACTAGATGTCATTGCATGTGTGTTCATTCATAAACCACATGGATCCACTAGTGTCATTCCATGTGTGTTCTTTTCATAAACACCGATCCACTAGATATCATTGCAAGTGTGTTCTTTTCATAAACCACATGGATCCACTAGATGTCATTGCATGTGTATTCATTTCATAAACCACATGGATCCATTAGATGTCATTGCATGTGTGTTCTTTTCATAAACCACATGGATCCACTAGATGTAATCGTATGTGTGTACTTTTCATAAACCACACTGATCCGAAAGATGTCATTCCATGTGTGTTCCTTTCATAAACCACATGGATCCACTAGATGTCATTGCATGTGTGTTCCTTTCATAAACCACATGGACCCACTAGATGCCATTGCATGTGTGTTCTTTTCATAAACCTCACTGATCAACTCGATGTCATTGCATGTGTGTTATTTTGATAAACCACACTGATCCACTAGATGTCATTGCATGTGTGTTCTTTTCATAAACCACATGGATCTACTAGATGTCATTGCATGTTTGTTCTTTTCATAAACCACATGGATCTACTAGAAGTCATTGCATGTGTGTTCATTTCATAAACCACATGGATCCACTAGTGTCATTGCATGTGTATTCTTTTCATAAACTACATGGATCCAATAGACGTCATTGGATGTGTGTTCTTTTGATAAACCACATGCATCCACTTATGTCATTACATGTGTTCTTTTCATAAACCACACTGATCCAAAAGATGTCATTGCATGTGTGTTAATTTCACAAACCACACTGATCCACTACTGTCATTGCATGTGTGTTCTTTTCATAAACCACAATGATCCACTAGATGTCATTGCATGTGTGTTCGTTTCATAAATCACATGGATCCACTAGATGTCATTAAATGTGTGTTCTGTTCATAAACCACAAGGGTCCACTATATGTCATTGCATGTGTGTTCTTTTCATAAACCACTAGGATCCACTAGATGTCAGTGCATGTCTGTTGTTTTCATAAACCGCATGGATCCACAGATGTCATTGCATGTGTGTTCTTTTCATAAACCACATGGATCCACTAGATGTCATTGCATGTTTGTTCTTTTCATAAACCACACTAATCCACTAGATGTCATTCCATTTGTGCTCTTTTCATAAACAACATCGATCCACTAGATGTCATTGCATGTGTGTTCTTTTCCTAAACCACATGGATCCACTAGTGTCATTGCATATGTGTTGTTTTCATAAACCATATGGATCCACTAGATGTCATTGCATGTCCTTTTTTTTCCAAAACCACATTGATCCACTATATGTCATTGCATGTGTGTTCTTTTCATAAACAACATGGATCCACTGGATGTCATTACATGTGTGTTCTTTTTATAAAACGCATTGAACCACTGATTTCATTGCATGTGTGTTATTTTCATAAACCACATGGATCCACTAGATGTCATTGCATGTGTGTTCTTTTCCTAAACCACATGGATCCACTAGTGTCATTGCATGTGTGTTGTTTTCATAAACCATATGGATCCACTAGATGTCATTGCATGTGCGTTCTTTTCCAAAACCACATTGATCCACTAGATGTCATTGCATGTGTGTTCTTTTCATAAACCACATGGATCCACTGGATGTCATTGCATGTGTGTTCTTTTTATAAACCACATTGAACCACTGATGTCATTGCATGTGTGTTCTTTTCATAAACCACAAGGATCCACTTGATGTCATTGCATGTGTGTTCTTTTCATAAACCACACAGATCCACTAGATGTAATTGCATTTGTGTTATTTTCATAAACCACACTGATACACTAGATGTCATTGTAGTGTGTCTTTTTCATAAACCACACTAATCCACTATATGGCATTGCATGTGTGTTCTTTTCATAAACCACACAGATCCACTAGATGTCATTGCATTTGTGTTATTTTCATAAACCACACTGATACACTAGATGTCGTTGTAGTGTGTCTTTTCCATTAACCACACTAATCCACTATATGGCATTGCATGTGTGTTCTTTTCATAAACCACACTGATCCACTAGAGTGATTGCATGTGTGTTCTTTTCATAAACCACATGGATCCACTAGATGTCATTGCATGTGTGTTCATTTCATAAACCACATGGATCCACTAGATGTCACTGCATGTGTGTTCTTTTCATAAACCACATGGATCCACTAGATGTCATTATATGTGTGTTGTTTTCCTAAAGCACATGGATCCACTAGTGTCATTGCATGTGTGTTGTTTTCATAAACCATATGGATCCACTAGATGTCATTGCATGTGCGTTCTTTTCCAAAACCACATTGATCCACTAGATGTCATTGCATGTGTGTTCTTTTCATAAACAACATGGATCCACTGGATGTCATTGCATGTGTGTTCTTTTTATAAAACGCATTGAACCACTGATTTCATTGCATGTGTGTTATTTTCATAAACCACATGGATCCACCAGATGTCATTGCATGTGTGTTCTTTTCCTAAACCACATGGATCCACTAGTGTCATTGCATGTGTGTTGTTTTCATAAACCATATGGATCCACTAGATATCATTGCATGTGCGTACTTTTCCAAAACCACATTGATCCACTAAATGTCATTGCATGTGTGTTCTTTTCATAAACCACACAGATCCACTAGATGTAATTGCATTTGTGTTATTTTCATAAACCACACTGATACACTAGATGTCATTGTAGTGTGTCTTTTTCATAAACCACACTAATCCACTATATGGCATTGCATGTGTGTTCTTTTCATAAACCACACAGATCCACTAGATGTCATTGCATTTGTGTTATTTTCATAAACCACACTGATACACTAGATGTCGTTGTAGTGTGTCTTTTCCATTAACCACACTAATCCACTATATGGCATTGCATGTGTGTTCTTTTCATAAACCACACTGATCCACTAGAGTGATTGCATGTGTGTTCTTTTCATAAACCACATGGATCCACTAGATGTCATTGCATGTGTGTTCATTTCATAAACCACATGGATCCACTAGATGTCACTGCATGTGTGTTCTTTTCATAAACCACATGGATCCACTAGATGTCATTATATGTGTGTTGTTTTCCTAAAGCACATGGATCCACTAGTGTCATTGCATGTGTGTTGTTTTCATAAACCATATGGATCCACTAGATGTCATTGCATGTGCGTTCTTTTCCAAAACCACATTGATCCACTAGATGTCATTGCATGTGTGTTCTTTTCATAAACAACATGGATCCACTGGATGTCATTGCATGTGTGTTCTTTTTATAAAACGCATTGAACCACTGATTTCATTGCATGTGTGTTATTTTCATAAACCACATGGATCCACCAGATGTCATTGCATGTGTGTTCTTTTCCTAAACCACATGGATCCACTAGTGTCATTGCATGTGTGTTGTTTTCATAAACCATATGGATCCACTAGATATCATTGCATGTGCGTACTTTTCCAAAACCACATTGATCCACTAAATGTCATTGCATGTGTGTTCTTTTCATAAACCACAGGGATCCTCTAGATGTCATTGCATGTGTGTTCTTTTTATAAACCACATTGAACCACTTATGTCATTGCATGTGTGTTCTTTTCATAAACCACATGGATCCACTAGATGTCATTGCATGTGTGTTCTTTTCATAAACCACACAGATCCACTAGATGTCATTGCATTTGTGTTATTTTCATAAACCACACTGATACACTAGATGTCGTTGTATTGTGTCTTTTCCATTAACCACACTAATCCACTATATGGCATTGCATGTGTGTTCTTTTCATAAACCACACTGATCCACAAGAGTGATTGCATGCGTGTTCTTTTCATAAACCACATGGATCCACTAGATGTCATTGCATGTGTGTTCATTTCATAAACCACATGGATCCACTAGATGTCACTTCATGTGTGTTCTTTTCATAAACCACATGGATCCACTAGATGTCATTGTATGTGTGTTCTTTTCATAAAGCAGACTGATCCACTAGATGTCATTGCATGTGTGTTCTTTTCATAAAGCACACGGATCCACTAGATGTCATTGCATGTGTGTTCATTCATAAACCACATGGATCCACTAGTGTCATTCCATGTGTGTTCTTTTCATAAAGCACACTGATCCACTAGATATCATTGCAAGTGTGTTCTTTTCATAAACCACATGGATCCACTAGATGTCATTGCATGTGTATTCATTTCATAAACCACATGGATCCATTAGATGTCATTGCATGTGTGTTCTTTTCATAAACCACATGGATCCACTAGATGTCATCGTATGTGTGTACTTTTCATAAACCACACTGATCCGAAAGATGTCATTCCATGTGTGTTCCTTTCATAAACCACATGGATCCACTAGATGTCATTGCATGTGTGTTCCTTTCATAAACCACATGGACCCACTAGATGCCATTGCATGTGTGTTCTTTTCATAAACCTCACTGATCAACTCGATGTCATTGCATGTGTGTTATTTTGATAAACCACACTGATCCACTAGATGTCATTGCATGTGTGTTCTTTTCATAAACCACATGGATCTACTAGATGTCATTGCATGTTTGTTCTTTTCATAAACCACATGGATCTACTAGAAGTCATTGCATGTGTGTTCATTTCATAAACCACATGGATCCACTAGTGTCATTGCATGTGTATTCTTTTCATAAACTACATGGATCCAATAGACGTCATTGGATGTGTGTTCTTTTGATAAACCACATGCATCCACTTATGTCATTACATGTGTGTTCTTTTCATAAACCACACTGATCCAAAAGATGTCATTGCATGTGTGTTAATTTCACAAACCACACTGATCCACTACTGTCATTGCATGTGTGTTCTTTTCATAAACCACAATGATCCACTAGATGTCATTGCATGTGTGTTCGTTTCATAAATCACATGGATCCACTAGATGTCATTAAATGTGTGTTCTGTTCATAAACCACAAGGGTCCACTATATGTCATTGCATGTGTGTTCTTTTCATAAACCACAAGGATCCACTAGATGTCAGTGCATGTCTGTTGTTTTCATAAACCGCATGGATCCACAGATGTCATTGCATGTGTGTTCTTTTCATAAACCACATGGATCCACTAGATGTCATTGCATGTTTGTTCTTTTCATAAACCACACTAATCCACTAGATGTCATTCCATTTGTGCTCTTTTCATAAACAACATCGATCCACTAGATGTCATTGCATGTGTGTTCTTTTCCTAAACCACATGGATCCACTAGTGTCATTGCATATGTGTTGTTTTCATAAACCATATGGATCCACTAGATGTCATTGCATGTCCTTTTTTTTCCAAAACCACATTGATCCACTATATGTCATTGCATGTGTGTTCTTTTCATAAACAACATGGATCCACTGGATGTCATTACATGTGTGTTCTTTTTATAAAACGCATTGAACCACTGATTTCATTGCATGTGTGTTATTTTCATAAACCACATGGATTCACTAGATGTCATTGCATGTGTGTTCTTTTCCTAAACCACATGGATCCACTAGTGTCATTGCATGTGTGTTGTTTTCATAAACCATATGGATCCACTAGATGTCATTGCATGTGCGTTCTTTTCCAAAACCACATTGATCCACTAGATGTCATTGCATGTGTGTTCTTTTCATAAACCACATGGATCCACTGGATGTCATTGCATGTGTGTTCTTTTTATAAACCACATTGAACCACTGATGTCATTGCATGTGTGTTCTTTTCATAAACCACAAGGATCCACTTGATGTCATTGCATGTGTGTTCTTTTCATAAACCACACAGATCCACTAGATGTAATTGCATTTGTGTTATTTTCATAAACCACACTGATACACTAGATGTCATTGTAGTGTGTCTTTTTCATAAACCACACTAATCCACTATATGGCATTGCATGTGTGTTCTTTTCATAAACCACACAGATCCACTAGATGTCATTGCATTTGTGTTATTTTCATAAACCACACTGATACACTAGATGTCGTTGTAGTGTGTCTTTTCCATTAACCACACTAATCCACTATATGGCATTGCATGTGTGTTCTTTTCATAAACCACACTGATCCACTAGAGTGATTGCATGTGTGTTCTTTTCATAAACCACATGGATCCACTAGATGTCATTGCATGTGTGTTCATTTCAAAAACCACATGGATCCACTAGATGTCACTGCATGTGTGTTCTTTTCATAAACCACATGGATCCACTAGATGTCATTATATGTGGGTTGTTTTCCTAAAGCACATGGATCCACTAGTGTCATTGCATGTGTGTTGTTTTCATAAACCATATGGATCCACTAGATGTCATTGCATGTGCGTTCTTTTCCAAAACCACATTGATCCACTAGATGTCATTGCATGTGTGTTCTTTTCATAAACCACATGGATCCACTGGATGTCATTGCATGTGTGTTCTTTTTATAAACCACATTGAACCACTGATGTCAATGCATGTGTGTTCTTTTTATAAACCACATGGATCCACTTGATGTCATTGCATGTGTGTTCTTTTCATAAACCACACAGATCCACTAGATGTAATTGCATTTGTGTTATTTTCATAAACCACACTGATACACTAGATGTCATTGTAGTGTGTCTTTTTCATAAACCACACTAATCCACTATATGGCATTGCATGTGTGTTCTTTTCATAAACCACACAGATCCACTAGATGTCATTGCATTTGTGTTATTTTCATAAACCACACTGATACACTAGATGTCGTTGTAGTGTGTCTTTTCCATTAACCACACTAATCCACTATATGGCATTGCATGTGTGTTCTTTTCATAAACCACACTGATCCACTAGAGTGATTGCATGTGTGTTCTTTTCATAAACCACATGGATCCACTAGATGTCATTGCATGTGTGTTCATTTCATAAACCACATGGATCCACTAGATGTCACTGCATGTGTGTTCTTTTCATAAACCACATGGATCCACTAGATGTCATTGTATGTGTGTTCTTTTCATAAAGCAGACTGATCCACTAGATGTCATTGCATTTGTGTTATTTTCATAAACGACACTGATACACTAGATGTCATTGTAGTGTGTCTTTTTCATAAACCATACTAATCCACTAGATGTCATTGCATGTGTTTTCTTTTCCAAAACCACATGCATCCACTAGATGTCATTCCATGTGTGTTCTTTTCATAAACCACATGGATCCACTAGGTGTCATTGCATGTGTGTTCTTTTCATAAACCACATTGAACCACTGATGTCATTGCATGTGTGTTATTTTCATAAACCAGATGGATCCACTAGATGTCATTGCATGTGTGTTCTTTTCATAAACCACACAGATCCACTAGATGTCATTGTATTTGTGTAATTTTCAGAAACCACACTGATACACTAGATGTCATTGTAGTGTGTCTTTTTCATAAACCACACTAATCCACTATATGGCATTGCATGTGTGTTCTTTTCATAAACCACATGGATCCACTAGATGTCATTGCATGTGTGTTCTTTTCATAAACCACAATGATCCACTAGATGTCATTGCATGTGTGTTCGTTTCCTAAATCACATGGATCCACTAGATGTCATTAAATGTGTGTTCTTTTCATAAACCACAAGCGTCCACTATATGTCATTGCATGTGTGTTCTTTTCATAAACCACATGGATCCACTAGATGTCAGTGCATGTCTGTTGTTTTCATAAACCGCATGGATCCACTGATGTCATTACATGTGTGTTCTTTTCATAAACAACATGGATCCACTGGATGTCATTGCATGTGTGTTCTTTTTATAAAACACATTGAACCACTGATGTCATTGCATGTGTGTTATTTTCATAAACCACAGGGATCCACTAGATGTCATTGCATGTGTGTTCTTTTCATAAACCACATGGATCCACTATATGTCATTGCATGTGTGTTCATTTCATAAACCACATGGATCCACTAGATGTCATTGCATGTGTGTTCCTTTCATAAACCACATGGACCCACTAGATGCCATTGCATGTGTGTTCTTTTCATAAACCTCACTGATCAACTCGATGTCATTGCATGTGTGTTATTTTGATAAACCACACTGATCCACTAGATGTCATTGCATGTGTGTTCTTTTCATAAACCACATGGATCTACTAGATGTCATTGCATGTTTGTTCTTTTCATAAACCACATGGATCTACTAGAAGTCATTGCATGTGTGTTCATTTCATAAACCACATGGATCCACTAGTGTCATTGCATGTGTATTCTTTTCATAAACTACATGGATCCAATAGACGTCATTGGATGTGTGTTCTTTTGATAAACCACATGCATCCACTTATGTCATTACATGTGTGTTCTTTTCATAAACCACACTGATCCAAAAGATGTCATTGCTTGTGTGTTAATTTCACAAACCACACTGATCCACTACTGTCATTGCATGTGTGTTCTTTCCATAAACCACAATGATCCACTAGATGTCATTGCATGTGTGTTCGTTTCATAAATCACATGGATCCACTAGATGTCATTAAATGTGTGTTCTGTTCATAAACCACAAGGGTCCACTATATGTCATTGCATGTGTGTTCTTTTCATAAACCACAAGGATCCACTAGATGTCAGTGCATGTCTGTTGTTTTCATAAACCATGGATCCAGATGTCATTGCATGTGTGTTCTTTTCATAAACCACATGGATCCACTAGATGTCATTGCATGTTTGTTCTTTTCATAAACCACACTAATCCACTAGATGTCATTGCATTTGTGCTCTTTTCATAAACAACATCGATCCACTAGATGTCATTGCATGTGTGTTCTTTTCCTAAACCACATGGAGCCACTAGTGTCATTGCATATGTGTTGTTTTCATAAACCATATGGATCCACTAGATGTCATTGCATGTCCTTTTTTTTCCATAACCACATTGATCCACTATATGTCATTGCATGTGTGTTCTTTTCATAAACAACATGGATCCACTGGATGTCATTACATGTGTGTTCTTTTTATAAAACGCATTGAACCACTGATTTCATTGCATGTGTGTTATTTTCATAAACCACATGGATCCACTAGATGTCATTGCATGTGTGTTCTTTTCCTAAACCACATGGATCCACTAGTGTCATTGCATGTGTGTTGTTTTCATAAACCATATGGATCCACTAGATGTCATTGCATGTGCGTTCTTTTCCAAAACCACATTGATCCACTAGATGTCATTGCATGTGTGTTCTTTTCATAAACCACATGGATCCACTGGATGTCATTGCATGTGTGTTCTTTTTATAAACCACATTGAACCACTGATGTCATTGCATGTGTGTTCTTTTCATAAACCACATGGATCCACTTGATGTCATTGCATGTGTGTTCTTTTCATAAACCACACAGATCCACTAGATGTAATTGCATTTGTGTTATTTTCATAAACCACACTGATACACTAGATGTCATTGTAGTGTGTCTTTTTCATAAACCACACTAATCCACTATATGGCATTGCATGTGTGTTCTTTTCATAAACCACACAGATCCACTAGATGTCATTGCATTTGTGTTATTTTCATAAACCACACTGATACACTAGATGTCGTTGTAGTGTGTCTTTTCCATTAACCACACTAATCCACTATATGGCATTGCATGTGTGTTCTTTTCATAAACCACACTGATCCACTAGAGTGATTGCATGTGTGTTCTTTTCATAAACCACATGGATCCACTAGATGTCATTGCATGTGTGTTCATTTCATAAACCACATGGATCCACTAGATGTCACTGCATGTGTGTTCTTTTCATAAACCACATGGATCCACTAGATGTCATTGTATGTGTGTTGTTTTCCTAAACCACATGGATCCACTAGTGTCATTGCATGTGTGTTGTTTTCATAAACCATATGGATCCACTAGATGTCATTGCATGTGCGTTCTTTTCCAAAACCACATTGATCCACTAGATGTCATTGCATGTGTGTTCTTTTCATAAACCACATGGATCCACTGGATGTCATTGCATGTGTGTTCTTTTTATAAACCACATTGAACCACTGATGTCATTGCATGTGTGTTCTTTTCATAAACCACATGGATCCACTTGATGTCATTGCATGTGTGTTCTTTTCATAAACCACACAGATCCACTAGATGTCATTGCATTTGTGTTATTTTCATAAACCACACTGATACAATAGATGTCATTGTAGTGTGTCTTTTTCATAAACCACACTAATCCACTATATGGCATTGCATGTGTGTTATTTTCATAAAGCACACAAATCCACTAGTGTGATTGCATGTGTGTTCTTTTCATAAACCACACTGATACACTAGATGTCGTTGTAGTGTGTCTTTTCCATTAACCACACTAATCCACTATATGGCATTGCATGTGTGTTCTTTTCATAAACCACACTGATCCACTAGAGTGATTGCATGTGTGTTCTTTTCATAAACCACATGGATCCACTAGATGTCATTGCATGTGTGTTCATTTCATAAACCACATGGATCCACTAGATGTCATTGCATGTGTGTTCTTTTCATAAACCACATGGATCCACTAGATGTCATTGTATGTGTGTTCTTTTCATAAAGCAGACTGATCCACTAGATGTCATTGCATTTGTGTTATTTTCATAAACGACACTGATACACTAGATGTCATTGTAGTGTGTCTTTTTCATAAACCATACTAATCCACTAGATGTCATTGCATGTGTTTTCTTTTCCAAAACCACATGCATCCACTAGATGTCATTGCATGTGTGTTCTTTTCATAAACCACAGTGATCCACTTATGTCATTACATGTGTGTTCTTTTCATAAACCACAATGATCCGAAAGATGTCATTGCATGTGTGTTCATTTCATAAACCACACTGATCCACCGGTGTCATTGCATGTGTGTTCTTTTCCTAGACCATAATGATCGACTAGATGCCATTCCATGTGTGTTCGTTTCATAAATCACATGGATCCACTAGATGTCATAAAATGTGTGTTCTTTTCGTAAACCACATGGGTCCATTATATATTATTGCAAGTGTGTTCTTTTCATAAACCACATGGATCCACTAGATGTCAGTGCATGTGTGTTCTTTTCATGAACCACATGGATCCACTGTTGTCATTCCATGTGTGTTGTTTTCATAAACCACATGGACCCACTAGATGTCATTGCATGTATGTTCTTTTCATAAACCACATGGATCCACTATATGTCATTGCATGTGTTTTCTTTTCATAAACCACATGGATCCACTAGATGTTAGTGCACGTGTGTTCTTTTTATAAACCACATGGATCCACTGATATCATTGCATGTGTGTTATATTCATAACCACATGGATCCACCAGATGTAGTTGCATGTTTGTTATTTTCACAAACCATACTGATCCATTAGATGTCATTGCATGTGTGTTATTTTCATAAACCACACTGATCCACTAGATGTTATTGCATGTGTGTTCTTTTCCTAAACCACATGTATCCACTAGTGTCATTGTATGTGTGTTCTTTGCATAAACCACAAGGATCCACTGGATGTCATTGCATGTGTTCTTTTCCAAAACCACATGAATACACTAGATGTTATGCATGTGTGTTCTTTACATAAACCACATGGATCCACTAGATGTCATTGCATGTGTGTTCCTTTCATAAACCACATGGATCCACTAGATGTCATTGAATGTGTGTTCTTTTCATAAACCACACTGATCAACTCGATGTCATTGCATGTGTGTTCTTTTCATAAACTACACTGATCCACTAGATGTCATTGCATGCGTGTTCATTTCATAAACCGCACTGATCCACTAGATTTCATTGCATGTGTGTTCACTAGTGTCATTGCATGTGTGTTCTTTTCATAAACCACATGGATGCACTAGATGTCATTGCATGTGTTTTCATTTCATAAACCACATGGATCCACTAGTGTCATTGCATGTGTATTCTTTTCATAAACCACATGGAACCAATAGATGTCATTGCATGTCTGTTCTTTTCATAAACCACACCGATCCACTTATGTCATTACAGGTGTGTTCTTTTCATAATCCACACTGATCCGAAAGATGTCATTGCATGTGTGTTCATTTCATAAACCACACTGATCCACTGGTGTCATTGCATGTGTGTTGTTTTCCTAGACCACAATGATCCACTAGATGTAATTGCAGGTGTGTTCGTTTCATAAATCACATGAATCCACTAGATGTCATTAAATGTGTGTTCTTTTCATAAATCACATGGGTCCACTATATGTCATTGCAAGTGTGTTCTTTTCAAAAACCACATGGATCCACTAGATGTCAGTGGATGTGTAACACCCTCGCCTGATAATGCTGAGTTCCTATGTATAGTGCCAATCCCTGGATCGGTTCACTGGCACACACAGTATAGATGAATACGAAAGAATATAACAGTGCATCATTATTACATCAAAAGATCCAGAATCTGCAATTATTACATAATGCATAGCTCAAAGGCTAGCTCAAATAACAAAGTAGCATACGGAAGCATAAACAGGTAGTAGGCTCCATCTTCAATTATGCCACAGGCGAACAACTGTTGAGTGGAGTACCGCGACCTATTCGATCACTCAGAAACGGTATAACCTGCAACATGAAACGTAGCAGCCCCGAAGGGTCAATACATGGAATGTATGGAAAGTAGCGCTAAGGTAAATGAGATAATGCACCTAGCATCTACATGCTTATTTGGCTAGTGGAGCTTTGGCTAGCTTGCACTTTTCAAACACATTTATCCTACTTTTGTAAACCATTTGATTCACAACAACCCATTAAGTTCACCCATCAAGTTTTAGTAATTAGGAAATAAGTATGAGCGAGAATATGTCCGTAACCGGGGACACGGATAAGTACTTAGTTTTACACCGTGCAGGGGTTTGTACACTTTACCCATGTGACCTGGCCAACCCAGCTCGTACCACCACACTCATATTGTGTGATGATAGGGAGAAGTCCAAGATGGAACCTTTCGGGAAGTAGATCACCAAACCCCATTGTGCACCGGTTCCAGCCTATCATTCACTACATCTCTGGCTACGCTGGGTTCGGATCACCACGACCTACTTAGTCCAACCAGCCACCCATTCTTACTGGCACATGGTTGCACACGTAAGCTACCATAACAAAGAGAACCAAACCTTCTCAGTACCCTGGGCGGCATTCCCCACCATTATCCACACTCCGTTGACCATCCAACCGCTCTGCCCAGGTAGTTCATTAACATTATGTTGTTTTAATTTGAACAAACACATACTTCACCAAAATGTGATCCCCTTCCCCCGTCTTCACAGCAGGTCTAAGCACATCTACTGAACGGCTCAACTACAAGGAATTCCTACCACAATATATCGGATATAACATAGCATAGTAATTACTACACGATAACTATAGAAATACACTACACATGCATAAGGGAAAATAGTAGGACAAGGTATGAACAAAATTAGCATCTACTTGCCTTGATAGTTGTTGGATTTGTTCAGACACTCATTGTAATCACAGACGATGCACTCCTCGCAATCTATCGATCAAATAATTGCAATACATAAAGAACCGTACATAATCATAAACAAATGCACAAATGCATGCATGGCAATTTCATAAAAGTTTCAGTAGTGTATTTAGGTTCTCTTATCATTATACTACAGATGACATGCATGGAAAACTTTTTAATGCATCAAAACCATTTATTGTATTAATTAGATCCATTTAATAGGTTTTATGCAATTTAATTAAACCTTTGTCGTAAACAGTGTGACAAATTCTTGGTAAAATACCCCTAGATAGATATGTTGATTTAGAGTCAGGAGAAAAAGGATTAAAATACTACAAAATGTCAGGAGCAAAAGGTCAAAATAGTTTACAGATCATTTTATAGAATTAAAATACTACAAAATGCCTCTTAATGTGTGAAACAATATCTGTACTATCAACTTATAAATTTATACCAGAATCATGTTCTATACAATTTTGTGAATCCATGGGTATATCATTTGTATTTTTCAGAGTTGTATTTTATTTTCTGTGAATTAATTGCTCCAAAAAGGGTATTAAACCATTTAAATAATCACGACAAATACTTATTGTAAATGTCTGATACAATTACATATTAATATTCTACACAGAAATGTGAATCCAACGGTATATTATTTGCTATTTTTGGAGCTATAGATATTTTTCTAAGAAATTTACAAGCTTAAAACAATTTCTGCAAATTTTATAATTGATTTTCCAAGTTACACAGTCAGCCGACAACGTAAGCCACGCGGCGTGAAGTGGTTGGCCGGGCAGGCTGACTAGGCGCTGACACAGGCGCGCTGACGAGGACAGCCAAGTGGCGGCACGTCATTGGTCATTACCTCTTCGGCCTCTAGGTCTAATCTCGACCGTCCACGCGGAATCCGACGGTAGCGAGCGCGACCTTCTCCGGCTCACCTTCTGACGACGACGACCGATGGCGGCGGCTTGGTGACGACGGCGTGGCGGTGCTCCGGCAGTCTCCGGCGAGGGAGAGGTGGTCGACGAGATGCGCTTGACCTCTTAAAGCGCCTTGGTGGCTTCATCGGGCTGCCTCGCATCCTCGTGCGGCAATGGCGGGCGGCTGGAGGCGTGCGGCGTCGGTGGTACTCCGGCGAGCAATCGGAGAGGATCCGGGGATCTGCGCAAGGGGAAACATGGGTGAGGCGAAGCGGTGGAACACGAGGAAGAGTAATAGAAGGAAGGGATGGGTCAGGGATGACGGTATCGACGACGGCCTGGAGCTCCGGCGGCGGCGGAATCGGCAATCTCCAGTGGCGGCTAAGGTTCGACGATTTTGGAAAAAAAATAATACGAGGGGCGGTGCAGGGGATTTCATAGGGCATATGGCGGCAAGAGAGGGCAGAAATATCGACCGATTCGTTGAGAATCTGGAGGAAATCGGAACCGGGTCGGGGGCGTGTTCGTGCGGGTCTCCAGCACCGGAGGTTGGGGATGACCCTGATGGGTCCCTAGCGTCAGCGGGTGCGGGAGAGGATGCAGGCTGGCTGCTTGCTGGGCCGCAGGTTGCTGCACTGCGTGCTGCGAGGGGTGGGCAGTGAGCGGCGGATAGCGTCTAGGCTAGGTGGTTTGGTGGGCTGGGTCGGTCCGGTTAGCTAGGGTTTCGTTTTTTTTTTTTTTCTTTTTCCTGTTTCTTATTTCTTTTATAACTTTTGCATATTAAATCCAAATGGATTGATTTTTGTTTCTGAATTTTTCTAAAATTCTGTAGATCAATAGAGGAACATAATTTTATCCTTTTCACTAGTTCCAATTAGTGGATTTATAAATCCTTGTATAATTCCTCATGGGAACAAAAGGGCATTTTCAAAAAGGGGTTTTCATAAATGGTTTTGAAATTGAAATTTTTGCAGGATGCTTTATGCAATGCATATATGCATGTCATATCAATCACCGAAATACAAATCATTTTATGCCCTTTTTCCAAATAGGGTAATTAGGCATTATCAAAAGGATATAGGATTTTATGCAATTGGCCTTATATGGCTATACTATGCAATATTTCTAAATAGTTTATTATGGTTTATCTTTAGTCACTCAATCAAGACACATGCCACAATTCCAAAACAACAAGTTTAGTCATATAACATAAAGCAGCACATTTTTAACATCCAATGAAAATGAAGATGTCATGTTATCTTCTCTCTTTTCAAGGAAGTGGTGAAAAGCATATGGAATGGTATCAGAAATTGAAGTAGAGACTTCAAGAGTCAAATAAGAAAATCAGAATATCACTCCACCATAATTTGGGAAGGTCATTTTATTCCCTCTCTTTACTCATCTAAGCATGGTTGGATATTTAAAGAATCAAATGGTTGAAAAGAAAACGAAAACAAGTTTGATAGTCATGTTAATCCAATCTCATGCAAGTTTCTGAATTCAAGGAAGGAAAATCAAATCAGAAAGTTTCTTTGTTTGAGAAATTTCAGCAAAGTCAAACAATTCAACCAAATTACTTTATTAACTTTACATTCCAAAATTAGGAGAATTTTGGGATGTGACAAACTACCACCCTTAAAAGGAATCTCGCCCCAAGAGTCGAGAAAGCTAGAAAGAAAGCAAGGTTCACTGCACCAGGGTGCTACTACCCTTAAAAGGAAATTGACTAGGTCACTTCTTGAGGATTCATCCTTTAGACATTTATTGGCATGATGTCTATTGCACATTCTGTTCTTCAGAATTTGCATATTCTAGGCAAACACTACTTGAACTAGCAAAACTCTCATGGTGGTCAACTAGGGAACATTTGCTTCATGCTTCCCTTTAAATACTATTGAAGGTTTATCCTTACCGTACATTCCTACGGTTAGCAACGAATGCTTTTGTAATGGTGGAAGATCATACCATTCTAAGGTTTAGGCTCAATGTCGGCTCTCTGCTAAGGTTGAAAAGGCACTCAAGATTCGCAAAGCCAACAATACAAGAGCGAATAATAAGAGTATTCGGTATGGGGGCCAATCCATCCCGCACCCAAACTATTACTTTGCATGTGGATAGGCGAATCACATTTTTCTATCACTCGGGCATCCTCACTTTCCTTGTTGAAGTTTCCATGGGGAAGAACCAATGATCGATGTAGACTCCCATGTACTCAATCAATAAAGCTAGTACAAAAAGGTAAACTATCAATACTTCAACATCTTTGGGTTGCGTAAATCTACTACATAACATCACTTGCAACACTTCATACTTCCATATCCTTTTGTTGCATTAGACAAACTATTCACACTCTTTGGGGCATCATCTTCCAAATATTTACACTAACTCATTCTCCCTATATTAAACACATCGTTTTATCTCCAAGGGTTTAAGATAGAGAAGAATAGATTCTAGAGAAAAGAACTACTAATAAAACAGTTCTACCCGTGCAAACAAGCTCATTGTCCAACAATCATACAAACATTCAACGATAAGCAATCAACACACAAGCAAACAATCATAACAAGCAACACTCAAGCCAAAAAAAAAATTTTTATGTTCCATAAGTTTTTTTTTACTGGCATACCATCCACAAAATAGTTTTCATTTGATTAAAATTCGTTTGGGGGTGAACCTACAATCATAGAAGCAATGGACAGAATCTGTCCTGAAACTACAGCAGTGTTCACGATTTTTTCTGGGCACCTTAAACTCATCAGAAATTTTAGCCCATTTTTTTTCAGGTGCTACAGGTAATTACCCTTCAGATCCTAAAATATGAGAACAATCCGAGTTACCATTAAGGAATTAAAAATCGCGCAGTACAACTGGTCAGGCAGAAAACTGCAGCAGTAATACCACGAATTTTTAATCAAAACCTTCATTAATTCATTATAAAAACTATCAAAAATATTGTGAAACTTTGGGGTATCAAATATCACAACCTAAACATAATAAAACCACTATCACACAAGTTCTTGCGACAATCGATTGCTAAATCTAAACAAATCCTATCAATACTACATGGTGGACATCATCTAACTATTCTTGGATCTCGCACTTCTTCGCACGAGTGCTCATATATAATTTTTGAACAAGATGAGATTATAAAAGAAGGATAAAGGATTACAGGAATATAATAAATACAAAGTTTTCAGTTCATCCTACAAAGAGTCTTCCTTCTATGTTTTAGAAGAGGAGAGTATGAGAATTGAATAGGTAAAAGATACTAGAAAAAATTGTAAGATGAGAATAGTGTTGGAGATATGCCCAAGAGGCAATAATAAAAGAGGTTATTATTATATCTTTGTGTTTATGATGAATGTTTACATCCCATGCTATAATTGTATTATTAGGAAACACTAATACTTGTGTATTTTGTAAACATAAAAGAGTCCCTAGTAAGCCTCTTGTTAAACTAGCTTGTTGATTAACTGATGATCATGGTTTCCTAATCATGGACATTGGATGTGATTAGTAACAAGGTTATATCATTACGAGAATGATGTGATGGACACACACCCATAGTAAGCGTAGCATAAGATCAAGTCATTAAGTTCGTATTGCTGTAAGCTTTGAAATACATAGTAACCTAATCCTTCGACCATGAGGTTATGTTAATCACCATCACCGGATGGGTACTTTGATGACATCAAACGCCGCTTCATAACTGGGCGGTTATAAAGGTGTCATTGGGTATTCTGAATGTATGTGTTGAAGCGCATAGACGAAGATTGGGATTTGTCCATCCATATGACGGATAGATATACTCTGGGCCCTCTCGGTGGAATGTCATCTAGATAGCTTGCAAGCATGTGACTAGGTCACAAGGGATGACATAACATGGAACGAATAAAGAGTACTTATCAGTAACGAGGAAGAACTAGGTATGAAGATACTAACGATCAAACCTCGGATAAGTAGAATGTCGCGAGACAAAGGGAATTGGTTTCGTATGTTAATTGGTTCAATCAATCACGAAGTAATCGTTGAGTATGTGGGAGCCGTTATGGATCTCTAGATCCCGCTGATGGTTATTGATGGGAGAGGTGTCTTCATCATGTCTGCATATTCACGAACCATAGGGTGACACACTTAAGGTTCGAGGTTGTTTGAAGTAGATATGGAATTTGCGTTGGAGACCGAATGTTGTTTGGAGTCTCGGAATGGATCCGGGACATCACAAGGAGATCCGGAAAGGTCTGGAGAATGAGATTCATATATTGGGAATCATTTTCTAAGTTAGGAAATGTTCTGGAGTGTTTGTATGGAGATTCTAGAAGGTTTCGGAATGTTCTGGAAGGTTCTAGAGGATTTCTTGGAGTTTGCTTGAAAACCAAGAAAGGGATCAAAGAAACCAAGTGGGGCAAGACACGGATTCGTGGGGGAGGAGGATTCTCCCCAACCCCGACCCAAGGAGGAGGGAGTCCTACTAGGACTCCCCCTCCCCAGGCGCGCCTCCCTCCTTTAAATAGAAGGGAGGGGGCGCCCCCTCTTGCACCTTGTCTCATAACTCCCAATCTCAGCCGCCTCTCTCCTCCACGATTCTTCTGCACAGGCATAGGCGAAGCCCTGCAGATTTCTCATCTCCACCACCACCACCACGCCGTCGTGCTGCTGGGATTCCGTGGAGAAGATCTACTACCTCCGCTGCTCGCTGGAACGGGGAGAGGAAGGTCTGCTTCGACTCCGCATGTGTGTCCGTCTGCGGAAGCGCTGCCGGAACGTGGCGCCAGAAGGATAGTCCACACGATCTTGAGATCGGCAAGTGATCCACTACATCATCCACAAGATCTAATCTCGTTAACGCTTTTGGTTCTATGAGGGTTAGTACCGATCTATCTCGTTGCTCATGTCTATTAGATTAGATCTTGGCTTTTATCTAGATTAGATCTGGGTTTTGTTCGTTCTTGCGGTAGAAATTTTTTGTTTTCCATGCTACGAACCCATCAAATAGATAGGATGAAATAGGGTTTATATTCATATGGTTTTCTATTCCATCCCTAGGTCACGATCCTACAGTCAACACAATGCTCTGATACCATTCTGTAACACCCTCGCCTGATAAGGCTGAGTTCCTGTGTATAGTGCCAATCCCTGGATCGGTTCACTGGCAGACACAGTACATATGAATAACAAAGAACATAACAGTGCATCACTATTACATCGAATGATCCAGAATCTGCAATTATTACATAATGCATAGCTCAAAGGCTAGCTCAAATAACAAAGTAGCATACGGAAGCATAAACAGATAGTAGGCTCCATCTTCAATTGTGCCACAGGCGAACAACTGTTGAGTGGAGTACCGCGACCTATTCGATCGCTCAGAAATGGTATAACCTGCAACATGAAACATAGCAGCCCCGAAGGGTCAATACATGGAATGTATGGAAAGTAGCTCTAAGGTAAAAGAGATAATGCACCTAACATCTACATGCTTATTTGGCAAGTGGAGCTTTGGCTAGCTTGCACTTTTCAAACACATTTATCCTACTTTCGTAAACCATTTGATTCACAGCAACCCATTAAGTTCACCCATCAAGGTTTAGTAATTAGGAAATAAGGATGAGCGAGAATATGTCATAGTCCCAAGATCAAGTAACTCAATTGTCCGTAACCGGGGACACGGCTAAGTACTTAGTTTTACACCCTGCAGGGGTTTGTACACTTTACCCATGTGACCTGGCCAACCCAGCTCGTACCACCACACTCATATTGTGTGATGATAGGGAGAAGTCCAAGATGGAACCTTTCGGGAAGTAGATCACCAAACCCCACTGCGTACCGGTCCCAACTTATCATTCACTACATCTCTGGCTACGCTGGGTTCAGATCACCACGACCTACTAAGTCCAACCAGCCACCCATTCTTACTGGCACATGGTTGCACACGTAAGCTACCATAACAAAGAGAACCAATCCTTCTCAGGACCCTGGGCGGCATTCCCCACCATTATCCACACTCCGTTGACCATCCAACCGCTCCGCCTAGGTAGTTCATTAACATTATGTTGTTTTAATTTGAACAAACACATACTTCACCAAAATGTGATCCCCTTCCCCCATCTTCACAGCAGGTCTAAGCACATCTACTAAACGGCTCAACTACAAGGAATTCCTTCCACAATGTATAGGATATATCATAGCATAGTAATTCCTACACGATAACTACAGAAATACACTACACATGCATAAGGGAAAATAGTAGGACAAGGTATGAACAAAATTAGCATCTATTTGCCTTGATAGTTGTTGGATTTGTTCAGACACTCATTGTAATCACAGACGATGCACTCCTCGCAATCTATCGATCAAACAATTGCAATACATAAAGAACCATACACAATCATAAACAAATGCATGCATGACAATTTAATAAAAGTTACAGTAGTGTATTTAGGTTCTCTTATCATTATACTACAGATGACATGCATGGAAAACTTTTTAATGCATCAAAACCATTTATTGTATTAATTAGATCCATTTAATAGGTTTTATGCAATTTAATTAAACCTTTGTTGTAAACAGTGTGTTAAATTCTTGGTAAAATACTCCTGGATAGATATGTTGATTTAGAGTCAGGAGCAAAAGGATTCGGGTCAAAATAGTTTACAGATCATTTTGTAGAACTAAAATACTACAAAATGCCTTTTAATGTGTGAAACAATATCTGTATTGTCAACTTATAAATTTATTCCAGAATCATGTTATATACAATTTTGTGAATCCAGGGGTATATCATTTGTATTTTTCAGAGTTGTATTTTATTTTCTGTTAATTAATTGCTCCAAAAAGGTTATTAAACTATTTAAATAATCACGACAAATAATTATTGTAAATGTCTGATGCAATTACATATTAATATTCTACACAAAAATGTGAATCCAACGGTATATTATTTGCTTTTTTTGGTGCTATAGATACTTTTCTACGAATTTTACAAGCTTAAAACAATTTCTGCAAAATTTATAATTGATTTTCCAAGTTACATAGTCAGTCGACAACGTAAGCCACGCGACGTGAAGTGGTTGGCCGGGCAGGCTGACTAGGCGCTGACGCAGGCGCTCTGACGGGGACGGCCAAGTGGCGGCACGTCATTGGTCATTACCTCTTCGGCCTCTGGGTCTAATCTCGACCGTCCACGCGGAATCCGACGGCGGCGAGCACGACCTTCTCCGGCGGCGAGCACACCTTCTAACGACGATGACCGGCGGCAGCGGCTTGGTGACAGCGGCGTGGCGGTGCTCCGGCGGTCTCCGACAAGGGAGAGGTGGTCGACGAGATGCGCGTGACCTCTTAAAGTGCCTTGGTGGCTTCGTCGGGCTACCTCGCTTCCTCATGCGGCAATGGCGGGCGGCTGGAGGCGTGCGGCGTCGGTGGTACTCCGGCGAGCAATCGGAGAGGATCCGGGGATCTGCGCAAGGGGAAAGATGGGTGAGGCGAAGCGGTGGAACATGAGGAAGAGTAATAGAAGGAAGGGATGGGTCAGGGACGACGGTATCAACGACGGCCTGGAGCTCCGGCGGCGGCGGAATCGGCAATCTCTAGTGGCGGCTAAGGTTCGATGATTTTGGAAAAAAAATACGAGGGGCGATGCGGGGGACTTCATAGGGCGTATAGCGGCAAGAGAGGGCAGAAATATCGACCAGTTCATTGAGAATCTGGAGGAAATCGGAACCGGGTCGGGGTCGTGTTTGTGCGGGTCTCCAGCACCGGAGGTTGGGGATGACCCTGGTGGGTCCCTAGTGTCAGCGGGTGCGGGAGAGGACGCGGGCTGGCTGGGCTGCTGGGCCGCAGGTTGCTGTGCTGCGTGCTGCGCGGGGTGGGCAGTGAGCGGCGGATAGCGGCTAGGATAGGTGGTTGGGTGGGCTGGGTCGGTCCGGTTAGCTAGGGTTTCGTTTTTTTCTTTTTCCTGTTTCTTATTTCTTTTATAACTTTTGCATATTAAATCGAAATGGATTGATTTTTGTTTCTGAATTTTTCTAAAATTCTGTAGATCAATATAGTATCATAATTTTATCCTTTTCACTAGTTCCAATGAGTGGATTTATAAATCCTTGTATAATTCCTCATGGGAACAAAAGGGCATTTTCAAAAATGGGTTTTCATAAACGGTTTTGAAATTTAAATTTTTGCAGGATGCTTTATGCAATGCATATATGCATGTCATATCAATCACCGAAATACAAATCATTTTATGCCCTTTTGCCAAATAGGGGTACTTAGGCATTATCAAAAGGATATAGGATTTTATGCAATTGGCCTTATATGGCTATACTATGCAATATTTCTAAATAGTTTATTATGGTTTATTTTTAGTCACTCAATCAAGACACACAATGCCACAATTCCAAAACAACAAGTTCAGTCATATAACATAAACCAACACATTTTTAACATCCAATGAAAATGAAGATGTCATGTTATCTTCTCTCTTTTCAAGGAAGTGGTGAAAAGCATATGGAATGGTTTCACAAATTGAAGTAGAGACTTCAAGAGTCAAATAAGAAAATCAGAATATCACTCCACCATAATTTGGGAAGGTCATTGTATTCCCTCTCTTTAATCATCTAAGCATGGTTGGATATTTAAAGAATCAAATGGTTGAAAAGAAAACGAAAACAAGTTGGATAGTCATGTTAATCCAATCTCATGCAAGTTTCTGAATTCAAGGAAGGAAAATCAAATCAGAAAGTTTCTTTGTTTGAGAAATTTCAGCAAAGTCAAACGATTCAACCAAATTACTTTATTAACTTTACATTCCAAAATTAGGAGAATTTTGGGATGTGACAAACTACCACCCTTAAAAGGAATCTCATCCCGAGATTCGAGAAAGCTAGAAAGAAAGCAAGGTTCACTGCACCAGGGTGCTACTACCCTTAAAAGGAAATTGACTAGGTCACTTCTTGAGGATTCATCCTTTAGAAATTTCTTGGCATGATGTCTATTGCACATTCTGTTCTTCAGAATTTGCATATTCTAGGCAAACACTACTTGAACTACCGAAACTCTCATGGTGGTCAACTAGGGAACATTTGCTTCATGCTAAAACTTTAAATACTATTGAAGGTGTATCCTTACCGTACATTCCTACGGTTAGCAACGAATGCTTTTGTAATGGTGGAAGATGTCAATGCATGTGTGTTATTTTCATAAACCACATGTATCCACTAGATGTCATTGCATGTGTGCTATTTTCATAAACCACACCGATCCACTAGATGTCATTACATGTGTGTTCTTTTCATAAACCACACTGATCCACTAGATGTCATTGCATGTGTGTTCATTCATAAACCACATGGATCCACTAGTGTCATTGCATGTGCATTATTTTCATAAACCACATGGATCCACTAGATGTCATTGCATGTGTGTTCACTAGTGTCATTGCATGTGTGTTCTTTTCATAAACCACACTGATCCACTAGATGTCATTGCATGTGTGTTCACTAGTGTCATTGCATGTGTGTTCTTTTCATAAACCACACTGATCCGAAAGATGTCATTGCATGTGTGTTCATTTTATAAACCACACTGATCCACCTGTGTCATTGCATGTGTGTTCTTTTCCTAGACCACAATGATCGACTAGATGTCACTGCATGTGTGTTCGTTTCATAAATCACATGGATGCACTAGATGTCATTAAATGTGTGTTCTTTTCATAAACCACATGGGTCTACTATATGTCATTGCATGTGTGTTCTTTTCATAAACCACATGGATCCACTAGATGTCAGTGCATGTGTGTTGTTTTCATGAACCACATGGATCCACTAATGTCATTGCATGTGATTTCTTTTCATAAACCACATGGATCCACTAGATGTCATTGCATGTGTGTTCTTTTCATAAACCACATGGATCCACTATATGGCATTGCATGTGTGTTCTTTTCATAAACCACATGGATCCACTAGATGTTAGTGCATGTGTGTTCTTTTCATAAACCACATGGATCCACTAGATGTCATTGCATATTTCTTATTTTCATAAACCACACTGATCCACTAGATGTCATTGCATGTGTGTTATTTTCATAAACCACACTAATCCACTAGATGTCATTGCGTGTGTGTTCTTTTCCTAAACCACATGGATCCACTAGTGTCATTGTATGTGTGTTCTTTGCATAAACAACATGGATCCACTGGATGTCATTGCATGTGTGTTCTTTTCAAAAACCACATGAATCCAGTAGATGTCATGCATGTGTGTTCTTTTCATAAACCACATGGATCCACTAGATGTCATTGCATGTGTGTTCCTTTTATAAACCAGATGGATCCACTAGATGTCATTGAATGTGTGTTCTTTTCATAAACCACACTGATCAACTCGATGTGATTGCATGTGTGTTCTTTTCATAAACCGCACTGATCCACCAGATGTCATTGCATCTGTCTTTTTTCATAAACCACACTGATCCACTAGATGTAATTAAATGTGTGTTCACTAGTGTCATTACATGTGTGTTCTTTTCATAAACCACATGGATCCACTATATGTCATTGCATGTGTGTTCATTTCATAAACCACATGGATCCACTAGTGTCATTGCATGTTTATCCTTTTCATAAACCACATGGATTCAATATATGTCATTGCATGTGTGTTCTTTTCATAAACCACATTGATCCACTTATGTCATTACATGTGTGTTCTTTTCATAAACCACACTGATCCAAAAGATGTCATTGCATGTGTGTTCATTTCATAAACCACACTGATCCACTGGTGTCATTGCATGTGTGTTATTTTCCTAGACCACAATTATCCACTAGATGTCATTGCATGTGTGTTCGTTTCATAAATCACATGGATCCACTAGATGTCATTAAATGTGTGTTCTTTTCATCAACCACATGCGTCCACTATATGTCATTGCATGTGTGTTCTTTTCATAAACCACATGGATCCACTAGATGTCAGTGCATGTGTGTTCTTTTCATAAACCACATGGATCCACTGATGTCATTGCATGTGTGTTCTTTTCATAAACCACATGGATCCACTAGATGTCATTGCATGTGTGTTCTTTTCATAAACCACACTGATCCACCAAATGTTATTGCATGTGTGTTCTTTTCATAAATCACACTGATCCACTAGATGTCATTGCATGTGTGTTCTTTTCCTAAACCACATGGATCCACTAGTGTCATTGCATGTGTGTTGTTTTCATAAACCACATGGATCCACTAGATGTCATTGCATGTGTGTTCTTTTCCAAAACCACATGGATCCACTAGATGTCATTGCATGTGTGTTCATTTCATAAACCACATGGATCCACTAGTGTCATTGGATGTTTATTCTTTTCATAAACCACATGGATCCAATATATGTCATTGCATGTGTGTTCTTTTCATAAACCACAGTGATCCACTTATGTCATTACATGTGTGTTCTTTTCATAAACCACACTAATCCGAAAGATGTCATTGCATGTGTGTTCATTTCATAAACCACACTGATCCACTGGTGTCATTGCATGTCTATTGTTTTCCTAGACCACAATGATCCACTAGATGTCATTGCATGTGTGTTCGTTTCACAAATCACATCGAACCACTAGATTTCATTAAATGTGTGTTCTTTCCATAAACCACATGGGTCCACTATATTTCTTTGCATGTGTGTTCTTTTCGTAATCCACGTGGATCCACTAGATATTAGTGCATGTGTGTTCTTTTCATAAACCACATGGATCCACTAATGTCATTGCATGTGTGTTCTTTTCATAAACCACATGGATCCACTAGATGTCATTGCATGTTTGTTCTTTTCATAAACCACACTGATCCACTAGATGTCATTGCATGTGTGTTCTTTTCCTAAACCACATGGATCCACTAGTGTCATTGCATGTGTGTGGTTTTTTAAACCACGTGGATCCACTAGATGTCATGGCATGTGTGTTCTTTTCCAAAACCACATGGATCCACTAGATGTCGTTGCATGTGTGTTCTTTTTATAAACCACATTGAACCACTGATATCATTGCATGTGTGTTCTTTTCATAAACCACATGGATCCACTAGATGTCATTGCATGTGTGTTCTTTTTATAAACCACACAGATCCACTAGATGTCATTGCATGTGTGTTATTTTCATAAACAACACTAATCCACTAGATGTAATTGCGTGTGTGTTCTTTTCCTAAACCACATGGATCCACTAGTGTCATTGTATGTGTGTTCTTTGCATAAACAACATGGATCCACTAGATGTCATTGCATGTGTGTTCTTATCGAAAGCCACATGAATCCACTAGATGTCATGCATGTGTATTCTTTTCATAAACCACGTTGATCCACTAGATGTCATTGCATGTGTGTTCCTTTCATAAACCACATGGATCCACTAGATGTCATTGAATGTGTGTTCTTTTCATAAATCACACTGATCAACTCGATGTCATTGCATGTGTGTTCTTTTCATAAAGCGCCGATCCACCAGATGTCCTTGCATGTGTGTTCTTTTCATAAACCACACTGATCCACTAGATGTAATTGCATGTGTGTTCTTTTCCGAAACCACATGGATCCACTAGTGTCATTGTATGTGTGTTGTTTTCGTAAACCACACGGATCCACTAGATGCCATGGCATGTGTGTTCTTTTCCAAAACCACATGGACGCACTAGATGTAATTGCATGTGTGTTCTTTTCATAAACCATATGGATCCACTATATGTCATTGCATGTGTGTTATTTTTATAAACCACATTGAACCACTGATGTCATTGCATGTGTGTTCTTTTCATAAACCACATGGATCCACTAGATGTCATTGCTTGTGTGTTCTTGTTATAAACCACACAGATCCAATAGATGTCATTGCATGTGTGTTCTTTTCATAAACCACATTGATACACTAGATGTCATTGTAGTGTGTCCTTTTCATAAACCACACTAATCCACTATATGTCAGTGCATGTGTGTTCTTTTCATAAACTACATGGGTCCACTATATGGCATTGCATGTGTGTTCTTTTCATAAACCACATGGATCCACTAGATGTCATTGCATGTATATTCTTTTCATAAACCACATGGATCCACAAGATGTCATTGCATGTGTGTTCATTTCATAAACCACATGGATCCACTAGTGTCTTTGCATGTTTATCCTTTTCATAAACCACATGGATCCAATATATGACATTGCATGTGTGTTCTTTTCATAAACCACACTGATCCACTAGATGTCATTGCATGTGTGTTCTTTTCCTAAACCACATGGATCCACTAGTGTCATTGCATGTGTGTGGTTTTCGCAAACCACGTGGATCCACTAGATGTCATGGCATGTGTGTTCTTTTCCAAAACCACATGGATCCACTAGATGTCGTTGCATGTGTGTTCTTTTTATAAACCACATTGAACCACTGATATCATTGCATGTGTGTTCTTTTCATAAACCACATGGATCCACTAGATGTCATTGCATGTGTGTTCTTTTTATAAACCACACAGATCCACTAGATGTCATTGCATGTGTGTTATTTTCATAAACAACACTAATCCACTAGATGTAATTGCGTGTGTGTTCTTTTCCTAAACCACATGGATCCACTAGTGTCATTGTATGTGTGTTCTTTGCATAAACAACATGGATCCACTAGATGTCATTGCATGTGTGTTCTTATCGAAAGCCACATGAATCCACTAGATGTCATGCATGTGTATTCTTTGCATAAACCACGTGGATCCACTAGATGTCATTGCATGTGTGTTCCTTTCATAAACCACATGGATCCACTAGATGTCATTGAATGTGTGTTCTTTTCATAAATCACACTGATCAACTCGATGTCATTGCATGTGTGTTCTTTTCATAAAGCGCTGATCCACGGATGTCATTGCATGTGTGTTCTTTTCATAAACCACACTGATCCACTAGATGTAATTGCATGTGTGTTCTTTTCCTAAACCACATGGATCCACTAGTGTCATTGTATGTGTGTTGTTTTCGTAAACCACACGGATCCACTAGATGCCATGGCATGTGTGTTCTTTTCCAAAACCACATGGACGCACTAGATGTAATTGCATGTGTGTTCTTTTCATAAACCATATGGATCCACTATATGTCATTGCATGTGTGTTATTTTTATAAACCACATTGAACCACTGATGTCATTGCATGTGTGTTCTTTTCATAAACCACATGGATCCACTAGATGTCATTGCTTGTGTGTTCTTGTTATAAACCACACAGATCCAATAGATGTCATTGCATGTGTGTTCTTTTCATAAACCACATTGATACACTAGATGTCATTGTAGCGTGTCCTTTTCATAAACCACACTAATCCACTATATGTCAGTGCATGTGTGTTCTTTTCATAAACTACATGGGTCCACTATGGCATTGCATGTGTGTTCTTTTCATAAACCACATGGATCCACTAGATGTCATTGCATGTATATTCTTTTCATAAACCACATGGATCCACAAGATGTCATTGCATGTGTGTTCATTTCATAAACCACATGGATCCACTCGTGTCTTTGCATGTTTATCCTTTTCATAAACCACATGGATCCACTAGATGCCATTGCATGTTTGTTCTTTTCATAAACCACTGATCCACTAGATGTCATTGCATGTGTGTTCTTTTCCTAAACCACATGGATCCACTAGTGTCAATGCATGTGTGTTGTTTTCGAAAGCCACGTGGATCCACTAGATGTCATGGCATGTGTGTTCTTTTCCAAAACCACATGGATCCACTAGATGTCGTTGCATGTGTGTTCTTTTTATAAACCACATTGAACCACTGATATCATTGCATGTGTGTTCTTTTCATAAACCACATGGATCCACTAGATGTCATTGCATGTGTGTTCTTTTTATAAACAACCAAGATCCACTAGATGTCATTGCATGTGTGTTATTTTCATAAACAACACTAATCCACTAGATGTAATTGCGTGTGTGTTCTTTTCCTAAACCACATGGATCCATTAGTGTCATTGTATGTGTGTTCTTTGCATAAACAACATGGATCCACTAGATGTCATTGCATGTGTGTTCTTATCGAAAGCCACATGAATCCACTAGATGTCATGCATGTGTATTCTTTTCATAAACCACGTGGATCCACTAGATGTCATTGCATGTGTGTTCCTTTCATAAACCACATGGATCCACTAGATGTCATTGAATGTGTGTTCTTTTCATAAATCACACTGATCAACTCGATGTCATTGCATGTGTGTTCTTTTCATAAAGCATGATCCACGGATGTCCTTGCATGTGTGTTCTTTTCATAAACCACACTGATCCACTAGATGTAATTGCATGTGTGTTCTTTTCCTAAACCACATGGATCCACTAGTGTCATTGTATGTGTGTTGTTTTCGTAAACCACACGGATCCACTAGATGCCATGGCATGTGTGTTCTTTTCCAAAACCACATGGACGCACTAGATGTAATTGCATGTGTGTTCTTTTCATAAACCATATGGATCCACTATATGTCATTGCATGTGTGTTATTTTTATAAACCACATTGAACCACTGATGTCATTGCATGTGTGTTCTTTTCATAAACCACATGGATCCACTAGATGTCATTGCTTGTGTGTTCTTGTTATAAACCACACAGATCCAATAGATGTCATTGCATGTGTGTTCTTTTCATAAACCACATTGATACACTAGATGTCATTGTAGCGTGTCCTTTTCATAAACCACACTAATCCACTATATGTCGCTGCATGTGTTGTTTTCATAAACTACATGGGTCCACTATATGGCATTGCATGTGTGTTCTTTTCATAAACCACATGGATCCACTAGATGTCATTGCATGTATATTCTTTTCATAAACCACATGGATCCACAAGATGTCATTGCATGTGTGTTCATTTCATAAACCACATGGATCCACTAGTGTCTTTGCATGTTTATCCTTTTCATAAACCACATGGATCCACTAGATGTCATTGCATGTTTGTTCTTTTCATAAACCACTGATCCACTAGATGTCATTGCATGTGTGTTCTTTTCCTAAACCACATGGATCCACTAGTGTCATTGCATGTGTGTGGTTTTCGCAAACCACGTGGATCCACTAGATGTCATGGCATGTGTGTTCTTTTCCAAAACCACATGGATCCACTAGATGTTGTTGCATGTGTGTTCTTTTTATAAACCACATTGAACCACTGATGTCATTGCATGTGTGTTCTTTTCATAAACCACATGGATCCACTAGATGTCATTGCATGTGTGTTCTTTTTATAAACCACACAGATCCACTAGATGTCATTGCATGTGTGTTATTTTCATAAACAACACTAATCCACTAGATGTAATTGCGTGTGTGTTCTTTTCCTAAACCACATGGATCCACTAGTGTCATTGTATGTGTGTTCTTTGCATAAACAACATGGATCCACTAGATGTCATTGCATGTGTGTTCTTATCGAAAGCCACATGAATCCACTAGATGTCATGCATGTGTATTCTTTGCATAAACCACGTGGATCCACTAGATGTCATTGCATGTGTGTTCCTTTCATAAACCACATGGATCCACTAGATGTCATTGAATGTGTGTTCTTTTCATAAATCACACTGATCAACTCGATGTCATTGCATGTGTGTTCTTTTCATAAAGCCTTTGATCCACAGATGTCCTTGCATGTGTGTTCTTTTCATAAACCACACTGATCCACTAGATGTAATTGCATGTGTGTTCTTTTCCTAAACCACATGGATCCACTTGTGTCATTGCATGTGTGTTGTTTTAAACCACGGATCCACTAGATGCCATGGCATGTGTGTTCTTTTCCAAAACCACATGGACGCACTAGATGTAATTGCATGTGTGTTCTTTTCATAAACCATATGGATCCACTATATGTCATTGCATGTGTGTTATTTTTATAAACCACATTGAACCACTGATGTCATTGCATGTGTGTTCTTTTCATAAACCACATGGATCCACTAGATGTCATTGCTTGTGTGTTCTTGTTATAAACCACACAGATCCAATAGATGTCATTGCATGTGTGTTCTTTTCATAAACCACATTGATACACTAGATGTCATTGTAGCGTGTCCTTTTCATAAACCACACTAATCCACTATATGTCAGTGCATGTGTGTTGTTTTCATAAACTACATGGGTCCACTATATGGCATTGCATGTGTGTTCTTTTCATAAACCACATGGATCCACTAGATGTCATTGCATGTATATTCTTTTCATAAACCACATGGATCCACAAGATGTCATTGCATGTGTGTTCATTTCATAAACCACATGGATCCACTAGTGTCTTTGCATGTTTATCCTTTTCATAAACCACATGGATCCACTAGATGTCATTGCATGTTTGTTCTTTTCATAAACCACACTGATCCACTAGATGTCATTGCATGTGTGTTCTTTTCCTAAACCACATGGATCCACTAGTGTCATTGCATGTGTGTGGTTTTCGCAAACCACGTGGATCCACTAGATGTCATGGCATGTGTGTTCTTTTCCAAAACCACATGGATCCACTAGATGTCGTTGCATGTGTGTTCTTTTTATAAACCACATTGAACCACTGATGTCATTGCATGTGTGTTCTTTTCATAAACCACATGGATCCACTAGATGTCATTGCATGTGTGTTCTTTTTATAAACCACACAGATCCACTAGATGTCATTGCATGTGTGTTATTTTCATAAACAACACTAATCCACTAGATGTAATTGCGTGTGTGTTCTTTTCCTAAACCACATGGATCCACTAGTGTCATTGTATGTGTGTTCTTTGCATAAACAACATGGATCCACTAGATGTCATTGCATGTGTGTTCTTATCGAAAGCCACATGAATCCACTAGATGTCATGCATGTGTATTCTTTGCATAAACCACGTGGATCCACTAGATGTCATTGCATGTGTGTTCCTTTCATAAACCACATGGATCCACTAGATGTCATTGAATGTGTGTTCTTTTCATAAATCCTGTGATCAACTCGATGTCATTGCATGTGTGTTCTTTTCATAAAGCGCCTTGATCCACGAGATGTCCTTGCATGTGTGTTCTTTTTATAAACCACACTGATCCACTAGATGTAATTGCATGTGTGTTCTTTTCCTAAACCACATGGATCCACTAGTGTCAATGCATGTGTGTTGTTTTAAATAAACCACACGGATCCACTAGATGCCATGGCATGTGTGTTCTTTTCCAAAACCACATGGGCACTAGATGTAATTGCATGTGTGTTCTTTTCATAAACCATATGGATCCACTATATGTCATTGCATGTTTGTTATTTTCAAAAACCACATTGAACCACTGATGTCATTGCATGTGTGTTCTTTTCATAAACCACATGGATCCACTAGATGTCATTGCTTGTGTGTTCTTGTTATAAACCACACAGATCCAATAGATGTCATTGCATGTGTGTTCTTTTCATAAACCACATTGATACACTAGATGTCATTGTAGCGTGTCCTTTTCATAAACCACACTAATCCACTATATGTCAGTGCATGTGTGTTCTTTTCATAAACTACATGGGTCCACTATATGGCATTGCATGTGTGTTCTTTTCATAAACCACATGGATCCACTAGATGTCATTGCATGTATATTCTTTTCATAAACCACATGGATCCACAAGATGTCATTGCATGTGTGTTCATTTCATAAACCACATGGATCCACTCGTGTCTTTGCATGTTTATCCTTTTCATAAACCACATGGATCCACTAGATGTCATTGCATGTTTGTTCTTTTCATAAACCACACTGATCCACTAGATGTCATTGCATGTGTGTTCTTTTCCTAAACCACATGGATCCACTAGTGTCATTGCATGTGTGTGGTTTTCGCAAACCACGTGGATCCACTTGATGTCATGGCATGTGTGTTCTTTTCCAAAACCACATGGATCCACTAGATGTCGTTGCATGTGTGTTCTTTTTATAAACCACATTGAACCACTGATATCATTGCATGTGTGTTCTTTTCATAAACCACATGGATCCACTAGATGTCATTGCATGTGTGTTCTTTTTATAAACCACACAGATCCACTAGATGTCATTGCATGTGTGTTATTTTCATAAACAACACTAATCCACTAGATGTAATTGCGTGTGTGTTCTTTTCCTAAACCACATGGATCCATTAGTGTCATTGTATGTGTGTTCTTTGCATAAACAACATGGATCCACTAGATGTCATTGCATGTGTGTTCTTATCGAAAGCCACATGAATCCACTAGATGTCATGCATGTGTATTCTTTTCATAAACCACGTGGATCCACTAGATGTCATTGCATGTGTGTTCCTTTCATAAACCACATGGATCCACTAGATGTCATTGAATGTGTGTTCTTTTCATAAATCACACTGATCAACTCGATGTCATTGCATGTGTGTTCTTTTCATAAAGCGCACTGATCCACCAGATGTCCTTGCATGTGTGTTCTTTTCATAAACCACACTGATCCACTAGATGTAATTGCATGTGTGTTCTTTTCCTAAACCACATGGATCCACTAGTGTCATTGTATGTGTGTTGTTTTCGTAAACCACACGGATCCACTAGATGCCATGGCATGTGTGTTCTTTTCCAAAACCACATGGACGCACTAGATGTAATTGCATGTGTGTTCTTTTCATAAACCATATGGATCCACTATATGTCATTGCATGTGTGTTATTTTTATAATCCACATTGAACCACTGATGTCATTGCATGTGTGTTCTTTTCATAAACCACATGGATCCACTAGATGTCATTGCTTGTGTGTTCTTGTTATAAACCACACAGATCCAATAGATGTCATTGCATGTGTGTTCTTTTCATAAACCACATTGATACACTAGATGTCATTGTAGCGTGTCCTTTTCATAAACCACACTAATCCACTATATGTCAGTGCATGTGTGTTGTTTTCATAAACTACATGGGTCCACTATATGGCATTGCATGTGTGTTCTTTTCATAAACCACATGGATCCACTAGATGTCATTGCATGTATATTCTTTTCATAAACCACATGGATCCACAAGATGTCATTGCATGTGTGTTCATTTCATAAACCACATGGATCCACTAGTGTCTTTGCATGTTTATCCTTTTCATAAACCACATGGATCCACTAGATGTCATTGCATGTTTGTTCTTTTCATAAACCACTGATCCACTAGATGTCATTGCATGTGTGTTCTTTTCCTAAACCACATGGATCCACTAGTGTCAATGCATGTGTGGTTTTATAAACGTGGATCCACTAGATGTCATGGCATGTGTGTTCTTTTCCAAAACCACATGGATCCACTAGATGTCGTTGCATGTGTGTTCTTTTTATAAACCACATTGAACCACTGATGTCATTGCATGTGTGTTTTTTCATAAACCACATGGATCCACTAGATGTCATTGCATGTGTGTTCTTTTTATAAACCACACAGATCCACTAGATGTCATTGCATGTGTGTTATTTTCATAAACAACACTAATCCACTAGATGTAATTGCGTGTGTGTTCTTTTCCTAAACCACATGGATCCACTAGTGTCATTGTATGTGTGTTCTTTGCATAAACAACATGGATCCACTAGATGTCATTGCATGTGTGTTCTTATCGAAAGCCACATGAATCCACTAGATGTCATGCATGTGTATTCTTTGCATAAACCACGTGGATCCACTAGATGTCATTGCATGTGTGTTCCTTTCATAAACCACATGGATCCACTAGATGTCATTGAATGTGTGTTCTTTTCATAAATCACACTGATCAACTCGATGTCATTGCATGTGTGTTCTTTTCATAAAGCATGGCGATCCACCAGATGTCCTTGCATGTGTGTTCTTTTCATAAACCACACTGATCCACTAGATGTAATTGCATGTGTGTTCTTTTCCTAAACCACATGGATCCACTAGTGTCATTGTATGTGTGTTGTTTTCGTAAACCACACGGATCCACTAGATGCCATGGCATGTGTGTTCTTTTCCAAAACCACATGGACGCACTAGATGTAATTGCATGTGTGTTCTTTTCATAAACCATATGGATCCACTATATGTCATTGCATGTGTGTTATTTTTATAAACCACATTGAACCACTGATGTCATTGCATGTGTGTTCTTTTCATAAACCACATGGATCCACTAGATGTCATTGCTTGTGTGTTCTTGTTATAAACCACACAGATCCAATAGATGTCATTGCATGTGTGTTCTTTTCATAAACCACATTGATACACTAGATGTCATTGTAGTGTGTCCTTTTCATAAACCACACTAATCCACTATATGTCAGTGCATGTGTGTTCTTTTCATAAACTACATGGGTCCACTATATGGCATTGCATGTGTGTTCTTTTCATAAACCACATGGATCCACTAGATGTCATTGCATGTATATTCTTTTCATAAACCACATGGATCCACAAGATGTCATTGCATGTGTGTTCATTTCATAAACCACATGGATCCACTAGTGTCTTTGCATGTTTATCCTTTTCATAAACCACATGGATCCACTAGATGTCATTGCATGTTTGTTCTTTTCATAAACCACACTGATCCACTAGATGTCATTGCATGTGTGTTCTTTTCCTAAACCACATGGATCCACTAGTGTCATTGCATGTGTGTGGTTTTCGCAAACCACGTGGATCCACTAGATGTCATGGCATGTGTGTTCTTTTCCAAAACCACATGGATCCACTAGATGTCGTTGCATGTGTGTTCTTTTTATAAACCACATTGAACCACTGATGTCATTGCATGTGTGTTCTTTTCATAAACCACATGGATCCACTAGATGTCATTGCATGTGTGTTCTTTTTATAAACCACACAGATCCACTAGATGTCATTGCATGTGTGTTATTTTCATAAACAACACTAATCCACTAGATGTAATTTCGTGTGTGTTCTTTTCCTAAACCACATGGATCCACTAGTGTCATTGTATGTGTGTTCTTTGCATAAACAACATGGATCCACTAGATGTCATTGCATGTGTGTTCTTATCGAAAGCCACATGAATCCACTAGATGTCATGCATGTGTATTCTTTGCATAAACCACGTGGATCCACTAGATGTCATTGCATGTGTGTTCCTTTCATAAACCACATGGATCCACTAGATGTCATTGAATGTGTGTTCTTTTCATAAATCACACTGATCAACTCGATGTCATTGCATGTGTGTTCTTTTCATAAAGCGCACTGATCCACCAGATGTCCTTGCATGTGTGTTCTTTTCATAAACCACACTGATCCACTAGATGTAATTGCATGTGTGTTCTTTTCCTAAACCACATGGATCCACTAGTGTCATTGTATGTGTGTTGTTTTCGTAAACCACACGGATCCACTAGATGCCATGGCATGTGTGTTCTTTTCCAAAACCACATGGGCACTAGATGTAATTGCATGTGTGTTCTTTTCATAAACCATATGGATCCACTATATGTCATTGCATGTGTGTTATTTTTATAAACCACATTGAACCACTGATGTCATTGCATGTGTGTTCTTTTCATAAACCACATGGATCCACTAGATGTCATTGCTTGTGTGTTCTTGTTATAAACCACACAGATCCAATAGATGTCATTGCATGTGTGTTCTTTTCATAAACCACATTGATACACTAGATGTCATTGTAGTGTGTCCTTTTCATAAACCACATTAATCCACTATATGTCAGTGCATGTGTGTTCTTTTCATAAACTACATGGGTCCACTATATGGCATTGCATGTGTGTTCTTTTCATAAACCACATGGATCCACTAGATGTCATTGCATGTATATTCTTTTCATAAACCACATGGATCCACAAGATGTCATTGCATGTGTGTTCATTTCATAAACCACATGGATCCACTCGTGTCTTTGCATGTTTATCCTTTTCATAAACCACATGGATCCACTAGATGTCATTGCATGTTTGTTCTTTTCATAAACCACTGATCCACTAGATGTCATTGCATGTGTGTTCTTTTCCTAAACCACATGGATCCACTAGTGTCATTGCATGTGTGTGGTTTTCGCAAACCACGTGGATCCATTAGATGTCATGGCATGTGTGTTCTTTTCCAAAACCACATGGATCCACTAGATGTCGTTGCATGTGTGTTCTTTTTATAAACCACATTGAACCACTGATGTCATTGCATGTGTGTTCTTTTCATAAACCACATGGATCCACTAGATGTCATTGCATGTGTGTTCTTTTTATAAACCACACAGATCCACTAGATGTCATTGCATGTGTGTTATTTTCATAAACAACACTAATCCACTAGATGTAATTGCGTGTGTGTTCTTTTCCTAAACCACATGGATCCACTAGTGTCATTGTATGTGTGTTCTTTGCATAAACAACATGGATCCACTAGATGTCATTGCATGTGTGTTCTTATCGAAAGCCACATGAATCCACTAGATGTCATGCATGTGTATTCTTTTCATAAACCACGTGGATCCACTAGATGTCATTGCATGTGTGTTCCTTTCATAAACCACATGGATCCACTAGATGTCATTGAATGTGTGTTCTTTTCATAAATCACACTGATCAACTCGATGTCATTGCATGTGTGTTCTTTTCATAAAGCGCACTGATCCACCAGATGTCCTTGCATGTGTGTTCTTTTCATAAACCACACTGATCCACTAGATGTAATTGCATGTGTGTTCTTTTCCTAAACCACATGGATCCACTAGTGTCATTGTATGTGTGTTGTTTTCGTAAACCACACGGATCCACTAGATGCCATGGCATGTGTGTTCTTTTCCAAAACCACATGGACGCACTAGATGTAATTGCATGTGTGTTCTTTTCATAAACCATATGGATCCACTATATGTCATTGCATGTGTGTTATTTTTATAAACCACATTGAACCACTGATGTCATTGCATGTGTGTTCTTTTCATAAACCACATGGATCCACTAGATGTCATTGCTTGTGTGTTCTTGTTATAAACCACACAGATCCAATAGATGTCATTGCATGTGTGTTCTTTTCATAAACCACATTGATACACTAGATGTCATTGTAGCGTGTCCTTTTCATAAACCACACTAATCCACTATATGTCAGTGCATGTGTGTTCTTTTCATAAACTACATGGGTCCACTATATGGCATTGCATGTGTGTTCTTTTCATAAACCACATGGATCCACTAGATGTCATTGCATGTATATTCTTTTCATAAACCACATGGATCCACAAGATGTCATTGCATGTGTGTTCATTTCATAAACCACATGGATCCACTAGTGTCTTTGCATGTTTATCCTTTTCATAAACCACATGGATCCACTAGATGTCATTGCATGTTTGTTCTTTTCATAAACCACACTGATCCACTAGATGTCATTGCATGTGTGTTCTTTTCCTAAACCACATGGATCCACTAGTGTCATTGCATGTGTGTGGTTTTCGCAAACCACGTGGATCCACTAGATGTCATGGCATGTGTGTTCTTTTCCAAAACCACATGGATCCACTAGATGTCGTTGCATGTGTGTTCTTTTTATAAACCACATTGAACCACTGATGTCATTGCATGTGTGTTCTTTTCATAAACCACATGGATCCACTAGATGTCATTGCATGTGTGTTCTTTTTATAAACCACACAGATCCACTAGATGTCATTGCATGTGTGTTATTTTCATAAACAACACTAATCCACTAGATGTAATTGCGTGTGTGTTCTTTTCCTAAACCACATGGATCCACTAGTGTCATTGTATGTGTGTTCTTTGCATAAACAACATGGATCCACTAGATGTCATTGCATGTGTGTTCTTATCGAAAGCCACATGAATCCACTAGATGTCATGCATGTGTATTCTTTTCATAAACCACGTGGATCCACTAGATGTCATTGCATGTGTGTTCCTTTCATAAACCACATGGATCCACTAGATGTCATTGAATGTGTTCTTTTCATAAATCACCTGATCAACTCGATGTCATTGCATGTGTGTTCTTTTCATAAAGCGCCTTGATCCACAGATGTCTTTGCATTTGTGTTGCTTTTATTAACCACACTGTTCCAATTGATGTAATTGCATGTGTGTTCTTTTCCTAAACCACATGGATCCACTAGTGTCATTGTATGTGTGTTGTTTTCGTAAACCACACGGATCCACTAGATGCCATGGCATGTGTGTTCTTTTCCAAAACCACATGGACGCACTAGATGTAATTGCATGTGTGTTCTTTTCATAAACCATATGGATCCACTATATGTCATTGCATGTGTGTTATTTTTATAAACCACATTGAACCACTGATGTCATTGCATGTGTGTTCTTTTCATAAACCACATGGATCCACTAGATGTCATTGCTTGTGTGTTCTTGTTATAAACCACACAGATCCAATAGATGTCATTGCATGTGTGTTCTTTTCATAAACCACATTGATACACTAGATGTCATTGTAGTGTGTCCTTTTCATAAACCACACTGATCCACTATATCGATTGCATGTGTGTTCTTTTCATAAACTACATGGGTCCACTATATGGCATTGCATGTGTGTTCTTTTCATAAACCACATGGATCCACTAGATGTCATTGCATGTATATTCTTTTCATAAACCACATGGATCCACAAGATGTCATTGCATGTGTGTTCATTTCATAAACCACATGGATCCACTCGTGTCTTTGCATGTTTATCCTTTTCATAAACCACATGGATCCACTAGATGTCATTGCATGTTTGTTCTTTTCATAAACCACACTGATCCACTAGATGTCATTGCATGTGTGTTCTTTTCCTAAACCACATGGATCCACTAGTGTCATTGCATGTGTGTGGTTTTCTCAAACCACGTGGATCCATTAGATGTCATGGCATGTGTGTTCTTTTCCAAAACCACATGGATCCACTAGATGTCGTTGCATGTGTGTTCTTTTTATAAACCACATTGAACCACTGATGTCATTGCATGTGTGTTCTTTTCATAAACCACATGGATCCACTAGATGTCATTGCATGTGTGTTCTTTTTATAAACCACACATCCACTAGATGTCATTGCATGTGTGTTATTTTCATAAACAACACTAATCCACTAGATGTAATTGCGTGTGTGTTCTTTTCCTAAACCACATGGATCCACTAGTGTCATTGTATGTGTGTTCTTTGCATAAACAACATGGATCCACTAGATGTCATTGCATGTGTGTTCTTATCGAAAGCCACATGAATCCACTAGATGTCATGCATGTGTATTCTTTTCATAAACCACGTGGATCCACTAGATGTCATTGCATGTGTGTTCCTTTCATAAACCACATGGATCCACTAGATGTCATTGAATGTGTGTTCTTTTCATAAATCACACTGATCAACTCGATGTCATTGCATGTGTGTTCTTTTCATAAAGCGCACTGATCCACGGATGTCCTTGCATGTGTGTTCTTTTCATAAACCACACCGATCCACTAGATGTAATTGCATGTGTGTTCTTTTCCTAAACCACATGGATCCACTAGTGTCATTGTATGTGTGTTGTTTTAAGTAAACCACACGGATCCACTAGATGCCATGGCATGTGTGTTCTTTTCCAAAACCACATGGGACGCACTAGATGTAATTGCATGTGTGTTCTTTTCATAAACCATATGGATCCACTATATGTCATTGCATGTGTGTTATTTTTATAAACCACATTGAACCACTGATGTCATTGCATGTGTGTTCTTTTCATAAACCACATGGATCCACTAGATGTCATTGCTTGTGTGTTCTTGTTATAAACCACACAGATCCAATAGATGTCATTGCATGTGTGTTCTTTTCATAAACCACATTGATACACTAGATGTCATTGTAGTGTGTCCTTTTCATAAACCACATTAATCCACTATATGTCGGCATGTGTGTTCTTTTCATAAACTACATGGGTCCACTATATGGCATTGCATGTGTGTTCTTTTCATAAACCACATGGATCCACTAGATGTCATTGCATGTATATTCTTTTCATAAACCACATGGATCCACAAGATGTCATTGCATGTGTGTTCATTTCATAAACCACATGGATCCACTCGTGTCTTTGCATGTTTATCCTTTTCATAAACCACATGGATCCACTAGATGTCATTGCATGTTTGTTCTTTTCATAAACCACAGATCCACTAGATGTCATTGCATGTGTGTTCTTTTCCTAAACCACATGGATCCACTAGTGTCATTGCATGTGTGTGGTTTTCGCAAACCACGTGGATCCATTAGATGTCATGGCATGTGTGTTCTTTTCCAAAACCACATGGATCCACTAGATGTCGTTGCATGTGTGTTCTTTTAATAAAGCACATTGAACCACTGATGTCATTGCATGTGTGTTCTTTTCATAAACCACATGGATCCACTAGATGTCATTGCATGTGTGTTCTTTTATAAACCACAGATCCACTAGATGTCATTGCATGTGTGTTATTTTCATAAACAACACTAATCCACTAGATGTAATTGCGTGTGTGTTCTTTTCCTAAACCACATGGATCCACTAGTGTCATTGTATGTGTGTTCTTTGCATAAACAACATGGATCCACTAGATGTCATTGCATGTGTGTTCTTATCGAAAGCCACATGAATCCACTAGATGTCATGCATGTGTATTCTTTTCATAAACCACGTGGATCCACTAGATGTCATTGCATGTGTGTTCCTTTCATAAACCACATGGATCCACTAGATGTCATTGAATGTGTGTTCTTTTCATAAATCACACTGATCAACTCGATGTCATTGCATGTGTGTTCTTTTCATAAAGCGCACTGATCCACGGATGTCCTTGCATGTGTGTTCTTTTCATAAACCACACTGATCCACTAGATGTAATTGCATGTGTGTTCTTTTCCTAAACCACATGGATCCACTAGTGTCATTGTATGTTTGTTGTTTTAAGTAAACCACACGGATCCACTAGATGCCATGGCATGTGTGTTCTTTTCCAAAACCACATGGACGCACTAGATGTAATTGCATGTGTGTTCTTTTCATAAACCATATGGATCCACTATATGTCATTGCATGTGTGTTATTTTTATAAACCACATTGAACCACTGATGTCATTGAATGTGTGTTCTTTTCATAAACCACATGGATCCACTAGATGTCATTGCTTGTGTGTTCTTGTTATAAACCACACAGATCCAATAGATGTCATTGCATGTGTGTTCTTTTCATAAACCACATTGATACACTAGATGTCATTGTAGCGTGTCCTTTTCATAAACCACACTAATCCACTATATGTCAGTGCATGTGTGTTCTTTTCATAAACTACATGGGTCCACTATATGGCATTGCATGTGTGTTCTTTTCATAAACCACATGGATCCACTAGATGTCATTGCATGTATATTCTTTTCATAAACCACATGGATCCACAAGATGTCATTGCATGTGTGTTCATTTCATAAACCACATGGATCCACTAGTGTCTTTGCATGTTTATCCTTTTCATAAACCACATGGATCCACTAGATGTCATTGCATGTTTGTTCTTTTCATAAACCACACTGATCCACTAGATGTCATTGCATGTGTGTTCTTTTCCTAAACCACATGGATCCACTAGTGTCATTGCATGTGTGTGGTTTTCGCAAACCACGTGGATCCACTAGATGTCATGGCATGTGTGTTCTTTTCCAAAACCACATGGATCCACTAGATGTCGTTGCATGTGTGTTCTTTTTATAAACCACATTGAACCACTGATGTCATTGCATGTGTGTTCTTTTCATAAACCACATGGATCCACTAGATGTCATTGCATGTGTGTTCTTTTATAAACCACACAGATCCACTAGATGTCATTGCATGTGTGTTATTTTCATAAACAACACTAATCCACTAGATGTAATTGCGTGTGTGTTCTTTTCCTAAACCACATGGATCCACTAGTGTCATTGTATGTGTGTTCTTTGCATAAACAACATGGATCCACTAGATGTCATTGCATGTGTGTTCTTATCGAAAGCCACATGAATCCACTAGATGTCATGCATGTGTATTCTTTTCATAAACCACGTGGATCCACTAGATGTCATTGCATGTGTGTTCCTTTCATAAACCACATGGATCCACTAGATGTCATTGAATGTGTGTTCTTTTCATAAATCACACTGATCAACTCGATGTCATTGCATGTGTGTTCTTTTCATAAAGCGCCGATCCACGGATGTCCTTGCATGTGTGTTCTTTTCATAAACCACACTGATCCACTAGATGTAATTGCATGTGTGTTCTTTTCCTAAACCACATGGATCCACTAGTGTCATTGTATGTGTGTTGTTTTCGTAAACCACACGGATCCACTAGATGCCATGGCATGTGTGTTCTTTTCCAAAACCACATGGGCCGCACGAGATGTAATTGCATGTGTGTTCTTTTCATAAACCATATGGATCCACTATATGTCATTGCATGTGTGTTATTTTTATAAACCACATTGAACCACTGATGTCATTGCATGTGTGTTCTTTTCATAAACCACATGGATCCACTAGATGTCATTGCTTGTGTGTTCTTGTTATAAACCACACAGATCCAATAGATGTCATTGCATGTGTGTTCTTTTCATAAACCACATTGATACACTAGATGTCATTGTAGTGTGTCCTTTTCATAAACCACACTAATCCACTATATGTCAGTGCATGTGTGTTCTTTTCATAAACTACATGGGTCCACTATATGGCATTGCATGTGTGTTCTTTTCATAAACCACATGGATCCACTAGATGTCATTGCATGTATATTCTTTTCATAAACCACATGGATCCACAAGATGTCATTGCATGTGTGTTCATTTCATAAACCACATGGATCCACTCGTGTCTTTGCATGTTTATCCTTTTCATAAACCACATGGATCCACTAGATGTCATTGCATGTTTGTTCTTTTCATAAACCACACTGATCCACTAGATGTCATTGCATGTGTGTTCTTTTCCTAAACCACATGGATCCACTAGTGTCATTGCATGTGTGTGGTTTTCGCAAACCACGTGGATCCATTAGATGTCATGGCATGTGTGTTCTTTTCCAAAACCACATGGATCCACTAGATGTCGCATGTGTGTTCTTATATTAAACCACATTGAACCACTGATGTCATTGCATGTGTGTTCTTTTCATAAACCACATGGATCCACTAGATGTCATTGCATGTGTGTTCTTTTCATAAACCACATGGATCCACTAGATGTCATTGCATGTGTGTTATTTTCATAAACAACACTAATCCACTAGATGTAATTGCGTGTGTGTTCTTTTCCTAAACCACATGGATCCACTAGTGTCATTGTATGTGTGTTCTTTGCATAAACAACATGGATCCACTAGATGTCATTGCATGTGTGTTCTTATCGAAAGCCACATGAATCCACTAGATGTCATGCATGTGTATTCTTTTCATAAACCACGTGGATCCACTAGATGTCATTGCATGTGTGTTCCTTTCATAAACCACATGGATCCACTAGATGTCATTGAATGTGTGTTCTTTTCATAAATCACACTGATCAACTCGATGTCATTGCATGTGTGTTCTTTTCATAAAGCGCACTGATCCACCAGATGTCCTTGCATGTGTGTTCTTTTCATAAACCACACTGATCCACTAGATGTAATTGCATGTGTGTTCTTTTCCTAAACCACATGGATCCACTAGTGTCATTGTATGTGTGTTGTTTTCGTAAACCACACGGATCCACTAGATGCCATGGCATGTGTGTTCTTTTCCAAAACCACATGGACGCACTAGATGTAATTGCATGTGTGTTCTTTTCATAAACCATATGGATCCACTATATGTCATTGCATGTGTGTTATTTTTATAAACCACATTGAACCACTGATGTCATTGCATGTGTGTTCTTTTCATAAACCACATGGATCCACTAGATGTCATTGCTTGTGTGTTCTTGTTATAAACCACACAGATCCGATAGATGTCATTGCATGTGTGTTCTTTTCATAAACCACATTGATACACTAGATGTCATTGTAGCGTGTCCTTTTCATAAACCACACTAATCCACTATATGTTAGTGCATGTGTGTTCTTTTCATAAACTACATGGGTCCACTATATGGCATTGCATGTGTGTTCTTTTCATAAACCACATGGATCCACTAGATGTCATTGCATGTATATTCTTTTCATAAACCACATGGATCCACAAGATGGCATTGCATGTGTGTTCATTTCATAAACCACATGGATCCACTAGTGTCTTTGCATGTTTATCCTTTTCATAAACCACATGGATCCACTAGATGTCATTGCATGTTTGTTCTTTTCATAAACCACACTGATCCACTAGATGTCATTGCATGTGTGTTCTTTTCCTAAACCACATGGATCCACTAGTGTCATTGCATGTGTGTGGTTTTCGCAAACCACGTGGATCCACTAGATGTCATGGCATGTGTGTTCTTTTCCAAAACCACATGGATCCACTAGATGTCGTTGCATGTGTGTTCTTTTTATAAACCACATTGAACAACTGATGTCATTGCATGTGTGTTCTTTTCATAAACCACATGGATCCACTAGATGTCATTGCATGTGTGTTCTTTTTATAAACCACAGATCCACTAGATGTCATTGCATGTGTGTTATTTTCATAAACAACACTAATCCACTAGATGTAATTGCGTGTGTGTTCTTTTCCTAAACCACATGGATCCACTAGTGTCATTGTATGTGTGTTCTTTGCATAAACAACATGGATCCACTAGATGTCATTGCATGTGTGTTCTTATCGAAAGCCACATGAATCCACTAGATGTCATGCATGTGTATTCTTTTCATAAACCACGTGGATCCACTAGATGTCATTGCATGTGTGTTCCTTTCATAAACCACATGGATCCACTAGATGTCATTGAATGTGTGTTCTTTTCATAAATCACACTGATCAACTCGATGTCATTGCATGTGTGTTCTTTTCATAAAGCGCACTGATCCACCAGATGTCCTTGCATGTGTGTTCTTTTCATAAACCACACTGATCCACTAGATGTAATTGCATGTGTGTTCTTTTCCTAAACCACATGGATCCACTAGTGTCATTGTATGTGTGTTGTTTTCGTAAACCACACGGATCCACTAGATGCCATGGCATGTGTGTTCTTTTCCAAAACCACATGGACGCACTAGATGTAATTGCATGTGTGTTCTTTTCATAAACCATATGGATCCACTATATGTCATTGCATGTGTGTTATTTTTATAAACCACATTGAACCACTGATGTCATTGCATGTGTGTTCTTTTCATAAACCACATGGATCCACTAGATGTCATTGCTTGTGTGTTCTTGTTATAAACCACACAGATCCAATAGATGTCATTGCATGTGTGTTCTTTTCATAAACCACATTGATACACTAGATGTCATTGTAGTGTGTCCTTTTCATAAACCACACTAATCCACTATATGTCAGTGCATGTGTATTCTTTTCATAAACTACATGGGTCCACTATATGGCATTGTGTGACACCCCGGTTCTGATAAGACCGTGGCCTCTATGTGACATGCCAATCCCTGGATCGGTTCATTGGCCCACAATAGAGTAAGATAGATAATCATAGCAAATAACCGTGTATCATGATCTACAAGATCCAGAGTACCATTATTACAATATAAAAGCTTAGCATAAAGCTAGCTCAATTGTTCAGGTAGCAACAAAAGCGAGTAAATCCTCCAATCTTCAAATTGCCCACAAGTGAACAAGTGTCGAGTGGAGTACCGTGGCCTATAACGATCAATCAGAATCGGAATAACCTGCAGCATAAAACGCAACAGCCCCGAAGGGTCAATACATGGAATGTATGGCAAGTAGAGCTAGTAAAGGAGACAATAGTACTAACAACTACATGCATATTTGGCAAGTGGAGCTGTCCGCTTGCATTTGCAAATAACTTTGTCCTACTTTCATAAACAGTTTTGAATTTTCTTTGAAAAGATCCCAATTAAGTTAACCCAACAAGATTAAAACAATTATGAAATTAGAATGAGCGAGAAACATGTCATGGAATCAATATCTAGCAACTCAGATGTCCATAACCGGGGACACGGCTAATCGATTAGATTATACACTCTGCAGAGGTTAGTACACTTTACCCATGTGACTTGGCCAGCCAGCTCGTACCATCACTCTCATTTTGGGTGATGATAGGAGAAGACCAAGAAGAGACTGTTAGGAAGTAGCTCCTCAATCCCGGCCAAGACCGGTCCAACCTACCAAAATTCTACATCTCTGGACGGATACGGGTTCGAGTTACCACAACCTACTAAGTCCAACCAACCGCCCATTCCATTATTGGCACATGGTTGTACACGTAAGCTACACAATAAAGAAGCCAATCATTCTCTCTTGATACCAGGTGCCTTTCCATAATGAAACCACCAAAATTATCAATACCATCACACCTGTGGATTCATTGATTAAGTTGTTTTTAGTTTTCACAAACCAATACTTTGAGAAAACAAGTATCAATGATGTAACCCAGCCCTCGTTCAACATAGCATGGCTAAGCACATCTACAACGGTGGTTCATCTACAAGGAAAGCCCTACCACATAATAGGACATAGCATAGCGATAGTATCATCCTACACATGCATCTACAAAATACCGACAATGCATTGAAAATAGTAGGACGATATCATGAACAAAGTAGCATCTACTTGCCTTGGTTGTAGCGGTCGGAAGAACAATCCACACACGAGCAAGGGTTGCACTCCACACAATCTACACGACACAATTGCATTCATAAACAAACAATTCACAAACATATGCAACAAAGATGATGCATGAATGCAAGAACGACAAGCAATTGGTGCTACAGCTGCACCACATAGTACTAATTCATATTACTACCGAATACATGCATGGAAAATAGATTTGGCGCCAGAAACTATTAACCAAAAGTGGTGATCACTACTAGAGCTAGAACTTAAATAATTCACTACCGGTAGCATACTGTTTGTAAAATCTTGGAAAAATTCTACCGCATAGGCATCGCTGATAAGAAACAGTACCAATTGGAATTACTCAAAAAGGAGTTATAAAACATCCCGAGTAATTAAAACACTGCAGAAGGCCATTAGACAAATACTGCAGAAGTTTTTTACTGTAAGCCTATCTTTTATTTCACGATGAGATTCCCCTCGTTCATACGAGTTCAGGGACATATCATACGCGATTTTTGGAGCTACGAAACTTTTACTACGAATTTATTACTCCGAAAAGGCCACTAACTAGTTTGATTAAACTGTACTAAACCTGACAGTAAAAGTCTGAACCAAAGCTACAGCGAGATTCTACACGACTCACTGAACGCGTGCATATTTTATTTGCAAATTTTGGCCAAGCGGTTTAATTTCTACGCAATTTACAAGATTCTACCGAAATCTGCCAACTAATAGGATTAACGAAATTGACGATCGGCGTAATGCGATGATCGGCGATCAAGGCGTCTGACCAGTCAACGTCTGGGGCCTCTGACTAGTCAACGTCTGGAGTGCTGACCAGTCAACGAACGATCTAAGCCGCTGATCTGAGATCTGACGGTGGTTGCTGTCTTACCGGAAACGGACGGCGAAACGAACTCCGGCGAGCTCCGGACGGCGGCAACGATCGGATCCGGTGGCGTGGAAACTCCTGCAAGTACACACACGGTCAACTACGGCTCCCGGAATAATAAGCGGCGCAGGCGCGTGGCGATCTGCAGGCGCGGTTGGCGGCGACGGATGGAGCGAACGCGAGCACGGAACGGAAAGAGCGGCGAGGCGAACCCGAAGCAGCGCGCGATGGCGGCGGAGGTGGTCGGCGGCGGCGGCGGCGGCGGCGGCGGCGCAAGGCGCAGGAGGAGATGGCGGCGGTGGTTGAGGTCGTGGGCACGGTTCCCAAGGGCAGCGGGCCCTCTTTTAATTGGTCCTTCACGTGAGAAAAGAAAAGAAAAAAAAACTGAAATAGAAACGGTCCGCGGTTGGACTCCGTTTCGGAAATCGGTCCGGATTTTCGGACGGTTTTCCGGCGGTTTACTAGAACGTCCGAGTCTTTTGCATACGAACTCCGATTGGAGCGATTTTCGCGCCTACGGGTTCGTATCGTCGAGGGGCACAACCTTCAGTCAACGGTTGAGCGAAACCTCGTACCTACAGGGGTGGCGGCACTAGATTCTCTAAAACCTTCCGCAGGAGCCTCGTGGCAAAACTAGAATAGGGTTTTGACGGTGGCGTTTCGCCGAACCTCTCTACTCGACGGTAATGCATGGAAAGATATGATGCGATGCAATGAATGATATGCAAGACCAAATCTAAAATTTGGGATGTGACAAGACTAACCCCCCTTAAGATGAATCTCGTCCTCGAGATTCGGCGCGGCTAGCAAATAGGTGTGGGTAGTCCTCTCGGATGTCATCTTCACGCTCCCAACTCCTTGTCGTGAAGCATCACAGTACACTTGGAAATCCTTCTGAAGATCGGGTAAACACAGAACAGGCGCAGTTACTAGTCGACGCTTCAGTTCCTGAAAGCTGGCTTCACATACGTCTGACCATTCAAACTTCCTCTCCTTCTTCAGAAGTTCAGTCATCGGCTTAGCAATCTTGGAAAAGTTTTCTATGAACCTTCGGTAATATCCAGCAAGTCCCAAAAAGCTTCGAATCTCTCCCGCATTCTTGGGTGCTTCCCACTCTGTCACTGCAGTCACTTTGCTTGGATCAACAGCGACTCCTTCTCCTGACACTACGTGTCCAAGAAATCCCACAGTGTTAAGCCAGAATTCACACTTGCTGAATTTGGCATACAGCTTGTGTTCCCTCAGCTTCTCCATAATCAGTCGCAGATGCTTCTCATGCTCAGCATCATCCTTGGAATATATCAGTATGTCATCAATAAACACCACCACGAACTTGTCCAAATACTCCATAAATACCTTGTTCATCATGGTCATGAAATACGCAGGGGCATTCGTTAGTCCAAACGACATAATCAGATACTCATATAAACCATACCTAGTGGTGAAGGCGGTTTTGGTACATCCTCCTTCCGGATCTTCAATTGAAAGTAGCACGATCGCAGATCAATCTTGCTGAACACCTTTGCTCCTTCCAGTTGATCAAATAAATCATTTATGTTGGCGGAGGTACTTGTTCTTGATGGTTACCTCATTCAGACGATAGTCCACCACTAATCTCTTGGTGCTGTCTTTCTTCTCCACAAATAGAACAGGTGCTCCCCATGACGCACTAGGCTGAATGAATCCCTTTTCCAGCTGCTCCTTCACTGTTTCTTCAATTCCTTCAGCTCATCCACATCCATCTTATATGGTTTCTTTGCTATTGGTCCTGTTCGGCATCAGTCGATAAGAAACTCTACATCTCTGTCGTGGCATTCTGGCGGTTCTTGGCTGCGTCGGAAATCCCTAATCAGCACGATATCCATGCTAACCCCTTAAGAGAATTCAACTTACACCTTCTTGGTAAATGGTGACTTGAATCTAATCCTCTTACCATCCGGGGTTTTGAGGTGAAACAACTGCTGTGCACAATCTATGTGTCCCCATGCATAGACATCCAATCCATACCGAATGACATCTAACCCTTGTGAATCCAACACTACCAAATGTGCAATGAAGTTGTGTGTTCCAATCCTCCACAGTCAAATCGCGGCATCCCGCCGCTATCATATCTCCTCCGGTGAACTCACTCTAATAGTCCTTTTCATAGACTCGGTAGGTAACTTATACTTATCCACAAATGCCTTTGATATGAAGGAATGCGATGCACCGGTATCAAAAGTATAAGTGTAGGGTAGCGTTGATTGGGAACTTACCAATCACAAGGTCGAGCTCATCTGGAATCTCCTCCACATTCATGTGGTTCACGTAGCCTTCTCACCGTTGGTTGGCTTGAGTCCTTTCCTCTCCGGACAGTTATCGACATAGTGTCCCTTACGCTTGCACTTGAAGCACGTCACCTCACTCAGATCCTTCTTCACGAAGTTGCGATCACAGTTACGGTCATGTCCACCGTGTCCTCCAGTGGTGAGAGTGTCCTCCCTTGTGGTTATGGTGGTTGCTCTCACGGTTGTCATGGCGATGTCCATCGCGGTGGTCATAGTTCCCATGGTCACTTCCTCCATGTTTGGAGTATCCATCATCACAGTCGAGTCTTGTGGTGTGAACGAGTGGTGATTGTTGTTCTTTCTCTTGCGGTTCTCCACTTGCTTGTGCTTCCCTCCAAGATTACGGCCTTGTCCATAAGCTCACGGAAAGTGGGGCAATAAACCACCAGTAGCTGCCTGAAAGCTCATCAGAGGCCATCCGAGAATCTCTCCTCCTTTTGGCATCGGTGTCAACATCCTCAGTGCATAACAGGACAAGTTGTTGAACTCCTCAATGTACTCGGCCGATGCGATTGGTTTGGCGCAAGTTGCGGAACTCTTTCCTCTTCAGGCTCAGAACTCCACGAAGACACGTGGTCGATCCTGAAACCTTCCTCAAACATAGCCCAAGTCACGGTATTCAGAGGGTGGGTGATCTGAAATGTGTCCCACCAAAGCGGCTGGTCCCTCCGGTAGGTGGCGGAACCTCACCTTCTCAGCATCGATTGCATCCAGTTACTAGATCCTTGTTGACTGAGCAACCAGTCGAGAGCAACCATTGGTTCCATTGCGATGAGAACTTAGCTGGCTTAGCCTCAGAAATCTGGTGAGAGCATCTCCCTGAGGCTGATTGTTTCCATTGTTGTTGTTCTGATTTGCCATGAACTGGGTCATCACTTGGGTCAGCTGTGCCTGAGCTGCCATGAGCTGCTCCAACTCAGTGGGTTGGCGGCGTGGAGGCATCTGCGGTTCAGCATAGGTAAGTTTAGAAAGAATCAACTACGACAATAGGATTCTACCCATGCATATGGTCAAGCAACAACAAACAATTGCAGACAATCACAAGCAAGCAACACATCATCAAACAAGCGGTCCAGCAACATCCCAGGTGCTATCCTATTAGTATATACCTACTGAAATAGTTTTGCAAGAGTTGGCAATGGTTAACTAAACAGTTGAGCATCAAAACGACAAAACAGCAATTCTGACAGAACAGTTATGCTGTGTTCGCAAATTTTTCCGCCTGACTTAAACTCGTCAGAAAATTAAGCCAATTTTTGTGCATATATAACAGGAAGTTCCGCATCAGCCCAATTTTTTTCAGATTTTTCCGAGTTACCAGAAAAATATGAAAAATCGCGCAGTACTGCTGTATCAGCAGAAAAACTGCAGCGAAAACAACACAGATAGTAACCAAATTGCCATAACTCTTTCATATAATTTGCACAAATAATTCCTGAGATATTGGAGTACACAAATAAGCATCTAAACACTCTTACACTAACACGAACTAAGTATCTGTGATCGAGAATAAATCTAACGATTTCGCCTAACGAGGACTAATTGGTGGACTTCTATCTATTGCTTGAAGAGTTTGAGGTAGGCCCTTGAGGTCATGCGTTGGCGCTTCGGCTCGCGGTACAACCATGGCGGCGGAGTGTACACCTCTCCTGAACCATCACTTGAAACGTCAAACTCCACCTCTTCTGGATCCTCCTCTTCTTCTTCATCCTCAGCTGCAACTGCAACAGCTTCATCTCCTCCACCATCATCGTCTCCATCATCATCATCCTCGTCCTCATCATCATCATCTCCACTGTCATCATCATCCCCATTGTTGCCATCATCTCCATTGTCATCATCAGAGGGTGGATTCAGCTGTGCTTGGAGCGGCAATCTGGGCTGTCATAGCTTCAATGGTTTGATCCCTTTCCTGGACTGTCCCTTGCGATTCTTTGTATGTTACAGGTGTTCTCCTGCAGTACCATGAAGATGTGCTATGGTGGCATCTCTGGCTATCAGGGCATTCTCCAGGACTCCCACAGCTTCATGCAAAGTGTCAATCTCCTGTCCTTGGACCACCATACCATTGCTAGTAAAATCTGCAATCTCCTTTAGCATCCTCACCTTCTCTGCTAGAGCTCCATTCTCCCTTTCCATGTCCTCTATGTGCCTCCGTGAGGCGGCATGTTGTTCTGTCGCCAGGGTAACCACAATGTTCCCATCTTCATCACGCCTTCCATAGTCACGGTAGGGTGAATCTGCTGGTAGTAGGTGTCGGACATAGTGGCCTTTGGCGAGACAGGGCTTCATGTATGCCAAGTTGATTCCAAGTCCCCGATTCAGTATGTCTTGGTGTAGACCAAGTGCAGGGGTTTGGCAAGCGGCATCTCTGAATAAGAAGGTGGTGATCTCCCATGCATCCTCTCCATATCCATAGGTGTACAGCCTTCTTCCCTTGAACATGGGCAGTGGCAATCCCAATGACAGCGAGAGCTGAGCTAACTGCCTTGCAAAGGGCCTTGGTGACTCCATGGTGACATACTCAGTCCTAACTTCTCCCATCTATCAAGTAAAAGAGGAAAGTGTAAGAATAGCATATGGTAAGAATTTACGAGGGTGAAAGGCATAAGATGAAAGACAGAGTTAATATAGGCTTTAATAATTCTATGGCTTCCTAATCCAATCCTAGGTCACGATCCTGATGCGACACACGGGCTCGATACCATCCTGTGACACCCGGTTACGATAAGACCGTGGCCTCTATGTGACATGCCAATCCTGGATCGGTTCATTGGCCCACAATAGAGTAAGATAGATAATCATAGCAAATAACCGTGTATCATGATCTACAAGATCCAGTACCATTATTACAATAAAAGCTTAGCATAAAGCTAGCTCAATTGTTGGTAGCAACAAAGCGAGTAAATCCTCCAATCTTCAAATTGCCCACAAGTGAACAAGTGTCGGTGGAGTACCGTGGCCTATAACGATCAATCAGAATCGGAATAACCTGCAGCATAAAAGCGCAACAGCCCGAAGGGTCAATACATGGAATGTATGGCAAGTAGAGCTAGTAAAGCACACAATAGTACTAACAACTACATGAATATTTGGCAAGTGGAGCTGTGTGTTGCGTTAATTTGCAAATAAATTTGTCCTACTTTCATAATCTGTCTTGAATTTTCTTTTAAATGATCCCAATTAAGTTAACCCAACAATATTAAAACAATTATGAAATTAGAATGAGCGAGAAACATGTCATGGAATCAATATCTAGCAACTCAGATGTCCATAACGGGGACACGGCTAATCGATTAGATTATACACTCTGCAGAGGTTAGTACACTTTACCCATGTGACTTGGCCAGCCAGCTCGTACCATCACTCTCATTTTGGGTGATGATAGGGAAGACCAAGAAGAGACTGTTAGGAAGTAGCTCCTCAATCCCGGCGCACCGGTCCAACCTACCAAAATTCTACATCTCTGGATCGCGGGTTCGAGTTACCACAACCTACTAAGTCCAACCAACCGCCCATTCCATTATTGGCACATGGTTGTACCGTAAGCTACACAATAAAGCCAATCATTCTCTCTTGATACCTGGGTGCCTTTCATAATGAAACCACCAAAAATTATCAATACCATCACACCGAGTTCATTGATTAAGTTGTTTTAGTTTTCACAAACCAATACTTTGAGAAAACAAGTATCAATGATGTAACCCAGCCCTCGTTCAACATAGCATGGCTAAGCACATCTACAACGGTGGTTCATCTACAAGGAAAGCCCTACCACATAATAGGACATAGCATAGCGATAGTATCATCCTACACATGCATCTACAAAATACACGACAATGCATTGAAAATAGTAGGACGATATCATGAACAAAGTAGCATCTACTTGCCTTGGTTGTAGCGGTCGGAAGAACAATCCATACACACGAGCAAGGGTTGCACTCCACACAATCTACGACACAATTGCATTCATAAACAAACAATTCACAAACATATGCAACAAAGATGATGCATGAATGCAAGAACGGCAAGCGAATTGGTGCTACAGCTGCACCACATAGTACTAATTCATATTACTACCGAATACATGCATGAAAAATAGATTTGGCGCAAGGGAAACTATTAACCAAAAGTGGTGATCACTACTAGAGCTAGAACTTAAATAATTCACTACCGGTAGCATACTGTTTGTAAAATCTTGGAAAAATTCTACCGCATAGGCATCGCTGATAAGAAACAGTACCAATTGGAATTACTCAAAAAGGAGTTATAAAACATCCCGAGTAATTAAAACACTGCAGAAGGCCATTAGACAAATACTGCAGAAGTTTCTACTGTAAGCCTATCTTTTATTTCACGATGAGATTCCCTCGTTCATAAGATTTCAGGGACATATCATACGCGATTTTTGGAGCTACGAAACTTTTACTACGAATTTATTACTCCGAAAAGTCCACTAACTAGTTTGATTAAACTGTACTAAACCTGACAGTAAAAGTCTGAACCAAAGCTACAGCGAGATTCTACACGACTCACTGAACGCGTGCATATTTTATTTGCAAATTTTGGCCAAGCGGTTTAATTTCTACGCAATTTACAAGATTCTACCGAAATCTGCCAACTAATAGGATTAACGAAATTGACCCGATCAGCGTATGCGATGATGGCACCGATGGCGTCGACCAGTCAGCGTCTGGGCCTCGACTAGTCAACGTCTGGAGTGCTGACCAGTCAGCGAGCGATCTAAGCCGCTGATCTGAGATCGGCGGTGGTTGCTGTCTTACCGAAGCAGACGGCGAAACGAACTCCGGCGAGCTCGGACGCCGCAACGATCGGATCGGTGGCGTGGAAACTCCTGCAAGTACACACACGGTCAACTTCGGCTCCCGGAATAATAAGCGTCGCGCGTCGTGGCGATCTGCGGCGCGGTTGGCGGCGGCGGATGGAGGCGAACGCGAGCACGGAACCGGAAGCGACGGCGATGGCCGGCGGCGGAGGGTGGTCGGCGACGGCGAAAGCGAGGCGGCTGGGCGACGCGCGCGGCAGGAGGAGATGGCGGCGGTGGTTGAGGTCGTGGGCACGGTTCCCAAGGGCAGCGGGCCCTCTTTTAATTGGTCCTTCACGTGAGAAAAGAAAAGAAAAAAAAACTGAAATAGAAACGGTCCGCGGTTGGACTCCGTTTCGGAAATCGGTCCGGATTTTCGGACGGTTTTCCGGCGGTTTACTAGAACGTCCGAGTCTTTTGCATACGAACTCCGATTGGAGCGATTTTCGCGCCTACGGGTTCGTATCGTCGAGGGGCACAACCTTCAGTCAACGATTGAGCGAAACCTCGTACCTACAGGGGTGGCGGCACTAGATTCTCTAAAACCTTCCGCAGGAGCCTCGTGGCAAAACTAGAATAGGGTTTTGACGGTGGCGTTTCGCCGAACCTCTCTACTCGACGGTAATGCATGGAAAGATATGATGCGATGCAATGAATGATATGCAAGACCAAATCTAAAATTTGGGATGTGACACATTGCATGTGTGTTCTTTTCATAAACCACATGGATCCACTAGATGTCATTGCATGTATATTCTTTTCATAAACCACATGGATCCACAAGATGTCATTGCATGTGTGTTCATTTCATAAACCACATGGATCCACTAGTGTCTTTGCATGTTTATCCTTTTCATAAACCACATGGATCCAATATATGACATTGCATGTGTGTTCTTTTCATAAACCACATTGATCCACTTATGTCATTACATGTGTGTTCTTTTCATAAACCACACTAATCCGAAAGATGTCATTGCATGTGTGTTCATTTCATAAACAACACTGATCCACTGGTGTCATTGCATGTGTGTTGTTTTCCTAGACCACAAGTATCCACTAGATGTCATTGCATGTGTGTTCGTTTCATAAAGCACACTGATCAACTAGACGTCACTAATGCGTGTTCTTTCCATAAACCACATGGGTCCACTATATGTCATTGCATGTGTGATCTTTTCATAAACCACATGGATCCACTAGATGTTAGTGCATGTGTGTTCTTTTCATAAACCACATGGATCCACTGATGTCATTGCATGTGTGTTCTTTTCATAAACCACATGGATCCGCTGGATGTCATTGAATGTTTGTTCTTTTCATAAACCACACTAATCCACTAGATGTTATTGCATGTGTGTTCGTTTCCTAAACCACATGGATCCACTAGTGTCATTGCATGTGTGTTGTTTTCATAAACCCCATGGATCCACTAGATGTCATTGCATGTGTGTTCTTTTCCAAAACCACATGGATCCACTAGATATCATTGCATGTGTGTTCATTTCATAACCCACATGGATCCACTAGTGTCATTTCATGTTTATTCTTTTCATAAACCACATGGATCCAATATATGTCATTGCATGTGTGTTCTTTTCATAAACTACATTGATCCACTTATGTCATTACATGTGTGTTCTTTTCATAAACCACAAGGATCCGAAAGATGTCATTGCATGTGTGTTCATTTCATAAACCACACTGATCCACTGGTGTCATTGCATGTCTGTTATTTTCCTAGACCACAATGATCCACTAGATGTCATTGCATGTGTGTTCGTTTCATAAATCACATGGATCCACTAGATGTCATTAAATGTGTGTTCTTTTCATAAACCACAGGGGTCCACTATATGTCATTGCCTGTGTGTTCTTTTCATAAACCACATGGATCCACTAGATGTCAGTGCATGTGTGTTCTTTTCATAAACCACATGGATCCACTGATGTCATTGCATGTCTGTTCTTTTCATAAACCACATGGATCCACTGGATGTCATTCCATGTTTGTTCTTTTCATAAACCACATTGATCCACTAGATGTTATTGCATGTGTGTTCTTTTCATAACCCACACTGATCCACTAGATGTCATTCCATGTGTGTTCTTTCCCTAAACCACATGGATCCACTAGGTGTCATTGCATGTGTGTTGTTTTCATAAACCACATGGATCCACTAGATGTCATCGCATGTGTGTTCTTTTCCAAAACCACATGGATCCACTAGATGTCATTGCATGTGTGTTCTTTTCATAAACCACATGGATCCACTGGATGTCATTGCATGTGTGTTCTTTTTATAAACCACATTGAACCACTGATGTCATTGCATGTGTGTTCTTATCATAAACCACATGGATCCACTTGATGTCATTGCATGTGTGTTCTTTTCATAAACCACACAGATCCACCAGATGTCATTGCATGTGTGTTCTTTTCATAAACCACATTGATACACTAGATGTCATTGTAGTGTGTACTTTTCGTAAACCACACTAATCCACTATATGTCAGTGCATGTGTGTTCTTTTCATAAACCACACTGATCCACAAGTGTCATTGCACGTGTGTTCTTTTCATAAACCACATGGATCCACTACATGTCATTGCATGTATATTCATTTCATAAACCACATGGATCCACTAGATATCATTGCATGTGTGTTCATTTCATAAACCACATGGATCCACTAGTATCATTGCATGTTTATCCTTTTCATAAACCAAATGGATCCAATATATGTCATTGCATGTGTGTTCTTTTCATAAACCACATTGATCCACTTATGTCATTACATGTGTGTTCTTTTCATAAACCACACTGATCTGAAAGATGTCATTGCATGTGTGTTCATTTCATAAACCACACTGATCCACTTGTGTCATTGCATGTGTGTTGTTTTCCTAGGCCACAATTATCCACTAGATGTCATTGCATGTGTGTTCGTTTCATAAAGCACACTGATCCACTAGATGTCATTAAATGTGTGTTCTTTTCATAAACCACATGGGTCCACTATATGTCATTGCATGTGTGTTCTTTTCATAAACCACATGGATTCACTAGATGTCAGTGCATGTGTGTTCTTTTCATAAACCACATGGATCCACTAGATGTCATTGCATGTGTGTTCTTTTCCAAAACCACATGGATCCACTAGATGTCATTGCATGTGTGTTCATTTCATAAACCACATGTATCCACTAGTGTCATTGCATGTTTATTCTTTTCATAAACCACATGGATCCAATATGTCATTGCATGTGTTCTTTTCATAAAGCACATTCATCCACTTATGTCATTACATGTGTTCTTTTCATAAACCACACTGATCTGAAAGATGTCATTGCATGTGTGTTCATTTCATAAACCACACTGATCCACTTGTGTCATTGCATGTGTGTTGTTTTCCAAGGCCACAATTATCCACTAGATGTCATTGCATGTGTGTTCGTTTCATAAAGCACACTGATCCACTAGATGTCATTAAATGTGTGTTCTTTTCATAAACCACATGGGTCCACTATATGTCATTGCGTGTGTGTTCTTTTCATAAACCACAAGGATTCACTAGATGTCAGTGCATGTGTGTTGTTTTGATAAACCACATGGATCCACTGATGTCATTGCATGTTTATCCTTTTCATAAACCACATGGATCCACTGGATGTCATTGCATGTTTGTTCTTTTCATAAACCACATTGATCCACTTATGTCATTACATGTGTGTTCTTTTCATAAACCAAACTGATCTGAAAGATGTCATTGCATGTGTGTTCATTTCATAAACCACACTGATCCACTTGTGTCATTGCATGTGTGTTGTTTTCCTAGGCCACAATTATCCACTAGATGTCATTGCATGTGTGTTCTTTTCCAAAACCACATGGATCCACTAGATGTCGTTGCATGTGTGTTCTTTTTATAAACCACATTGAACCACTGATGTCATTGCATGTGTGTTCTTTTCATAAACCACATGGATCCACTAGATGTCATTGCATGTGTGTTCTTTTTATAAACCACACAGATCCACTAGATGTCATTGCATGTGTGTTATTTTCATAAACAACACTAATCCACTAGATGTAATTGCGTGTGTGTTCTTTTCCTAAACCACATGGATCCACTAGTGTCATTGTATGTGTGTTCTTTGCATAAACAACATGGATCCACTAGATGTCATTGCATGTGTGTTCTTATCGAAAGCCACATGAATCCACTAGATGTCATGCATGTGTATTCTTTTCATAAACCACGTGGATCCACTAGATGTCATTGCATGTGTGTTCCTTTCATAAACCACATGGATCCACTAGATGTCATTGAATGTGTGTTCTTTTCATAAATCACCGATCAACTCGATGTCATTGCATGTGTGTTCTTTTCATAAAGCGCACTGATCCACCAGATGTCCTTGCATGTGTGTTCTTTTCATAAACCACACTGATCCACTAGATGTAATTGCATGTGTGTTCTTTTCCTAAACCACATGGATCCACTAGTGTCATTGTATGTGTGTTGTTTTCGTAAACCACACGGATCCACTAGATGCCATGGCATGTGTGTTCTTTTCCAAAACCACATGGACGCACTAGATGTAATTGCATGTGTGTTCTTTTCATAAACCATATGGATCCACTATATGTCATTGCATGTGTGTTATTTTTATAAACCACATTGAACCACTGATGTCATTGCATGTGTGTTCTTTTCATAAACCACATGGATCCACTAGATGTCATTGCTTGTGTGTTCTTGTTATAAACCACACAGATCCAATAGATGTCATTGCATGTGTGTTCTTTTCATAAACCACATTGATACACTAGATGTCATTGTAGTGTGTCCTTTTCATAAACCACACTAATCCACTATATGTCAGTGCATGTGTGTTCTTTTCATAAACTACATGGGTCCACTATATGGCATTGCATGTGTGTTCTTTTCATAAACCACATGGATCCACTAGATGTCATTGCATGTATATTCTTTTCATAAACCACATGGATCCACAAGATGTCATTGCATGTGTGTTCATTTCATAAACCACATGGATCCACTAGTGTCTTTGCATGTTTATCCTTTTCATAAACCACATGGATCCAATATATGACATTGCATGTGTGTTCTTTTCACAAACCACATTGATCCACTTATGTCATTACATGTGTGTTCTTTTCATAAACCACACTAATCCGAAAGATGTCATTGCATGTGTGTTCATTTCATAAACAACACTGATCCACTGGTGTCATTGCATGTGTGTTGTTTTCCTAGACCACAAGTATCCACTAGATGTCATTGCATGTGTGTTCGTTTCATAAAGCACACTGATCAACTAGACGTCACTAATGCGTGTTCTTTCCATAAACCACATGGGTCCACTATATGTCATTGCATGTGTGATCTTTTCATAAACCACATGGATCCACTAGATGTTAGTGCATGTGTGTTCTTTTCATAAACCACATGGATCCACTGATGTCATTGCATGTGTGTTCTTTTCATAAACCACATGGATCCGCTGGATGTCATTGAATGTTTGTTCTTTTCATAAACCACACTAATCCACTAGATGTTATTGCATGTGTGTTCGTTTCCTAAACCACATGGATCCACTAGTGTCATTGCATGTGTGTTGTTTTCATAAACCCCATGGATCCACTAGACGTCATTGCATGTGTGTTCTTTTCCAAAACCACATGGATCCACTAGATATCATTGCATGTGTGTTCATTTCATAACCCACATGGATCCACTAGTGTCATTTCATGTTTATTCTTTTCATAAACCACATGGATCCAATATATGTCATTGCATGTGTGTTCTTTTCATAAACTACATTGATCCACTTATGTCATTACATGTGTGTTCTTTTCATAAACCACAAGGATCCGAAAGATGTCATTGCATGTGTGTTCATTTCATAAACCACACTGATCCACTGGTGTCATTGCATGTCTGTTATTTTCCTAGACCACAATGATCCACTAGATGTCATTGCATGTGTGTTCGTTTCATAAATCACATGGATCCACTAGATGTCATTAAATGTGTGTTCTTTTCATAAACCACAGGGGTCCACTATATGTCATTGCATGTGTGTTCTTTTCATAAACCACATGGATCCACTAGATGTCAGTGCATGTGTGTTCTTTTCATAAACCACATGGATCCACTGATGTCATTGCATGTCTGTTCTTTTCATAAACCACATGGATCCACTGGATGTCATTCCATGTTTGTTCTTTTCATAAACCACATTGATCCACTAGATGTTATTGCATGTGTGTTCTTTTCATAACCCACACTGATCCACTAGATGTCATTCCATGTGTGTTCTTTCCCTAAACCACATGGATCCACTAGGTGTCATTGCATGTGTGTTGTTTTCATAAACCACATGGATCCACTAGATGTCATTGCATGTGTGTTCTTTTCTTAAACCACACCGATCCACTAGATGTTATTGCATGTGTGTTCTTTTCATAACCCAAAATGATCCACTAGATGTCATTGCATGTGTGTTCTTTTCCTAAACCACATTGAACCACTGATGTCATTGCATGTGTGTTCTTATCATAAACCACATGGATCCACTTGATGTCATTGCATGTGTGTTCTTTTCATAAACCACACAGATCCACCAGATGTCATTGCATGTGTGTTCTTTTCATAAACCACATTGATACACTAGATGTCATTGTAGTGTGTACTTTTCGTAAACCACACTAATCCACTATATGTCAGTGCATGTGTGTTCTTTTCATAAACCACACTGATCCACAAGTGTCATTGCACGTGTGTTCTTTTCATAAACCACATGGATCCACTACATGTCATTGCATGTATATTCATTTCATAAACCACATGGATCCACTAGATATCATTGCATGTGTGTTCATTTCATAAACCACATGGATCCACTAGTATCATTGCATGTTTATCCTTTTCATAAACCAAATGGATCCAATATATGTCATTGCATGTGTGTTCTTTTCATAAACCACATTGATCCACTTATGTCATTACATGTGTGTTCTTTTCATAAACCACACTGATCTGAAAGATGTCATTGCATGTGTGTTCATTTCATAAACCACACTGATCCACTTGTGTCATTGCATGTGTGTTGTTTTCCTAGGCCACAATTATCCACTAGATGTCATTGCATGTGTGTTCGTTTCATAAAGCACACTGATCCACTAGATGTCATTAAATGTGTGTTCTTTTCATAAACCACATGGGTCCACTATATGTCATTGCATGTGTGTTCTTTTCATAAACCACATGGATTCACTAGATGTCAGTGCATGTGTGTTCTTTTCATAAACCACATGGATCCACTAGATGTCATTGCATGTGTGTTCTTTTCCAAAACCACATGGATCCACTAGATGTCATTGCATGTGTGTTCATTTCATAAACCACATGGATCCACTAGTGTCATTGCATGTTTATTCTTTTCATAAACCACATGGATCCAATATATGTCATTGCATGTGTGTTCTTTTCATAAACCACATTCATCCACTTATGTCATTACATGTGTGTTCTTTTCATAAACCACACTGATCTGAAAGATGTCATTGCATGTGTGTTCATTTCATAAACCACACTGATCCACTTGTGTCATTGCATGTGTGTTGTTTTCCAAGGCCACAATTATCCACTAGATGTCATTGCATGTGTGTTCGTTTCATAAAGCACACTGATCCACTAGATGTCATTAAATGTGTGTTCTTTTCATAAACCACATGGGTCCACTATATGTCATTGCGTGTGTGTTCTTTTCATAAACCACAAGGATTCACTAGATGTCAGTGCATGTGTGTTGTTTTGATAAACCACATGGATCCACTGATGTCATTGCATGTTTATCCTTTTCATAAACCACATGGATCCACTGGATGTCATTGCATGTTTGTTCTTTTCATAAACCACATTGATCCACTTATGTCATTACATGTGTGTTCTTTTCATAAACCAAACTGATCTGAAAGATGTCATTGCATGTGTGTTCATTTCATAAACCACACTGATCCACTTGTGTCATTGCATGTGTGTTGTTTTCCTAGGCCACAATTATCCACTAGATGTCATTGCATGTGTGTTCTTTTCCAAAACCACATGGATCCACTAGATGTCGTTGCATGTGTGTTCTTTTTATAAACCACATTGAACCACTGATGTCATTGCATGTGTGTTCTTTTCATAAACCACATGGATCCACTAGATGTCATTGCATGTGTGTTCTTTTCATAAACCACAGATCCACTAGATGTCATTGCATGTGTGTTATTTTCATAAACAACACTAATCCACTAGATGTAATTGCGTGTGTGTTCTTTTCCTAAACCACATGGATCCACTAATGTCATTGTATGTGTGTTCTTTGCATAAACAACATGGATCCACTAGATGTCATTGCATGTGTGTTCTTATCGAAAGCCACATGAATCCACTAGATGTCATGCATGTGTATTCTTTTCATAAACCACGTGGATCCACTAGATGTCATTGCATGTGTGTTCCTTTCATAAACCACATGGATCCACTAGATGTCATTGAATGTGTGTTCTTTTCATAAATCACACTGATCAACTCGATGTCATTGCATGTGTGTTCTTTTCATAAAGCGCACTGATCCACCAGATGTCCTTGCATGTGTGTTCTTTTCATAAACCACACTGATCCACTAGATGTAATTGCATGTGTGTTCTTTTCCTAAACCACATGGATCCACTAGTGTCATTGTATGTGTGTTGTTTTCGTAAACCACACGGATCCACTAGATGCCATGGCATGTGTGTTCTTTTCCAAAACCACATGGACGCACTAGATGTAATTGCATGTGTGTTCTTTTCATAAACCATATGGATCCACTATATGTCATTGCATGTGTGTTATTTTTATAAACCACATTGAACCACTGATGTCATTGCATGTGTGTTCTTTTCATAAACCACATGGATCCACTAGATGTCATTGCTTGTGTGTTCTTGTTATAAACCACACAGATCCAATAGATGTCATTGCATGTGTGTTCTTTTCATAAACCACATTGATACACTAGATGTCATTGTAGTGTGTCCTTTTCATAAACCACACTAATCCACTATATGTCAGTGCATGTGTGTTCTTTTCATAAACTACATGGGTCCACTATATGGCATTGCATGTGTGTTCTTTTCATAAACCACATGGATCCACTAGATGTCATTGCATGTATATTCTTTTCATAAACCACATGGATCCACAAGATGTCATTGCATGTGTGTTCATTTCATAAACCACATGGATCCACTAGTGTCTTTGCATGTTTATCCTTTTCATAAACCACATGGATCCAATATATGACATTGCATGTGTGTTCTTTTCATAAACCACATTGATCCACTTATGTCATTACATGTGTGTTCTTTTCATAAACCACACTAATCCGAAAGATGTCATTGCATGTGTGTTCATTTCATAAACAACACTGATCCACTGGTGTCATTGCATGTCTTGTTTTCCTAGACCACAAGTATCCACTAGATGTCATTGCATGTGTGTTCGTTTCATAAAGCACACTGATCAACTAGACGTCACTAATGCGTGTTCTTTCCATAAACCACATGGGTCCACTATATGTCATTGCATGTGTGATCTTTTCATAAACCACATGGATCCACTAGATGTTAGTGCATGTGTGTTCTTTTCATAAACCACATGGATCCACTGATGTCATTGCATGTGTGTTCTTTTCATAAACCACATGGATCCGCTGGATGTCATTGAATGTTTGTTCTTTTCATAAACCACACTAATCCACTAGATGTTATTGCATGTGTGTTCATTTCACACTAGTGGAAAATGGGCCTCAGTCCCGGCCCGTGAGGCTTTAGTCCCGTCTGTAACTGGGACCTACGGAGGCGGACTAAAGGCCCACGCATTAGTCCCGCCCTCTTACCGGTCGGGACCAATGGGAATCCACGTGGGCTGTCTCTGCAGGCGCTGGGTGCCCCATTAGTCGGTTAGTATTACGAACGGGACAAATAATTCTCTGCCGCGACCTTTCTCTTCATGAGAATTTAATTTGTATTCTTTTTCATTTCAAAATAGTTTTCTCGCTACCACATACAGTACATGTTCGTGCATATAAGATAACTTCTCTTAAGATCGAGCATACAAATATATACATGATAGTTACACATAGAGATCACAATTATCGGGGCTAGAGCCCGTCTATTCAATTACACGGTCGGGGATCATCGGTGCTATTCACACTAAAATTCTCGGCGTCATCTATCATCTCGTTCATCAAGAATCCTGCCGGTTCTTCAGCAATTGCTACTACGGCGTTCTTTGTGGTAGGAGCTGATCCGCATTTTCTCGAACTATATAAGAAAAGGAGATCAATATGAATATCAATCATGATAACAAAAAGTGAGGTAATAAAAATAATGTTATGAATGTATTGCTTACATCGACTCTATAATCATTCAGCTCCTTTGGTAAGCGTGCGAATGAACTTGCAAACGTAGAATCCACATAGATTAGTCCGGCTGCCTCGCGCACTTTACGAGAATAGAATTCAATCAAAATAATAATCCATGCATCATAATTGTATTGAAACTAGAAGTAAAGAGATCGCCTACTACAGAGGCTTAAGCGTCGACTTCTCAAAAGTCACCCGTAACCGCACTCTTGAACTGGTTCCAAACCCTACCGGTAAAGAAAATGAATGAGTTATTTATTACGTGATATCTTAGGAAATCAGCGAAAGAGACATTGTAAGCGCAAAAATTACCTCTGGAGCATGTCACGCATGTCACTAAACTGTTCGGTCTCTTTAATGGGTCCATGACTTCAACTCTTCCCTTATCAAGTTGAATGTCCATGAGAATCCGATTGGAAAGCTGTACTGCGTTTATATATACATTAGTAACTCATCAATTACACTTAACATCGAGTAAGCAAAAGAGAATGTGTACAATAGCGTAAGACACTCACGCGAAATTGTAAGGAAACAGTATGTGGTCACATAAATTTTGCTCCGTTAGAAACCTTAGAAGGTTTTCCTGTGTTTCCTCGGGTTTTTCCTTTAGCGTCCGACAATGTATTTTATCGGGTCAATGAACCCAACACGAAGATTGACCTTCTTTTACATTCCATGATCTTCATTCTGCATAATAATAGAGTACAAAAGGATATAATTAGGATAATTACATGCAATGAACTGAACAACTGAAAAAATGAAGCTTATATATAGACAATGAATTCAACAACTTATAGACAATAGCAACTCATGAGACTTTTGTCGATGGCGTCAAAGTGTATAAGCTGAAGTTTGAGAAACTCAACATGGACCTCTTCTTCTGAGAGTAATGATCATGGGACTTCGCCTGACATTATTCTCTCATCCTTCTGGCTTTCAAGTACCATTATGTAAACCTACGCATTTATGTTGGCAGTTGTTGGAAGCACTCAAAAGTGACAGAGTTTTCCACCAGGACATATGTAGGACACACAGGCCTTGGGTAACCGCCGTCTCACAGAGATTCTTAATTCCTCATGATCCACATTCATAGAAGCACTTAAGCAGCAACACCATATTACTGGCAGGAATGTCATGGGATACACCACCTTGAGGGTGGGATTGATTTTGTACATTCCACAGTGAGGGCGTCCTTTCTTTTCGGTTGCACTTTAACGATGATTTGCTCCGCTTGCACTTCTACTTGATTTGCTGCTTCACTTCCTTAAAAGTGTCGTTGATAGTCATCGGCTTATGGTGCAGAGTCATATTGCGATTTTGTGTTTAGAAAGAGAATTCTGTCTTTTTTGCTTCTCGGTGTATCTGAGGCAGACTCAGGTTTCTTCTTTTTTGAAGCTAAGCAACACATTAGGCCTTTATGAGTCATGTGGGGACTTCTACCGTCGATGCGATCTTAAGGTCTAATAGGAAGATTCTTATGAAAGTACTCTTGGGAGGGTATTTATGGATTTGGGGTCTAACGTTGTTTTAGTACTAATCGGAGGTGGCGGAGATCGAGATGAACTCGAAATTTGTGGTGGTCGTAGTCATGGGGTGAGCTTCTTGGAGGTGATGGAGGTGAAGGTGACATCGTTCACTCGGGCCAGTGTTGGCTTTGGTGACCTAGAAGCTTGATCTGTTGTTCTTGTCCCTTAGAATGAAATGCAGTACTTCTCACAGGTGTCCTCACCTTGAGGTCCGAGGATGTCGACTCATTGATTCCCACCCCATTGCAGTTCATCCACACACCAACTTTGCGCTGCTTGATTTGGAATCTCACGGCCATGCTAGTGTGGCTAGGTGGACAGGTAAAAGCTTTGTCCAGGCCCATACCTTGATGGATAGGTTATTCACCTTACGATGGAGCTCACAAAGGTCTTGCTCCTTGATTCCATCACCGGGGTAGCGGGACGCCATCTACCATCGTGCATCGTCGAAGGACCTCGATTCAATACGCTGCTTTTCGGCAGATGGGCGGTAATGTCAGTACAGAGATCTTGCGGTGTGGCATTGCTCCTCAGTTAAATCAATTTGTTGCTGATGCATTAAAGTGTTCCTAACCTTCGGTGAACTTGTCTCCCTCCTCCTCTGTCGATAAGCCTCTTTGCTCTCTCTTGGATCCTATAAGTATCTTTGTCTTTGAAACCCCATCTCCCACATATAATAACTAGGGCCAAGACTGGTACCACGTCCTCCAGCGTTCATCATTCGAGGACAGCATTGTAAGTCTTTCTCTCTATCGGGAATGAACTGTTGTCCCTTTAATATCCTTCCACTTTACGCCCATGTATCCGAGGTATCCTAATCCCGTCCTTTGCCAAATAAGGTCCCACCCATAATTTACGTCATACTCACTCCCATGCCCAAAGGAACAATTCCTTGCTCTCAGATCCCATTCTTAGTGTATTGGTTGAGTGATCCCTTTGTAAACAGCTCATTCTCTTTGCTTCCCACTTTGGCATGGCAGCGTGGCCCAGCCCCGGTGATGGTGATATTTCTTCATTGCGGCATTTTCTTGTTTTTTGACATTTCATAGCGAGGTTGTGACTCATGTATAAATGCATCCCGATTAACCTGCTTTGTTAATAGCATTCAAATTTACAAGGAGTCTTCTTAGATCTTACGATACTTTTGCCATAATGCTTTCTTCGGTTCTTGAATGATTCGGCCATCTTATGAGAGTCCTTTGCTTGACTTTCTTCCTCAATGCGGCTGTAGCCGGCATCATCCTCCACGATACGGCGGGTGAAATGTGTCATGAGGCCATTCGAGCCCTCTTGCACACAGCCGGTTATACTCACCCTCTTTACGCCCCTTTGGGTCTTATTCCTCTCGAGCGGTAATAGTCGGGATACCAATCCCTAACACTCTGCATTGTTGTTTAAATACAGTTTTGGCGCTTTTGGGTTCCGCAGTTCACCCGTGGTGATACGCGTAATTGTATATAGCGTAGATCGTCCAACTTTTTGGCGGGCCTCGTTTGGAATATTTTTTGCTCGATGTGGAGGCCTAAGAGAAGAAACATTGTCAATTTATATATATATACAACTCAGTTAATGCATCTCGATCACGGACTTCATATATATACCTCGTAGTCGGCTTCTCCACCACCAATGGCTTCTCCTTGATCATTTGATTGACCTCCTCTCCCCTCAGGAGGGATTCGGCGGAGATTTGGGTGGATCAACATGGGGGTGTCGTTGATCATATCCTCGAGAATTTCTTCCTGTGCTAGGTCTCTGGATTGGATCCATAGTTTTCTACAAAATGCACAATAACATTTTCATTCAATATTGCTGCATAAAATAACACTAAACAATAATATGAACCATGCAATTTGCTACAATAATACTAAACAATAGCAAAATTCTAGTGACTAACTAAGTGAGCACTACACCCCTAACCCTAAGTCCGGGCACATGAGCACCACCACCTAACCCTAAGTCTCAGGGGCCCACAGCACTACCACCTAACCCTAAGTCAGGGGGCCCTTGAGCACCACCACTAACCCTAAGTCAGGGGCCCGACACCACCACCTAACCTAAGTCAGTGCCCTTGAGCACCTACCACCTAACCTAAGTCCGAGGCCATGAGCACCACCACCTAACCTAAGTCAGGGGCCCTTGAGCACCACCACCTAACCCTAAGTCCTAGGCCATGAGCACTGCCACCTAAAACCCTAAGTCCAGGGGCCCTTGAGCACTTTCTATATAACCTATATGACTATACAAATAAATATACATAATTTAGCTATATACTAATATTTACACTAATACTAAATAATACACAACATATTACACTACTATATACTAAATACTATAAAAATATACTACTAATTTATTACATAATATTTCTATACATACTATATAATAATACTATATAAAATATATAATACAAAATATATACAAATAATTCTATATACTAAATAAATATTACAATATACAAAAAGATACAAAAATATAAAAATACACTAAATATATACTATATCTATATATACTATTCTATTACTACAAAAATATATATATACAATACTATATATACTACAAATAAATTAACATATAAAATACTATACTAATTAAATATACTATACTATAATACTATAATAATTCTATCTATTACTA